>JAOTOL010001088.1:0-212500 GCA_034440575.1 Imbricaverruca yamaguchii | reverse complement strand
GATTAAAAGTAAATCCTTTCAATACTGAGATGGTCGTTAGTCAATCTATTAGACAGCATACGACTGCGCGTGTTGGAAATAATATCCATGAATTATGAAATTACTGGGTGTGCCAATTTACTGACAACCGTGCAGGATATGCATGTATCTATCGTTGCGCGTGTGTGTAACCGCATACTTATTTGACTGGCTAGACTTCTTCATATGTTTTATCACATCACGAGACGGGTGTTACTTTTGGCACACGTGTTCCCTCACATAAGATGAAGGGGTATGTGGCACAACCCCCTGCCCCCCCCCCTACCCCCACCCCAGACATATTCCCCATGTTCCACCAGACATACGCACATCGGATGTGTGTATGTCTGGGGAAGCTGCAACAGAGCAAGGGGCATGTAAAAATGCATCAACTTCGACGCAAGGATTGTTGCCGGTTTGCGCAACCGGGATCATGCGTTGCCAACGGTGAAATACCTAAGATGGCTCAAATTGGAGGACCTCATGTCCGAGGAATATGCGCACTCAGTTTCCACTTGCTTTTTTTAAGAGCTCACCAGCTCAGAGCTCAATCACGGTCAACTTAACTGTCGATCAACTGTGTCGCAACTGAGTGCCAAGGCCACGGCTGACGGTGAACTCTAGGTGCCACGATGTCGCACAGAATTCGCGCGCCGCTCCTTCATACCGCATGGTTGCCGGACGCGGCACAATCTGCCTCCAGATGTGAGGGACTCCGGTGGCGACAATGTCTTCAGATGGAGGTTTTCGGTCATGCTGTGCATGTCTGAGGCGTAACGTCTGGCTATCCGGAACTTCGCGCACCTCAACTCTACCTCGCGTTATCGTGCGTGTTTGCGCTGCTGGTTTATGCTGCACACCAGGGCACAACTGCAACGGAAACAGAAAAAGAAACTATGGACTGGAAGATTATCTGCCAGAGGATTCAAGCGTGCTGTAGAGTGCCCGAGCATGACGGTTAGTTTGCCGATCGAGCCGTCACATTATACTAATGATAACCCGTGGCCCATGGCAAGGATCGACCAGTGAGGTGCGTCCATATAGGACGTTTGCTAGTTAGTGGAAGACGTTGGTGCTCAGTATGAGTTCTACCAGCGCGAAATTTGTTCGTCATAATCCCTCGTAAGTCTGCACAAGCAAACCGAGGAGCGGCCATAGCAGTAGCACACAAGCTAAATAATCAAGCCACACACAGTTCCTGCTGTTGTACGCTGCCATTGCTTTGGAAACGTTCATTTTATGAGGCTGAGAGATGTCGGAATAGGGGTCAGCAACTCACAAGTAAGCGAAGTTGACTCTATTGTTCAGATTGACACAGCCAAAAATATGATATCAGACAAACCTACCAAAAAGGAAACGCACTGAACGCATGTACATGTGAGTTCCTCAAAAACCTGTCCTTCCAACGTCTTGTAACAGCCTAATCTTCGTCTGTAAACCACTTTCCCGTAGGAGGGATATACAGATGGATGATTAATTAGTAGCGTAGGAGAGACTTTTATGTGAATACCTCTGCTTAGGCAAAGCTGCTGAACCGAAGATCGTGATTAGGCTTTCGAGCCTTTGTATAATTCATTTTCTCTGATGCCACGATTAATAGTTTTGACTTTGCTGACTTCCACAACAAAAGCGGACCATCGCGATGGTCGGTGCATCGATGCGCGTCCCGGACTAGAGTGGCAATACATGCAGAGGATTACCGATACTTCAGGATGTACAATACGCCCACAACTCTCTGATTTAAACTAGTGCAGATTCTCCAGGGGACTGTGTCGCCACCCTGGAGCAATTAGAATCGGCCAAGGAGAACGCTGGTGCACAGTATGATTTCCACCAGCGTATGGTATGTCCGGGTGCAAACCTGCCAAATCGACAGGTCGACAGGTCCCTTCTCCCAGCGGTTCGTCCCAGCGCACGGATTGAGAAATGCGACAACAGCCGCATCTGTCCCCAGTGCTCGCCGGCCTCTGCCACCCACTCGCACGCTTGGCGACCAAGCCAGCTGTTGTATTAACACCCGGTCACCGCCAAACCCAGCATACTGCCTCACACCGCACGCTTGGCGACCAAGCCAGCTGTTCTCGCCGCTGGATTACATCGCCGGCCACTGGCAGACCCAGCATACTGCCCTACGTGACAACGGCCCAGGCTAGCATACCGCCACGGAGGACGGAGTGGAGTCACAGGACGAGGTCATGGATGGGGACACGGTGGTCGCAGAGTGCGTCACCCAGTGAGGTCATGGAGTGGGGACACGGTGGTCACAGAGTGCGTCACCTAGTGAGGTCACGGAGTGGGGTGACAGAGGCTGACATCATGCTGAGCTGAGAGCGAGAGAGAGAGGCGTCACCTCGTCTGAACTGCATTCCAGCTGGACATCTGTCCCAATTTGTCGGCCGCGCGGCTGTTCGCGCCACCGCGCGGCGGTCGGTGGTCTGCCGGCCGAGGACGACGGCCGAGGAAGCCGTCATTTGAACGGCTTCCTACACGAATTTATATTGGCGGGGCCGAGCTCCTTACCACACCAGATACGACCGCGAGTGCGCCCGGCTGGTTATGTAGCGAGGAAGGGTTGTGGGTTTGAGGTGTGATGTGACACTGATGGATGGAGATGATGCATTGGTACACGACATTGGTGCTGCCACCGCCACCGCCGCCGGCACCCGTTCATTGACGTGGCCCGCCCGTGTACCACCTGTACCAGGCCGGCCGAGAAGTCGTCATCTGAACAGCAGGACAGCTGGACGGCGACTGCTGTCGACGACTGTGACGAGCTTGTCGTCCACGTGACACCGTGACGGCCAAGACGCGGCAGCGATGCATGCTGGCCTGGCCGCTTCCACGCGCTGTCTGTCCAGGCTCCCAAGTTCCCCCAGCATTGATTCAGCGCCACCGCCTGACTGAGGCACAGGCGGGCAAGTGGACGACGCTGAGGCAGATGTATCGCCCCCGTGGCGACGGAATCCTGCTCCGTGAACGTGGTGCGCGAAGATATCTTGGTCTCGTGGTGCGCAGAACAGCGTGCTGTTCTGCGCAACAGCAGTCTCGTACGACGCATCAGCAGAATGGAGCGATGACGGCCGTTTCGGCGTCACCCTCGTCCGCCGAGGCAATGAAGTCTGAAGTTGGCACTACAGGCCCTCGCCAGGGATCACAAGACGACGATCTGTGCATTTTTGGGGATGGAGGGGTTCCAAATTGGTTTAGGTAGTGCTGCATGAGTCCGCATTTATTTTAGCCGGAATCATGTATGCAGACGAAAAGCCCAACATTCACAGTCCATCACGCAGTCATAACAAACGCTAATCGGAATGTCCAGGTAAGTGAGCGAATGAAGGAATGAATGCATGCATGCATTCATGTGTGCATGATGAATAAATGGTGAATGAATTAATGAACGAGTGAGTTCATGAATTATTGATTTAATGAATCAATGAATGAATGCATGCATGGATAATAAATTAATTAATTGATCCATGAATGCATTAATGAGTGAATAAACGAATGGATGGATGCGTGATCATTAAGTGCGTGAAATGGAGTGCAAAAACAGCACGGTATATGCTACACCTCATTTTAACACTAACTGGCGATGCCTTCATCACTTCTAGAAAATGTGATGCTATCAAATAATGCATTCATGCTCTGCTTGGTTGCAAAAGCGTTCCTTAATCGCATTTAGTTATTCGTCATGAAGAGGATAGGATATCGAGTTTCAAAATAAAAACGTTTTATCTGTATGCTATTTGTAAGAATCCGTCCCGTAACGGCAATTCCTTCAACCTCATTTTCCACGTTTACGATTTTCTCACTAAGCTGTATATGAATATGTCCATATGGATGCCAATGGCATCCTAATAGTACGGCATTTATACATCATATTCGGGGACACCCCATTCATCTTGCTATCAACAACTCATGCCCATGTTCTGTGTTTCAGATTATCGCATAGGTATTCCTGCTTCCTCTGCTATCACCATCGATCTTTCTAACTGAAATAGTGGGGGTCCGGGCCACGCCGAGCTGGGCGGTGTTGGGGCGGGCTCGTAAGTTGCGTCACGGCTGGGCTGGTGGGTCGCTGGGCGGTGTCGGGACGGGCTCGTAAGTTGCGTCACGGCTGGGGTGGTGGGTCGCTGGGCGGTGTCGGGACGGGCTCGTAAGTTGCGTCACGGCTGGGCTGGTGGGTCGCTGGGCGGTGTCGGGACGGGCTCGTAAGTTGCGTCACGGCTGGGCTGGTGGGTCGCTGGGCGGTGTCGGGGCGGGCTCGTAAGTTGCGTCACGGCTGGGCTGGTGGGTCGCTGGGCGGTGTCGGGGCGGGCTGGTAAGTTGCGTCATGTGGCGGTGTCGGGGCGGGCTGGGTGGTGGGTCGCTGGGCGGTGTCGGGGCGGGCTGGGCTGGTGGGTCGCTGGGCGGTGTCGGGGCGGGCTGGGTGGTGGGTCGCTGGGCGGTGTCGGGGCGGGCGGGTGGTGGGTCGCTGGGCGGTGTCGGGGCGGGCTGGGCTGGTGGGTCGCTGGCGATGTCGGGGCGGGCTGGGCTGGTGGGTCGCTGGCGGTGTCGGGGCGGGCTGGGTGGTGGGTTGCGGGCGGTGTGGGGCAGGCTGGGCTGGTGGGTCGCTGGGCGGTGTCGGGGCAGGCTGGGTGGTGGCTCGCTGGGCGGTGTCACGGGCTGGGCTGGTGGGTCGCTGGGCGGTGTCGGGGCGGGCTGCTGGTGGTCGCGGACGGTGTCGGGGGCGTCAGGGCGTCGGGTGGGCTGGTGGGTCGCTGGGCGGTGTCGGGGCGGGCTGGGCTGGTGGGTCGCGGGGGTGTCGGGGCGGGCTGGGGTGGTGGGTCGCTGGGTGGTGTCAGCGGGCTGGGGTGGTGGGTCGCTGGGCGGTGTCGGGACGGGCTCGCTGATGGTGCGTCACGGCTGGGCTGGTGGGTCGCTGGGCGGTGTCGGGACGGGCTGGCTGGTGGGTTGGGCGTGTCAGGCGGGCTGGGCTGGTGGGTCGCTGGACGGTGTCGGGACGGGCTCGTAAGTTGCGTCACGGCTGGGCTGGTGGGTCGCTGGGCGGTGTCGGGACGGGCTCGTAAGTTGCGTCACGGGCTGGGGTGGTGGGTCGCTGGGCGGTGTCGGGGCGGGCTGGGGTGGTGGGTCGCTGGGCGGTGTCGGGGCGGGCTGGGCTGGTGGGTCGCTGGGTGGTGTCGGGGCGGGGCTCGGGCTTGGCTGGTGGGTCGCTGGGTGGTGTCGGGGCGGACTGGGGTGGTGGGTCGCTGGGCGGTGTCGGGGCGGGCTGGGGTGGTGGGTCGCTGGGCGGTGTCGGGGCGGGCTGGGCTGGTGGGTCGCTGGGCGGTGTCGGGGCGGGCTGGGCTGGTGGGTCGCTGGGCGGTGTCGGGGCAGGCTGGGCTGGTGGGTCGCCGGGCTGGGCTGGTGGGTCGCTGGGCGGTGTCGGGGCGGGCTGGGCTGGTGGGTCCCTGGGTGGTGTCGGGGTGGGCTGGGCTGGTGGGTCGCTGGGCGGTGTCGGGGTGGGCTGGGCTGGTGGGTCGCTGGGTGGACGACTGCGGCAGTCTTGTCGGTGGGCAGGCTGGATGGCTGTTGCCATTGCCGTCCCGCCCATTTCTTCAACCGCTCCGACGTCCTACCAACCCACTACACGAATTTATATTCGTGACCACTACACCACTACACGAATTTATATTCGTGACCACTACATCACTACACGAATTTATATTCGTGACCACTACACCACTACACGAATTTATATTCGTGACCACTACACCACTACACGAATTTATATTGGCGGGGCCAGGCTCCTTACCACACCAGATGTGACCGTGATTGCGCCCGGCTGGTCATGTAGTGAGGAAGGGTTGTGGGTGTGGGCTTGAGGTGCGATGTGACACTGATGGATGGAGGTGATGGATTGGTGCACGACATTGATGCTGCGACTGCCATCGGCGCCCGTCCATTTATGGGGCCAACCCGTGTACCACCAGATGAAACAAAACCTCCACCACCCACTCCCCCCCCCCCACACAAACAAGATAAAATCGACGTTTTCGGGACAGCCAGATGCAAACTGGACTCGGGTAATTTCCTGGGAGAAATTCTGAGTTATATTTTCTGACCGCTGGACATTTGCGCAGAGTTTCCTTAAATTACCCACTTTTAATTTACCGAACCTTTCATCCACGATCATCATTCGGTTCTGTCATCCACACACGTTTGTTCGATCCATACTAAAACCAAGTGGCCCACAATATTTCCCGTCCAGCGCTACGCAAAAATTTAGCCTTACTTCCAAACGTCATTCTGTGTTGTCTCATAATTGAACTCGGATATCAGAAGCCCAGGGAAAATTTAACCGCCCAGTGTTGCCAAGCCTTAAGGGCAGCAACGAAAATAGATTCAAATTATGCAATCAGCGTCAGCCATTTTCAGGTTGGACCTTGGAACTGGTAAATAAAATGTAATCGGGACTATTTGAGCGCACAGTGACATTCAGAAATAAGACCCGCTAAATGTTTGCGTAACGCTGAAGGGGAGAAATTGTGGGCCACTTGGTTTTAGTGAAACGTGTACGGATGACAGGAGCGAATGATGGTCGTGAATGAAAGGTTGATAATTTAAGAACCGGCGGAGATTGGTGGAAACTGCGCAAATGTTCAGCGGTCGGAAAACATCACTGTCAAAATTTCTCCCAGGAAATTACCCGGGTCCAGCTTGCATCCGGCTCCTCCGAAAACGACGATTTTGTAGTGTGTATAGGGGTGAGTGGGTGGTGGATGTGTTGCTATCTGGTGGTATGTACACGGGTGGGTCAGGTCAATGGACGGGTGCCGGCGGCGGTGGCAGCACCAATGTCGTGTACCAATGAATCATCTCCATCCATCAGTGTCACATCACACCTCAAGCCCACAACCCTTCCTCGCTACATGACCAGTCGGGCACACCCACTGGCGTACGTGATGTGGATGTGATGTGATGTGGGCCGGGCCTGACAAACATAAATTCGTGTCGTGGTGGCGACAGGCCGCAGCATGGTTGGTGGATGTCAGAGCGGTTGAAGAAGTGGGCCGGAGGGCAACGGCAGCAGCCGTCCAGCCTGTCCGCCGACAAGTCTGCCGCAGTCGCCGGGACGGACACCTACAAAATCAATACTTTTAATATATATTTTTTAAATCGCGCACTGCAGCCTTTGCCTGTCGGAGCGGTCTCTGTCGGCGGTCGAACGCCACGCCGAGCCCACAGTCGCACCGGCCGCTTTGATGCTGTGAAGTTGACGGCGAATTTGTCGGCGTCGCCGGTCGGCAGTTTGTGGCGCGTGCGACACGAACGCGACGGGCGGCGTGCCTGCGGCCGAGTCGTGTTGCGTCGGCGGCCGCCGGCGGCGTGTTTTTGCGCGGCTGACAGTCGGCCTGAGCTATCTGCGGCGGAAATGTGTCCGAACAGGCTGACCAATAACGGCGGCGAGTTACTGCCCGGTGCGGCCGCCAGTCGGCGCCGCGTTCGACCGCCGCCCGTCGGCCGCGCTGATTGGTGAGCACTTGTCAGCGATTTCCGGTCAACAACATCGGTTGGTTTGTTCACGGTCCAGCCTGAAGTCCTGGGAATCCGGGGAATATTTTACCATGCTAACCACGGTGGAAGTTGCCTGTGTTGTCGCCGGTTGCGTCCCTCACAGTCATCAAATTTGACTCAAGCGTTTGTATGTGAATGTTCATACTGCTCCCATTTTCCGCTCAATGAAATTTCTCCCTGTGGCCGATGTCATGGTGATGACCTGTGTCGAACTGCCACAGGGGAGGAAGAAATTGTCACCCTCATGTTTTCTTCTAAATAATTACAGAACACGAGATTATGCCCAAATTGTGCATACCTTCATATAGTTGAATAACATATTTTTATAAGATTTGGAAAGATAGAGCCTGGCAGGTTCGAGCGGTCTTGATTGTCATTGTATCATTTCAAAGAACGCACGAATATGGCCACGAACATGTATGCGAGTGTTAACAGCATTCATCGTAAATGCTCACAAAGAATGAAAGGGTTATTCCTGAAAGTCTATGCAATATATGAAATATTCTGGCGGAAATCATGCCAAGAAAACAATTCTGCTGCGTATAGTTTTAATGGACAGGATTTAGACTTCGAAATGTTGGAAGTCCACCGTAGCATGCTGTTAGCGATGGCAGTAACCTCCTGACAGTGTTGTCAGCGATGGCAGTAACCTCCTGACAGCGTTGTTGGCGGTGGTAGTGATCTCCTGAGACAGTGTTGTTAGCGGTGGCAGTAACCTCCTGACAGTGTTGTTAGTGGCTGTAGTAACTTCCTGACAGTGTTGTTAGCGGTGGCAGTAACCTTCTGACGGTGTGGTTAGCGGTGGCAGTAACCTCCTGACGGTGTGGTTAGCGGTGGTAGTAACCTCCTGACGGTGTGGTTAGCGGTGGCAGTAACCTCCTGACGGTGTGGTTAGCGGTGGTAGTAACCTCCTGACAGCGTTGTTAGCGGTGGCAGTAACCTCCTGACAGCGTTGTTGGCGATGGTAGTAACCTCCTGACAGTGTTGTTAGCGGTGGCAGTAACCTCCTGACAGTGTTGTTAGTGGTTGTAGTAACCTCCTGACAGCGTTGTTGGCGATGGTAGTAACCTCCTGACAGTGTTGTTAGCGGTGGCAGTAACCTCCTGACAGTGTGGTCAGCGGTGGTAGTAACCTGCTGACGGTGTGGTCAGCGGTGGCAGTAACCTCCTGACGGTGTTGTTGGCGGTGGTAGTGATCTCCTGAGACAGTGTGGTTAGCGGTGGCAGTAACCTCCTGACAGTGTTGTTAGCGTTGGCAGTAACCTTCTGACAGTATTGTTAGCGGTGGCAGTAACCTCTTGACAGTGTTGTTAGCGGGCGGTGGCAGTAACCTCCTGACAGTGTTGTTAGCGGTGGCAGTAACCGCCTGACAGCGTTGTTGGTGGTGGTAGTGATCTCCTGTGACAGTGTGGTCAGCGATGGCGGTAACCTCCTGACAGTGTTGTCAGCGGTGGCAGTAACCTCCTGACAGTGTGGTCAGCGGTGGTAGTAACCTCCTGACAGTGTTGTTAGCGGTGGCAGGAACCTCCTGACAGCGTTGTTGGCGGTGGTAGTGATCTCCTGAGACAGTGTTGTTAGCGGTGGCAGTAACCTCCTAACAGTGTTGTTAGTGGCTGTAGTAACCTCCTGACAGTGTTGTTAGCGGTGGCAGTAATCTCCTGATAGTGTTGTTAGCGGTGGCAGGAACCTCATGACAGTGTTGTTAGCGGTGGCAGGAACCTCATGACAGTGTTGTTAGCGGTGGCAGTAACCTCCTGACAGTGTTGTTAGTGGCTGTAGTAACCTTCTGACAGTATTGTTAGCGGTGGCAGTAACCTCCTGACAGTGTTGTTAGCGGTGGCAGGAACCTCATGACAGTGTTGTTAGCGGTGGCAGTAACCTCCTGACAGTGTTGTTAGCGGTGGCAGTAACCTCCTGACAGCGTTGTTAGCGGTGGTAGTGATCTCCTGAGACAGTGGTCAGCGGTGGTAGTAACCTCCCTGACAGTGTGGTCAGCGGTGGTAGTAACCTCCTGACAGAGTTGTTAGCGGTGGCAGTAACCTGCTGACAGCGTTGTTGGCATGGTAGTAACCTCCTGACAGTGTTGTTAGCGGTGGCAGTAACCTCCTGACAGTGTTGTTAGTGGTTGTAGTAACCTCCTGACAGTGTTGTTAGCGGTGGTAGTAACCTCCTGACAGTGTTGTTAGCGGTGGTAGTAACCTCCTGACAGTGTTTTCAGCGGTGGCAGTAACCTCCTGACAGTGTGGTTAGCGGTGGCAGTAACCTCCTGACAGTGTGGTTAGCGGTGGCAGTAACCTCCTGACAGTGTGGTCAGCGGTGGTAGTAACCTCCTGACAGTGTTGTTAGCGGTGGTAGTAACCTCCTGACAGCGTTGTTAGCGGTGGTAGTAACCTCCTGACAGTGTGGTCAGCGGTGGTAGTAACCTCCTGACAGTGTTGTTAGCGGTGGCAGTAACCTCCTGACAGTGTTGTTAGTGGTGGTAGTAACCTCATGACAGTGTTGTTAGCGGTGGCAGTAACCTCCTGACAGTGTTGTTAGCGGTGGCAGTAACCTCCTGACAGTGTTGTTAGTGGTGGCAGTAACCTCATGACAGTGTTGTTAGCGGTGGCAGTAACCTCCTGACAGTGTGGTCAGCGGTGGTAGTAACCTCCTGACAGCGTTGTTAGCGGTGGTAGTGATCTCCTGAGACAGTGGTCAGCGGTGGTAGTAACCTCCTGACAGTGTGGTCAGCGGTGGTAGTAACCTCCTGACAGAGTTGTTAGCGGTGGCAGTAACCTGCTGACAGCGTTGTTGGCGGTGGTAGTAACCTCCTGACAGTGTTGTCAGCGATGGCAGTAACCTCCTGACAGTGTTGTCAGCGATGGCAGTAACATCCTGACAGCGTTGTTGGCGATGGCAGTAACCTCCTGACAGTGTTGTCAGCGATGGCAGTAACATCCTGACAGCGTTGTTGGCGGTGGTAGTAACCTCCTGACAGTGTTGTTAGCGGTGGCAGTAACCTCCTGACAGTGTTGTTAGCGGTGGCAGTAACCTCCTGACAGTGTTGTCAGCGGTGGTAGTAACCTCCTGACAGCGTTGTTAGCGGTGGTAGTAACCTCCTGACAGCGTTGTTAGCGGTGGTAGTAACATCCTGACAGTGTGGTCAGCGGTGGTAGTAACCTCCTGACAGCGTTGTTAGTGGTGGCAGTAACCTCCTGACAGTGTTGTTAGTGGCTGTAGTAACCTCCTGACAGTGTTGTTAGCGGTGGCAGGAACCTCATGACAGTGTTGTTAGCGGTGGCAGTAACCTTCTGACAGTATTGTTAGCGGTGGCAGTAACCTCCTGACAGTGTTGTTAGTGGTGGTAGTAACCTCATGACAGTGTTGTTAGCGGTGGCAGTAACCTCCTGACAGTGTTGTTAGCGGTGGCAGTAACCTCCTGACAGTGTTGTTAGTGGTGGCAGTAACCTCATGACAGTGTTGTTAGCGGTGGCAGTAACCTCCTGACAGTGTGGTCAGCGGTGGTAGTAACCTCCTGACAGCGTTGTTAGCGGTGGTAGTGATCTCCTGAGACAGTGGTCAGCGGTGGTAGTAACCTCCTGACAGTGTGGTCAGCGGTGGTAGTAACCTCCTGACAGAGTTGTTAGCGGTGGCAGTAACCTGCTGACAGCGTTGTTGGCGATGGTAGTAACCTCCTGACAGTGTTGTTAGCGGTGGCAGTAACCTCCTGACAGTGTTGTTAGTGGTTGTAGTAACCTCCTGACAGCGTTGTTGGCGATGGTAGTAACCTCCTGACAGTGTTGTTAGCGGTGGTAGTAACCTCCTGACAGTGTTTTCAGCGGTGGTAGTAACCTTCTGACAGTGTTGTTAGTGGTTGTAGTAACCTCCTGACAGTGTTGTTAGCGGTGGCAGTAACCTCCTGACAGTGTGGTCAGCGGTGGTAGTAACCTCCTGACAGCGTTGTTAGCGGTGGTAGTAACCTCCTGACAGCGTTGTTAGCGGTGGTAGTAACATCCTGACAGTGTGGTCAGCGGTGGTAGTAACCTCCTGACAGCGTTGTTAGTGGTGGCAGTAACCTCCTGACAGTGTTGTTAGTGGTTGTAGTAACCTCCTGACAGTGTTGTTAGCGGTGGCAGGAACCTCCTGACAGCGTTGTTGGCGGTGGTAGTGATCTCCTGAGACAGTGTTGTTAGCGGTGGCAGTAACCTTCTGACAGTATTGTTAGCGGTGGCAGTAACCTCCTGACAGTGTTGTTAGCGGTGGCAGGAACCTCATGACAGTGTGGTCAGCGGTGGTAGTAACCTCCTGACAGTGTTGTTAGCGGTGGTAGTAACCTCCTGACAGTGGACACTGTAATATCGGCAGAGTCGCGATAATCTCTGCAATATCGTTCACAATGCGGTTCGTTGAACACGAAATGTAGAGCCCAGCACAATGGCAAAAAATGCACATTTCAGTGATCCGAAGTGTTTTTTCGGTGGCACGGCTCCCTATTCAGGTGGTATTACTCCCCTTTTGCATTAAGGGTTCCTCCACGCTCATTTACCCCGTGAACCCTGTTGTGTGGTGTGCAAAAATTGCACCTGCGCCATTTGGAAGCATCACGAAAACAACATGGCGAGAGATGGGCAACATTTGCACGGAGGTTTCTACCTTCGATTGCACATGTGCAGCAACTGCTCAATGTGTGTCTACATGTAGAGTACAACGGATGGTAAAGGATCGCCTCCATAAAGACCATGCTATTTGCATTAAAACTTGACACGCGCTTTTCACCATGTTCTATTTGTCATATTTCACCATGTCCTATTGTAAGTCTCTTGCCTAACTTCAGTTGTTGACCTGGCAATAATCAGGTTATTTTGCAGCTAAATTAGCCCGCAGAGTTTGCTTCATTTCCTTCAATACGCCTGTTATTCCAAAATAGCCCTCACATCCGTACTTGGTGCTGCACTGCATAACCATTGCCTCTTCGAATTTTCGGCCCTTCGGTTGGGGTGCTTTTGGATATGTGCATAAGACCTGAAGGTAGCAAAGCAGCTGTCTGCGAATTCTTAGTTCTCTCCGGAATGCTTCAGTATGTGGACAGGAACTGTGGGTAACAAGGAAACTGTCTGCGAATTCTTGGTTCTCTCCGGAATGCTTCAGTATGTTGACAGGAACTGTGGGTAACAAGGAAGCTGTCTGCGAATTCTTGGTTCTCTCCGGAATGCTTCAGTATGTGGACAGGAACTGTGGGTAACAAGGAAGCTGTCTGCGAATTCTTGATTCTCTCCGGAATGCCTCAGTATGTGGACAGGAACTGTGGGTAACAAGGGAGCTGTCTGCGAATTCTTGATTCTCTCCGGCCTGCATTAATATGTGGACAGGAACTGTGGGTAACAAGGAAGCTGTCTGGAAACTCTTGGTTCTCTCCGGAATGCTTCAGTATGTGGACAGGAACTGTGGGTAACAAGGAAGCTGTCTGCGAATTCTTGATTCTCTCCGGAATGCCTCAGTATGTGGACAGGAACTGTGGGTAACAAGGAAGCTGTCTGCGAATTCTTGATTCTCTCCGGCCTGCATTAATATGTGGACAGGAACTGTGGGTAACAAGGAAGCTGTCTGCGAATTCTTGATTCTCTCCGGAATGCCTCAGTATGTGGGCAGGAACTGTGGGTAACAAGGAAGCTGTCTGGAAACTCTTGGTTCTCTCCGGAATGCCTCAGTATGTGGGCAGGAACTGTGGGTAACAAGGAAGCTGTCTGGAAACTCTTGGTTCTCTCCGGAATGCTTCAGTATGTGGGCAGGAACTGTGGGTAACAAGGGAGCTGTCTGGAAACTCTTGGTTCTCTCCGACATGCTTTTACGTCTCCCAGGACCATAACAAGTTCCAACCCACGCCCCAGCAACTTGCGGAATGCACTCGAATTGCTGCGAAACGTTTGAACTACGCTTTTAGCTTCATATTTGGACGGCGGCGTAGCGAAGATACAGCATTGCCTCGCAATTTCTAGCTCGCCGATGCAGTGATGCTCACGTCACCTGCGACGCTGGAGGACGTGTGTTCGACTCATTACCGCACACGTGTGGTTGGTACAGCCGAGTACGCTATCAATTTTTGAAGAAGTGCAAATAGACGGATGTAATGTGTCAGAGCCAGAACGTATTGCAATGTAATGCGGATGTAATGTGTCGGAGCCCGAACGGTCTTGACACATGAGACGCGACACATGAGTTAAACACCCGAAGCCAGACAAGACGACCAAATCTCCGGCAGCGATCAGCCGTGAAGCTTCGGCAGACGCCTGTTCAGCGCAGCTATGAAACAGGGCCAGCGCGGCGGGCATCTGAAGCCTCGGCTTCACATCGACAACAGCGAAGAGTTCCAACAAAGGCGGTGCGTCGACTGTTTGCTCGTGCTGTTTGCATCCTTGCAACACACTCAGGTTGTAGTAGCTCACCGGCCAGTAGTGCCTGATAAAAAGGCTACCGGCCGAGCCATGAGGAGTGACTTGCGTACTGTCAGTGAAAAAATAGCCGCACAACAGCCTGAAAGGGTGCGATGACTGTTCGTGTGAACGATGAATGTTTAATGTGGCCAAGTCTTCTTCAGTTCCATCGATCCCTTTAAGGTTTATTTTTAAATTATGATGTGATGTCTGCAAACTGCTTTCTGGGAGTAAATTTCAGTCGTTGATCGCACGCAAACCAGTGTCATGTTGTAGTTGATATGCAACCGCACACCCAATCACAAAAATAAATAAAACTAGTCGTTGTCTTTCCGAAATAGAAGCCTTTATGTGAGCACCACAAATGTAAAAATCCAAAGGTGCATCATTACGATTGGCAAAGGCTCATCACTATCATCAAGCATGAGAGCAATCCGCTTTTCAGTTTCGCACTTAATCCGAGAGAAGGCGTAATCTGAGCGAGTCTACTTCCACGTATTTACGACAGGCGTTCGTCTGTGTAACCCAGCCCGGACCGGTCCGACCCGAACAGCACGCTCCTGAAACCTTGAGAACAGTGTCGTACACAACTTACCGTCCGCATTCCTTCACCGTAGATTACGCCTGGGTTTCTAATTTGATTGTAGTGCCTTGCGCCACAATGTTCCAGCACACGTCATCTTTGTTTGTAAAATAGGTGGCATGGGAGAACTTAGCCGAGGCCGATCCAGCCGGCACCGGCCGAGAGCCAGCCCAACAGCCGCCGGTCACGTGGTTATGTCGTCATGCCACGCTAGATGTGTGTCCGGCGCCGGGTGACTGCGTGGCTAGTGTCAGTCCGATCGAGGATGCCACGCTGAAGAGGTGCATGCGGCATAAGCTGGGCGGAACGGCTGTGATGCCAGAGGATAGCGACACGTCCTACCTGTGCTAGGTAGCATGAGGACTGTGGCACATGCTCCCTGTGCTAGGTAGCATGAGGACAGCGACACATGCTACCTGTGTTAGGTAGCATGAGGACTGTGACACATGCTGCACATGCTAAATCTAGGATCAAGACATATGCTAATTCGACAATTCGGAATAGTGCAATAATGTTTAGGATATCAATAACACATTCGGCAGATGAACCCGACTTCGGCAAGATGGCGTCTAGTTTCGACTGAAATTGATTGTTTTGCAATGTATATATGGTGGCATTGGAGCACTATTTCAACAGTCCGACTCTTTTGCCGAATGTCGAACACCGATCTAAAACTCGAATGCACTGTGTGCAATTGTTGAAATACGTGTTTAAGCAGTTGGCCCACAAATTCCGTGTCGGGTTATGGTCTCCCATCCCGTGCCTGCGCATGTCTAGGCCCTGCAGCTGTATGGCCCCACATATACCTCGTCTCCTTTCCGCGTTAGTGCAGCGCCCTGATGACACCTGGCACCGGAAGAATGTCATGAAAGCACTGGAAAAGGCAGAACAAAAATATTTTACTGTAGCTTCACGAAATAACGGTCAATGAGAACCGCTTGGAAATATATGAAGCACAAATTTACGATTATTGCATGCAGAAAATGTAAAAACAGATGCATTTAAACTCACGCACCTCTCTCGAAGTTTATGATTCATGGGCCTTTAACCCGCGCCGTCTTTTCTGTCAAATCCTCCCACTCCGTCTCGGGGGGGAGGGCGGTTGAAGACCCCCCTGTAAAATCCAAACTAAGTATCGCACGAAAACGTAAGAGGTGTCATCGGAAAGCGCTTGACGAGTAGGGTCCGGGTCAACCCTCCAAAACACTTTCCCCAAAAGTGACGTCACCAGGGGGATAGATTTTCACGACTTTTTACGATTTACATTATTTTTTTGACTCTGGGGGTTTCATTTTGTGGAATATATTTTTTTTTAAACAAAATGTATTTGGAATTAGAAAAAGACAGCGAAATGGACCAGGGCAATCATTTTATAGGTAGTCAAAAGCTTAAGAAATGAAACATTCAACTTGTACGTTTTGTTGCATCCGTAAAGATAAGCAAAGCTGAAAGTTTCATTAAAATATCTGTATCCGTTCAAGCGTGATGACTGGTTGAACTTTTTTGGAGGTGACCTCACTTGACCTTGACTAACTCGTTGACCCTAGATGACTTGACCTTAAAAATTTGAATCAGCATGTCAAATTGATGTTGGAAAAGGTATGCCATATTTGGGCGCGCTACCGCGCGCCGTTCGTCCGCTATCTGCGAAAAAAACCTGAGGGGGCGGTTGAAGACCCCCCCCCACCCCAGAGACGGGACGGGACGGGTTAATAACCAGGCGGCAAGCCCAAATGTGTCAGTCGCCTATTTTTATGTATGAAACGTTCCTTAAAATGAGATAAATACCTGGAAAACAACTGTGACCTCGTTTAGAGTTTCCTTGCTTCTTTACACCTCTTCATTTGATGTATTTATAGCACAGCAAACCTATATGGTTGCGTGTTCTGATGCAGCATGCGTAAGCTGATTAGTGTGCGTCCAATGCCGGACGCGAATGCTGATTGATGCGCGCGACGTCTACAATGTCTGCGCACGCTGCTGCGCATGGCTGGATTCTGCCTTAAATTCACGGTACAATGGCCTGAAAGAGCATTCACTACATGACGCTGGTCACTAGCACAAAAGCATGCGATAAATTTCCAGAACCGCTCACCCATCATCGCACAGCTTCACGCGCCATCAGTGCGAAAATCGCTCCATTGTAGCAATGCTAATTTGTCTGACTGGAAAACCGACACTCAATGACAGCACCACGTATGCGTTCGGCAAGGCCACGCCACGGCACGCTTCTCACGTCAGGTGATATCACTGGTTCAAGGCCATCGATCACGTTGCTGTTTGGACAGTCTCGAGCGTGAATGAATGGAAGGCATCATCCTCAGTTATGGCAGTGACGTGGTGCGACCGCATTGTATATAAGACGGTGTTGCGCGCCAATGAGTACAGACGCGCTATGATTCACGGTGCTTTTTAAAGTGCTACGCTGTATTCGCTAGGGAAGGAGAACGTAGCATTGGGAACTGTAGGCATATAGAAATGCTTATTATTTATAAATTCACTCCAATTTAATTCATAAAATCCACTCCGTGTCGAATCCCAGGTTTGGGATTCGACATGGGCTGGATTTTCGAAACGCACTGAATTCGTTCGGAGACAATATGCGCCGGCTTTGAAGTTGCCAAACATGGGCTGGAGACCGGGCCAATAAAGATGGTTCGCCACGATCTGGAGCCGTGGGGACGTCGAGCAACTGTGCGGTGTTCTCCCCCTGGAACACTGGCGATGGAACAACCCTCCGAGGAACTTAGCCTGTCCACTACCATTAAGTGCACCTTTGTTGGTAAGTCACCACTCAACCTGACTACAAGTTCGCTGGTATTTGGCCGCTGGTACACAATACCAGTCAACTGGAACCTGGCCGCTGGTACACCGTACCTGTCAGCTAGTACCTGGCCACTGGCAAGTCATCAGTTGAATTGCACCGGGGCAGTGGTGCACGTGGACGCACTGGTTGAATTTCACCGGGGCAATGGTGCGCGTGGACGCAATGGTCGAATGGCGCCGGGGAAATGGTGCGCGCCGACTCACCTAAGTTATTGGCGATAGCAGCGGCGGGCAGCAGCACCAGCGCCAGCAGCAACCGGCGTGCCATCTCTGCCAGTCTCAGTCGGGACTGTTGGCCAGTCTCAGTCGAGAGCGTCCGCCAGCCTCAGACGACACCTACCACCAGTCGCAGACGGAGCCGACCGCCAGTCTCCGCCAGTCGCGGACGGCGCGTCCCGCCACTCTCGGCCGGTCTCACGTGGGACCGCGGCCGGTCTCGGACCTGACCGTCCGTCGGCCGTCGTCGGCACCACGTCAGCGCGCCGGCACACCCACACGGCCCGGCTGCCGCGAGACGACTGATGGCGCGCCAGATGCCTCCTCTCGCGCCGACGGCTGAGCGCCCTCGGCCACCGACGCGTCTCCGGGCGGTCACGTGGCAGAGACGCGTCTCCGGGCGGTCACGTGGCAGAGACGCGTCTCCGGGCGGTCACGTGGCAGAGACGCGTCTCTGGGCGGGCACGTGGCAAGGACGCGTCTCTGGGCGATTATGGAACAGAGACGTGTATCTGGGCTGTTACGTGCCAGAGACGCGTTTCCGGGCGGTCACGTGGCAAAGACGCGTCTCTAGGCGGTTACGTGGCAGAGACACGTTTCCGGGCGGTCACGTGGCAGAAACGCGTCTCTAGATGGTCACGTGGTATAAACGCGTCTCTGGGCGGTTATGTGGCAGAGACGCGTCTCTGGGCGGTTATGGGACAGAGACGCGTCTATGGGCGGTTGCGTAACAGACGCGTCTCTGGGCGGTTATGTGGCAGAGACGCGTCTCTGGGCGGTTATGGGACAGAGACGCGTCTATGGGCGGTTGCGTAACAGACGCGTCTCTGGGCGGTTATGGGACAGAGACGCGTCTCTGGGCGGTTGCGTAACAGACGCGTCTCTGGGCGGTTATGTGGCAGAGACGCGTCTCTGGGCGGTTATGGGACAGAGACGCGTCTATGGGCGGTTGCGTAACAGACGCGTCTCTGGACGGTTACGTGGCAGAGACTCGGTGTACACTAGAGGTGGCAAATGTAAGGCCGAAAGCCCGGTCAGAAGCTGGGCAGGACCGGCGGGATTTCTCACTGCTCTTGGAATATATGTCAGTCTTTCAACCGGTGTTTCAGTTGATTTTAGTTTAACTTTTGTAATTAATGCAAACTTTATAAAAGAAACCTAATAATTATAATCGCCACGCATTTCGTGAGGCATATTTCAACATTTCAGTCGGCAAGTTTGTCATGCACATTGATCAATTTGATTATAAATCATTAGGTATTTAAAAAGACTTTTGGCATGCTGATAGCAGAAATCAACAGATTATGAATGGCAGTGGTAGACAGCTCAAGCATGCTCAACATATGTTAGCTTTCAAAAGTAGGACTTGCAACTGCGATGAAGCCAAATGTGCCAGTTGGTTCACCAGATATTGAACTGTAGAATATAGATGGGACCAGACTATCATGAGAATAAAATAGACATGAAATCCGACTAGGATTGGAGCACATGGAATCACGGTAGTGTACCAATATTACTGCTTCTTGTCAATGGTTGCAGAAACAATGTACATTACTTTCTTTAAAATATATTTAAGGACAATGCAAGGTAAAAATAAAGCTTTCTCTATAGAAGGAATTATTTTGTATAGGCAGGCTTCCTTAGTTACAGCACAATTATAAATATGTGCATTTCTTAATTTACACAGGTTAACCTTCCTAATCAAAAGAGAGCAAAATTAACAACAGCAAAATTGTCACCATGGAAAGGTTTCATCCATTCAACTTCGACAGATATGCAACATTCCACACACTACATCAAAGATGATCATCATTCTACTGCTAGATGCACAATTAAGAACCGAAAATTGTTCATTCTTCAAACTTCGAATTGCATCTTCTACAATACAATCCATCCTTCATGTTCCGACTGTGCCGCGTAACCGGTCGCTGGGCCGTTTTCGTCTCCATACCGCACTCATTGATGTGAAGAGAAATTGGTGTTATCTGTAAAGTGCCGAACATAAAAAATCAAGTACTGAATCGTCAGTAAACGTATTCACAGCAAACCCAACCATGGAACAGCATCACACATCGGATGAATGGATGAGAACCAAAATCCCCAGCAACGTAATGAAGTACCACTAATTGCTGCGTCCATCATTCAAGGTTTGCTTAATGACTTCGCTTCCTGAAAGGTAAATTCGCAATCTGGGAAGGCTTCTTCTTGGCTCATTTAATTTCAGATGAGAGGAAAAACGAGATAGCATAATTTAATGTAAGAGGATTTGTCAAATATAAGTCAGGAAATTATGTGTAAGACTTATCAATCTCTAAATATATTAACGAGATAGGCGCCAATGACTCAAGATGATCCATGTTTGGGTCGACCATCGTTTCACGGACTGCTTTTTGCTTGCCGGACCTACGTTCTGACACTTGGCTATTATCAACCTGTGCCAACCAAATTTTTTTCAAGGATGTTATTAATAGTAGTACGCCATTAGCCCCCAAACAATAACAACCCTGTCCAAAGTTTTCACCTTGATTTTCAGTGGCGTTGCCATGGATTTTTACCAGGTGGAGTCCAATCCAGCAGGACCAAATCAGAATAAATCAATGAGCCTTTCACCTCCACTGCGGGGGTGAACCCAAGGGGGACATTTGGGTCATGTGTCTCCCTTTCACGGGCAGGTGGCTCCTCTTTTGGAAGGATCGAGTCCACCCCTGCCCCACATTTTTAGTCTAGAGGCACACCTCTGAGAAGAAATGGTGCTCCTCTGGAAAGGCCCCAGTGCAGCCCCTCTGATTCTTCAGCAATATGTGCCCCTCTGAGAGAAAAAGGTGCCAATCCGGAAGGCTTGGGTGAACTCACCCCCTCGAGTCTTTCAGCCAGAGGTTTCTCTCGGAACAAAGGCGCCACTCCGGGTACTTTCGAAGTTGCGGCCCTCCGGACATGTGCCCCCGTGACGATTCTTGAATCCTTCCTTACTTCATTGGAGTGGAATATCTTCGAATAGGGGTGGCGAAGTGAATGTCTAAAAGCAGCATTCACATTGCCTATGATTTCAACAAAGAAGAAATCTGGAACCGCGCAGCCGCAGCTTGTGCGCTGAACACCACACTATACACATCACATCATGGGTGTAATCACGGATTCGAAATTGCGAGGGACAAATCAGGAACGCGATAAGTTTGAACAGGATAGAGGGGGCTGGCGCCCCCTCCCCTCCTTACACACAAAAAACATCCTTGAATTCAACCACATTTCTAATGTTACTTTCATCCACTTTAATTCAATTTCAATGTATTACAATTTTCAGATGTACTATTGATAAAAGGATATTTTAAAAGGATATTAAAGTTATCAAGTTTCACTACTTAGGACTGCCTATGAACATCTAGCTTTATGTCGTAAGCGCTGAACACGATTTCATGATCACCATAGAGCAATGCTGTAAGTATGTGAGATGTTGCCCTCTTGTAGCAAAAAAAAAACATTAAATATTTCACGATGGTTTTATGGCAGAAAATATGGACCTACAATTATCTTTCCCATGTTTTCCTGTTTTACTGGCACATATTTCGATGCAATGACAACTAGGGTGGATAAATGGTGTGGCACCGAGGGAATGTACCCCCACGTGGAAGATGGCGTCCCCCAGGCCAGGAAAAGGCGTCCCTCTGAAAAGGTTCCAGTGTACCCGCTCGAATTTTTCAGCCGGAGGCGCCCCTATGAAATAAAATGCCCGAGTTTTTAAAAAGGCCCGAGTGCAACCCGCCAATCCCCCCACCCCCCACCCCCACGAATTTTGCGTCCAGAGGCGCCCCTTCAGGTGCTTTCGCAGTGGCGCCGCTCCAAAGAAATGACGCCCCTCCAGACAAATGCCCCCATGATGATTCCTGGATCTACCACTGATTACAGCATTGCTCTCTCACGGTTATGAACTCCGGCTAGTAATACAATTGTACGCATTCACGTGTGACTTCTCTTGACAAATTGACAACTTCCGTTGAAGCTGCGATTTGAGGAAAGCTTCGATTTGAGAACGTTCTATATTGTCCGGAACAGCAATGTGGCAGTGTAAATTAAACACCAGCGATGAGAGCACCGTCCATTTAGTTTATTTCTTGAGGAGCACCTAGTCATATGGGATACGAGTGTTTGCTATCAAAACGGCTGCAAACAAAAATATATTTGACCCTCCTATTCCTATTACACTTAATCATTGTACGTAGCCATAATAAGTCACGCCAGAGCGCAGTGGCTTATTTTCCAACATATGTAACCATGTTTCCCTTAGAAATATATATATATATATATAATATCATATGTGATGAAGATCGGGCGACCGATTGCACTTCTATATTTCCCAGCGTGATCTGATCTCGAAGGTGAAGTCAAATGGGTAGAAATACTGTTAAAAAATGCCCCTATATTTTACAAGATGGAGCTAGCTACTTCATGCCGTTTACCCAAGCTCTCTGTCTAGCCTAGGAAAAAGAGCAATAGCTAGGTATAAATGTTACACCCCCCCCCCCCTCGTATGATCTCCGAATTTGGTTGGACAGAGGTGAATGAGAGAGCCTAAAAGCAGCCGCAAGTCGGAAGACTGAGCTCGAACTCAGCTCGGCCACGCCGGAGACGGCCGTATATTCGGACTGAAAGGCATGCCCGCTATACCCGCCTGTGTTCGAGGCGCGCCTCAATGGCCCGAATTGGTTCAGGCTCAGCCATGCGCGCGCCAGTTTACATTGTGCTGCATCCGGCCGGTTGTTGCCAGAGCAAGACGATAGCGACGCCTCTCAGTCACGACTGGGGCGGAGCCCGGCCTGACAGCTGATTGCGAACACAATAAGCCAGCTCTCGTGAAGGCCCGGTCGAATCGCTTCCACTCCGGCGGGCGGCGTGGTGGCGCTAGTGCTGCACTGGCTCATTGCCGGCAGCACCAGCCCCCCCCCCCCCCCCCTCCCCCGGCAGCACCAGCGCCTCTCGGCAGCACCAGCGCCTCTCGGCAGTCGGGACACGACGAGATACCCGAACACAGCGCAGTACGCTCGGTCTCTTGGTGGTCCGGATACTTCGAGATACCCGAACACAGCGCAGTACGCTCGGCCTCTTGGTGGTCCGGATACTTCGAGGTACCCGAACAGAATGCGCCCTGCGACGAGTCCCGGACCACCGGCTCCTCTGTGGAGTCTAACTCCGGATACGAATCCGGATCCGGATCTGGTGCGTGTTGGCCGCGGGCTAAGCATGATCAGGCCAGGCCCTATGCTGCCTGTCTGACGAGGCTTGTCACAGTGCAGACTGACGAGGCCTATCACAGTGCAGACTGCCTGCCTGACGAGGCCTGTCACAGTGCAGACTGCCTGTCTGACGAGGCCTGTCACAGTGCAGACTGCCTGCCTGACGAGGCCTGTCACAGTGTAGACTGCCTGTCTGACGAGGCCTGTCACAGTGCAGACTGACGAGGCCTGCCACAGTGCAGACTGCCTGCCTGACGAGGTCTGTCACAGTGCAGACTGCCTGCCTGACGAGGCCTGTCACAGTGCAGACTGCCTGTCTGACGAGGCCTGTCACAGTGCAGACTGTCTGTCTGACGAGGTCTGTCACAGTGTAGACTGTCTGTCTGACGAGGTCTGTCACAGTGTAGACTGCCTGCCTGACGAGGCCTGTCACAGTGTAGACTGACGAGGCCTGTCACAGTGCAGACTGCCTGTCTGACGAGGCCTGTCACAGTGCAGACTGTCTGTCTGACGAGGTCTGTCACAGTGTAGACTGCCTGCCTGACGAGGCCTGTCACAGTGCAGACTGACGAGGCCTGTCACGGTGCAGACTGCCTGCCTGACGAGGCCTGTCACAGTGCAGACTGACGAGGCCTGTCACAGTGCAGACTGCCTGTCTGACGAGGCCTGTCACGGTGCAGACTGCCTGCCTGACGAGGCCTGTCACAGTGCAGACTGCCTGTCTGACGAGGCCTGTCACAGTGCAGACTGCCTGCCTGACGAGGCCTGTCACAGTGTAGACTGACGAGGCCTGTCACAGTGTAGACTGCCTGCTTGACGAGGCCTGTCACAGTGCAGACTGCCTGCCTGACGAGGCCTGTCACAGTGCAGACTGCCTGACTGACGAGGCCTGTCACAGTGTAGACTGCCTGTCTGACGACATAAAGACATAAAGACATAAAAGATTAGTGCAACTATGAGCCACAAGGGCCCTTCTTGGTTGCACTCTGTACACTGAACCAGTTGCCCACCAAAACTGTCAATCAGCCCTCCCTGTAATACTGAAAAGCAAGCCCTTTTCAGTATTGCAATACCATGGGACTTGCAATACCATGGGACTTCTTATAATGATTGTCTATGCTGTTTTTAAAGATGTTCAATGTGCTGCTACTGACGATGTTTTCTGGCAGCTGGTTCCAGGGTTCCACTACCCTGTTGGTGAAGAAAGTTTGCCTTAACCTTGTTCTGCTGTGGTTAACTTTAATTTTGAATTTATGACATCTAATTGCATCATTTCTGTTAAATTCAAACATTTCCCCAAGGTATCCCCTCTCCAGACCATTGACAAATTTAAAGACCTCGATGAGATCTCCTCTCAGCCTTCTATATCTAAGTGAAAACATATTCAATTTCTTCAATCTTTCCTCATATGCCAGGTTGCTTATGCCATTAACCATTTTTGTAGCCCTCTTTTGTACTCTCTCCAAAACCCAACAATCTTTTTCATAGCTAGGAGACCAAGCTTGGATGCAGTATTCCAAATGTGGCCTGACGTATGCACAGTAAAGCTTCCTGATCACTTCCTCACTTCTGTATGATACATTCCTATTTATTGCCCAAGCATTCTCAGTGCCTTCTTCCTGGCTTCCTTGGTCTGTTCTGATGCTCCCAGTTTTGTGTTTAGAATAACACCTAAATCCTTCTCCTGTTGAGTCACTGATAGCACTTGGCCACCCATCAAGTATGGAGCCTTCATATGCTGCTTACCTACATGCATGATTTTGCACTTATCAAAGTTAAATTTCATTTGCCATTCTTCGGACCACTTCACAAGTTCGTCTAAGTCTTTTTGCAGCGAGATATGCTCATCCTGACCTGTTATTGCTCTAAAGACCTTCAAATCATCCGCAAATTTCAAAACTTTACTGCTTAGGCCACTTTCAATGTTATTTACAAATATAATGAACAGTAATGGCCCTAGTACTGACCCCTGGGGGACTCCACTAAGAACATTTTGCCATGATGACTTTGTACCATTTAGCATCACTCTTTGCTGTCTATCTGAAAGCCACAACTCTATCCATTTTAAGATGCTACCTGCAATACCATGGGACTGAAGCTGTATCATTAACCGTTTATGGGGTACCTTGTCAAAGGCCTTACTAAAGTCAAGATATGCTACATCAACCTGATTTCCCTGATCAAATTGTTCTGTGACGAAGTTCAAAAAGTCCAAGAGGTTTGTGAGACACGATCGTCCTTTTCTAAACCCATGTTGAGTATTTTGAATCAATCTGCTACCTTCCAGATAACTAACTATTTTATCCTTGATAATTGATTCGAATACCTTGCATACTAGGGATGTGAGACTTATTGGCCTATAGTTTTCAACTTTTCCTCTTTCTCCCTTCTTGAAAATAGGAACTACATTTGCCCTTTTCCAATCGGTTGGAATTTCATTATGTGAAACTGATCTACAAAATATTATACTAAGTGGAAATGCCAGTTCCTTTTCAGTTTCCCGCAACACCCTAGCATAAATTTCATCAGGTCCTGCTGCCTTATTTTGCTTTATTTTCCTGATATGATTGTAAACAACATCACTATCAATGAAATCAACATCATTTGTCAGATCCCATGTCACTGAACTATGGTGTATGGTCGGCAGATTGGTCATATCTTCCAATGTAAACACTGATTTGAACTGCTTGCTCAGCTCCTCAACCATCTCACTATCCTCACCCAATGTAGTCCCGTTTACTTCCAGTGGACCAATTGTGCTAGAAACTTTACTCAGCTTGTAAAAACTAAAGAACTTTTTACTGTCCCCATTACAGTTTCTAGCTAAATCCAGTTCTTTTGCTCGCTTTGCTGCTCTGGTTTTTTGCTTCACAGTGTCTCTAGCTTTTCGATACGCCTTTAGATTAACGACATTTGAGGCTTCTTTAAAAACTATAAATGCAGTTTTCTTAGCCTTAATTGCTTTTATCACGTCTGGTGTAAGCCATGCTGGCTTTCCTACCCTTCTTTTGCGTCTTTGCTTTTGGGGGACATGTCTAATCTGAGTTTCCTTCAAGTAAGATTTGAACTTTTCCCACATTTCACAGGCATTTAAATTGGAGAATTCTTCTTCCCATCTGATGGCACTTAAAGCCGTTCTCATGCCGTTAAAGTCTGCTCTGTTGAAATTTGGAACCTTTACCAAATTATCCTTGATAATTTCCCTTACATGTGCCTTGAATCTAACTATGTTATGGTCACTTTTTCCCAGAGTTTCGCCTACAGTCAAGTCTTGAACCAAGTCACTTAAATCCGAGAATACAAGGTCCAAGAATGAACCATGCCTGGTAGGTTCCGATACAAACTGGTGTAAGAACAGGTCCTCTTCAAGGCATTTCCTAAACGTTTTGCATGATGGGGTGCCAACACCAGCATATTCATAACCTTTTAGATTAATGTCACCGAGAATAAGGCACTTCCTCTTAAAGTTTCTACTGATTTCCTCACAAATCACCTTGTCAAGCTCCAGTTGCTGAGAATGTGGCAGGGTTCCTGATCGGTAGAAAGCTCCTATCCTAAGAGTACTGCTGTTGCCTTTTCCCACAGTGATATCAAGCCAAATGGACTCCACAGACACATTTTTATCCCCACCTGCTGCTTTTTGAGAACTGAATAAGCTATTCATATAGAGCATTACACCACCCCCTTTCATTGCTGGACCCCTATTGCACGAAAACATATTGTATCCCTGGATCTCATAGTCCTGTAAGTTATCTCCAAAATACCCTTCACTGACCCATGCCTCCGTAATGCAAACAAAATCCGGTTCCTCCTCAGCAACATAACACTTGAACTCATCAAATTTGGAAGTTGCAAAACACGAGGCCTGTCACAGTGTAGATTGCCTGTCTGACGAGGCCTGTCACAGTGTAGACTGACGAGGCCTGTCACAGTGTGGACTGCCTGCCTGACGAGGCCTGTCACAGTGTGGACTGCCTGCCTGACGAGGCCTGTCACAGTGTAGATTGCCTGTCTGACGAGGCCTGTCACAGTGTAGACTGACGAGGCCTGTCACAGTGCAGACTGCCTGCCTGACGAGGCCTGTCACAGTGCAGACTGCCTGCCTGACGAAGCCTGTCACAGTGCAGACTGCCTGCCTGACGAGGCCTGTCACAGTGTAGACTGCCTGCCTGACGAGGCCTGTCACAGTGCAGACTGCCTGCCTGACGAGGCCTGTCACAGTGTAGACTGACGAGGCCTGTCACAGTGTAGACTGCCTGTCTGACGAGTCCTGAAACAGTGCAGACTGCCAGCCTGACGAGGCCTGTCACAGTGTAGACTGCCTGTCTGACGAGGCAGTCACAGTGCAGACTGCCTGCCTGACGAGGCCTGTCACAGTGCAGACTGCCTGCCTGACGAGGCCTGTTACAGTGTAGACTGCCTGTCTGACGAGGTCTGTCACGGTGCAGACTACCGGTCTGACGAGGCCTGTCACAGTGCAGACTGCCAGCCTGACGAGGCCTGTCACAGTGTAGACTGCCTGCCTGATGAGGCCTGTCACAGTGCAGACTGCCTGTCTGATGAGGCCTGTCACAGTGTAGACTGACGAGGCCTGTCACAGTGTAGACTGACGAGGCCTGTCACAGTGTGGACTGCCTGCCTGACGAGGCCTGTCACAGTGTAGATTGCCTGTCTGACGAGGCCTGTCACAGTGTAGACTGACGAGGCCTGTCACAGTGTGGACTGCCTGCCTGACGAGGCCTGTCACAGTGTGGACTGCCTGCCTGACGAGGCCTGTCACAGTGTAGATTGCCTGTCTGACGAGGCCTGTCACAGTGTAGACTGACGAGGCCTGTCACAGTGCAGACTGCCAGCCTGACGAGGCCTGTCACAGTGTAGACTGCCTGTCTGACGAGGCAGTTACAGTGCAGACTGCCTGCCTGACGAGGCCTGTCACAGTGCAGACTGCCTGCCTGACGAGGCCTGTTACAGTGTAGACTGCCTGTCTGACGAGGTCTGTCACGGTGCAGACTACCGGTCTGACGAGGCCTGTCACAGTGCAGACTGCCAGCCTGACGAGGCCTGTCACAGTGTAGACTGCCTGCCTGATGAGGCCTGTCACAGTGCAGACTGCCTGTCTGATGAGGCCTGTCACAGTGCAGACTGACTGTCTGACAACGCCTGTCACAGTGCAGACGTTCTTACAAATGGTCTTTGGCTTTTATCTGTTTGTGCATTTTCTCAGAAGCTTTTACTCACGTGTACATTTAATACAAATGAAATGTGAAAAAAAAATTAATAAAAGTACATTCCACCATTCAAGAAACTGCGAGGCACGTTGATTGCGAGTCGACTCATACCGCTGAAAATAGTGCAAGGGGATCTTGAATTTTAGCGTCATTGTTGTATTGCAATGGCCTGCGTCTAGTGTGCGCAATATTTACATGGGAACTCAAAAGAACGCTTGCGTACTCTAATCATGCTGAGGGCACTTACATACCTTTTGAATATGCTGCATAGCCATCATCATAAGGGGAATATTACCAGCAGAGTTGGTGTAAATCACGCTATGTCACCTAAGTTCACATGAAGTTTGTGTTGAAGGACACCAAATAAAGTACATTGCTGGGAATCGCGTCTCACCGTCATATGAAATCGTACCGCGGTTGTGCACGCCAATGCATGAACTCGGATTCGACATGTTGTTCGTATTCACACAATTCGGGAGGAAGCACTTGGATACTTGATATGACTCAATAACTATCCCCAGAAGTGAATCTTTTTCCCCAGTTTCAGAGTTCACTAGCAAACCCAGTCACAAGTGAACGCTTCCAGGACATACACTTCGAGCACCGGGGAGCGTCCACCACATGCTGAATCTCGTGACCGTGACCGCAGTCACCCTGAGGCTCCCCAGTGCCCGTGATCGCGGTCGCCCCTCGCCCTGAGGCTGTCCAGTGCCCGTGACCGCGGTCGCCCCTCGCCCTGAGGCTGTCCAGTGCCCGTGATCGCGGTCGCCCCTCGCCCTGAGGCTCTCCAGTGCCCGTGACCGCGGTCGCCCCTCGCCCTGAGGCTGTCCAGTGCCCGTGACCGCGGTCGCCCCTCGCCCTGAGGCTGTCCAGTCCCCGTGGCCACGGTATCCCCTCGCCCTGAGGCTGTCCAGTGCCCGTGACCGCGGTCGCCCTCGCCCTGAGGCTGTCCAGTGCCCGTGACCGCGGTCGCCCCTCGCCCTGAGGCTGTCCAGTGCCCGTGGCCGCGGTCGCCCCTCGCCCTGAGGCTGTCCAGTGCCCGTGACCGCGGTCGCCCCTCGCCCTGAGGCTGTCCAGTGCCCGTGACCGCGGTCGACCCTCGCCCTGAGGCTCTCCAGTGCCCTTGGCCGCGGTCGCCCCTCGCCCTGAGGCTGTCCAGTGCCCGTGACCGCGGTCGCCCCTCGCCCTGAGGCTGTTCGCCGAATCTGTATCCCGCCGCAGTCCCTGCCGGCGCATGCAGATAGCACAAGCCTCCCGCGAACTGCGGCTCATCGGCCGACAGCGGATCTGTAAAATGGATATCGCAAGGTAGGACTGGATTAGGTGCGAAGCTTCGCTGATCCCGAGACAAATGTCCGTCACCGCGTATTGCTTTTCAAGTGGAACCGCTGTTTCGCGGGCCGGCTTCGACAAATAGTGTCATCCTATTCTGGCACAGGGAACCTTTCACACGTGAAGTGTGTGTCGAGCAAACGAACAGCTTTTGAGCTGATGTGTAGTGCTCGGCTGAGCCTCGGTGGTTCCTTGAGCGATTAAGTCGTCCGAGAAGTCTGTCTTTGAATTGAGCGAACAGTCTGTCTTCTATGTGCCAGAGTGTTGCACCAGATGGAAGTACTATCGTCGTCGGGCGCGGCGAGCGTAGTTGAGAACTCGTGAAACGAGTCGGCCTTCCGTCGTAAACTGTGCGCCATTAAGGTGGGTCATGCTTCTCATTTTTGCAAATGAATTGCGAGGGGTGTTCAAATAGTGTAGTTTGTTCAAATAGTGTAGTTCAAAAAGTTGCACAAAATTGCGAGGGGTGTTCAAATAGTGTAGTTTGTCGTGTGGAAAACAAATCTGTCTGTATTTTGTAATTCTGATACCTCTAACTTACATCAATTTACAATTAAATATTGATATTGTTATCGATAAATATTGATATTGATGTTAATATCAGCTACATCTGGCAGTTAAATAAAGATGTAAATAACTTGTGTTGACTTTGTCAATATACATGATTTCGCCCACGTCTTTTAATATCTTAAAAAGAGGCTCGAAATGATAAAATTCGCTATTTAAAATTAAATGATTGATGTAGGCTAGAGATATCATATCCAAGAAAATAAATTGACAATTGAATTCCTGATGGGAATCTACACCATTTAGACATTTCCCCCCACGTTCAAATTTCCTTCAGATTCATTTTGATACCGGAGTGTGACCCGCCCCAGTGCACCATCCAAGTACCGCCTATCTTCATGCCGCAGATCAGGAATGACGCGATAAATTGAACAAGGGAATGGTCAGCGCAGTGCGAGAACTTTGTTAGAACCATACGGCAATAGACAGGCAATATGGAGTCTATTGGCAATTGACTGGGAATTGGGAGTATATCAGCAATGGACGGGCAAAGGGGAGTCTATCGACAATTGACTGGGAATTTGGAGTCACTCGGCAATGTACGGGCAACAGGCAGTCCATCAGCAATAGACGGGTAATAAGGAGTATATCAGCAAGTCGCAGATTATAGGCACTCTATCGACCAGAGATGGACTATAGGCAGTTTGTCGGCAATGTACGGGCAGCGGGCAGTTTATTGCCCTTTTTCGTCCAGCACCCCTCGTAGTGCCTTATACTGGCTACGAGAGAGGGCGAATCCCGAGCCGGTACATGTGGTACACAAAGGTCCACCCACCTGAGAGGCCCAGCCGAGCCGGTGAATGTGGTTATCGGTTCATCTGTGCGGACCGGACCGGCTCGGTCCTCACGCCCCGCCCGGCCCGGCTCGATCCTCACGCACCGCCCGGCCCGGCTCGATCCTCACGCCCCGCCCGGCCCGGCTCGATCCTCACGCCCCTCCTGGACCGGCTCGATCCTCACGCCCCGCACGGCCCGGCTCGATCCTCACGCCCCGTCTGGCCCGGCTCGATCCTCACGCCCCCCGGCCCGGCTGATCCTCCCGCCCGGCCCGGCTTCCTCACGCCCCGCCCGGCCCGGCTCGGTCCTCACGCCCCGCCCGGCCCGGCTCGATCCTCACGCACCGCCCGGCCCGGCTCGATCCTCACGCCCCTCCTGGACCGGCTCGATCCTCACGCCCCGCACGGCCCGGCTCGATCCTCACGCCCCGTCTGGCCCGGCTCGATCCTCACGCTTTTTAATTCGCAATAAGGTTTTTGCTACAGCGTATTGCGTTCCAGTGTCTGCACTCAAACAGTGAGTCAGATGTGCTTTCTTAATTATGACTTTTCACATTTTATCATAATATTCTGTATGACGTGCTCCTAATATGTATTCAGGGAGAGTTTCTTGACCGCATTTCCGTCGGCGAGCAACTGTCGTATCGTTTCAAGGTATCAGCACAGCATTATATGGTAGCATTTTAACTTTTTATTTTTCGCCTAGAGCTAAATCTTCTCTTTTTATTTGAAGATTTGCAAAATTTCATTAAATTATTTATATATACTAACATTTTCAGTGTCTCTGCTCAGTGCGCGTTTTTCATCGCCGCACGCGCATGCCTTGTGCCATATATCTTCGCACATCTGGGCCGTCACAATCATTTTCATCAAGCGACACTGATGCGCGCAACCGTCGGTGAAAAGTGAAACCGGGTTGAACTGAATTTCCCAGGCCTGTGATTAAGCTGGTGGGGCACCTTCATCCCAAACTCATCTATTTTACCCCCGCCATGACCAAGCTTTTCTCGCGTTTGTATTGAAATGTTCGCATACAAGCCCAAGAGCAATGCTCACGGTCACGCTCCAGCATTGCATTTTCGATGTCGATGTCAAGAATCGATGCAGCATTCGTCGCGCCGTTTTCTTCTTCTGTTTTGCTTCTCAATGAAAATTAAACTTCCCCTTTTGAAATGGGCTTCGGATGGACCTGTGGATCGGCTCGTTCCGTGCCCGGAAATGTTGCCGCCACCTGCAGATGGACTGTCAGTGGCGCGCTTCACAAAAACCGCCACCGCGCCACAAAAAGCGCGCGCCCGTCGACGGAGTGGTGGCAGCACGTCGAAGCAGTTTCTGCGATGGATGGACGTTGTTGGGTGACGTCACTGACTTCAGGCTCGGCCATCACCTGTGCTGGTTATATCGCAGCAGGTACGGCGAGGGGTGCCGCCTCGGCAGAGCAGAACAGAGGAGTATTCTGTCAACGCAGCACAGCAGTGGAGCGTTGTTTCGGCACAGTACAGCGAAGCAGTTCCGTTTCGGCTCGGCACGGAAGCGTTCCGCTTCAGCATGGCGCAGCAAGGCAGATTCGCTCCAGCATAGCGCATTGGGGATGTTCGCTGCACTATACAACTGCAGTGGAGCTTTTCTTCATCCTGACACTAATGAGAAATTGATTATTTATTAATGAGCCATAGAGTTTTTAAGCATGGATAACTATTATCAAATGTGAAAGCATTTGGAGGAACACTAAATTTTGGACGACCTCTATTCCTCCAAAAGTTCGTGAAACCTCAACGAAAATTTCCCACCAGTTTTAACAATAAAGATTCGCAATAGGCGCTGTTGAAACTCGAGCTTGCAGAGCGATTCTGGCTCACTTGACGGTGAATGCGTTCACAACTGCAGCGCCACCTTTAATGGCACTTCAAATATTCGCCGCTACGGCGCTACTGTCGGACGCAAGAGCCACCGTGCCTCTGTTAATTATAGAACAAAAGCTTGTTGGGGTAAAGTTATTATGAGAAAGATTATGGACAAAAGATTGCGGACAAAGCATGGTGAAAAGCATACAGTTACAAGGCAATGTTAATGCAGCAGCAATCCAGTTTGCGAATAGTTCACCATTGAAATTGGTTGATTTCAACTGTCGTAAATTTTCAATCGCTGGCTTCTTTCAAAACCAAGTTAGATGCATAGTACTTGAAGTAAAATGTTCAGTATAGTTACGTACGATATGTTTGTTGTGCCACTATCAATATCTTCATTTGGGTCGATCTTCCATCCATGGTTACAAAAATTGGCTGTTCCTGGACTCCTGCATACAGAGCAATGTCCTTCCCAGCAAAGTATACTCTAATGTTTCACACTTGAAGGCTGAGTGGTTGTGTTTTTTTACACCAACCTGTTCAGTAATCAAGTGCTGAATATTCACTGAAAATTGCAAACTGATATTCTTGTGTCACACGTTTGAATACAAAAATCCTCTCCATATTTGATCGCCCAAAATTGCCCTGAATCCATGAATAAAGAGTGAAAATCCAGCTCTGCACGCCTCATGCTCTCGTAGGCCTCCTGATGCTATTGCCGATCTCATAATGGTGGTGGTGGCCTTCTCATGTCTCACGGGTCTCTTGTCTCACGGCCTTCTCATGTCTCTATGTTCTCGTCGACTGTGTTCCCGTCGGCCTTTTCCTCCCGTTAGCGGTCTCTTCTCGTGTTGGTCGTCTTAATAGCGTTATCGCCCGTCTTGTGCTCACGTTGCGTCTCTCTGATTTGCTCCACGCATAGGCCTACACTGTACCCAAATGTCTGAGGGATCGACCAGGAGTTGGCGCGGTGTTCCCGGGTGTTCCGCGGTGCTCAGTTATGCCGAGCCACGATAAGTACATAGTGGCTTCCTGTGGTAGCAAATATGCCCTTTATCTTCTGCATTCTGTAAGATAATCAATGATAACAAACGATTGAAGTGAAGGCTAGTAGGCAACCATCATCAGAGAGGATCAGCAAAGGCCCACCGGTGGAGACCGCTCCTCAGATGAAAATAAGGAAGGTCAAGGCTCTTTATTTAGTTTACGTGTCGCACCATAGGGATGCCCAAAGGGGTTATGGCTAAGCACAAAATGTTATACTTTCTAACAGAATCATACATTTCGCTGCACTTCCTTCAGGTGGAAATCGAAGAACAAATCACCTTCATTCGGCTTGAGGGCGTTTTGTTTCTTTATTTTAAATGTGTATATTACACGCATGTTTTTATTTGTTCATGTATCAAGTTTTAATTAAAAAAACATGGCTCGCTGCGAAATTGTTTCCTATGTTCATTCTTCATATCAATTTCTCTGTAGTGATTGTCTCCATGACATAATTATTATTCTGAGTGAAAGAATTGATATCTCAAACGCTATGGCTAAAACGTTGTTCGGGTTTCCAGCGCGTGACGGTCGGGTGGTATCGCACCGTTCAGGTGAACGTTTGTACCGTAAACCGTGGTACCGTGGTACCGTAATGCACTGGAGTGGAATGACTCGTGCTCTGTCTTCGCTTGCAATAAGTAACGCATCTGAGCTTTCGGTGTAGCTGGGTGACACTTTATGTTTGGACAGGGAGCGGACGATTCTGATGAGCAAAACAATACTTCGATCGAACAAAAATTATATCAGATTTGTGAATTCTTCGCAACGTCAAACAAACAGCAAACTCCAACGCCCAAGGACCACTACAACACACACATAGTTATTCTTCCCGTTAGCCTCAAAACACAATGACGTGAACACTTTTTTAATTGTACAATTGGTTTCTCATCCGGTCGAACGCTCATGAGGGTTGTTTATTAAGCACTATTAGCAGCAAAGCATTGTTTGTCTGAGGCCCGGTGTTGTTTTTATACCCTTTCGGACCCCTCGTCACATGGCGGATTTGTATATCAGAACGTCCAAACCACCATTGGCTTGCATGTATGTTCCTGTGGGCAGAGGTGTAGCCAAGGGGACTCCCCACACCCACACCCTCCCCATTAGCACTCAAAAATACCCCAGATCAAATGACAAATTTTGAGGTTTTCACCACGCCGTCATATATTTTCGGCGAGATTCGCGTGCAGGAAGTTTTCTCTGTTTCATCAAAGATGAAATTTACTTTCGGTCCCCCTCCCCCTCTAGGAATATATTGGCTGCACTACTGCTTGTGGGACATCTCATGGGCGTTTTCATGACTTCTGGATGGTGCCTTCAGAACGTTTTTGTGGTGCCAAAAAAAGTACTGCGGATTTTCTAAAGGCGCTTCAAAGATGTTCCAAGGGTGCCCTTGTAACCAGAGGCGCAGCCAAATGGTGTCCCTGGTCCACTCGCCTTTGACGAACAAAAATGCACTAGATGAAACGAGAAACTTTGTAATTTTCACCGCGCAGAACCCTAAATTTTCCCGCGCGCTTCGCACACTGGAAGATGTCTGTTTCATCACACATATTTTCGGTCGGCACCCCATTAGAAAATGCTGGCTGCGCCGCTCGCTATAAGACCGCCGGTGCACCAGCGTTCTTAACCCGCGCCGCCTCAGGGGAGTCTCCCCCTTCCTCCCCTCTGAATTAAGATTTTCCGCGGATGCGGACGGATAGTGAAAAACGGCTCTCGGCAGCGTGCCGAAATTTTGCGTGCCTTTCCCCCCATCAATTTGACATGTGTGAAGATTTTGAGGTCTGGTCATCTGCAGTCATCGAGTTAGTCGGTACCAAGTTCGGTCACCTCCAAGAAAAGCCAACCAGTCATCACGCTTTAAGGGTGTCAAATATTTCAATGAAACTTTGAGAGGTCATGTTTCTAAGGGACGTAACAAAATGTACCAGATAATTTTTTAATTACGTTTTTCATGACTGATTTATTGTGCATATTTGTCCATTAGGGCTTACATATAAAAATTATTGCTAAAGTAAGCACTTTTGCTTATTGTATTTAAAGCAACGATTATCAGTACGCTCTATCCATATTTTGGTAAGAAAAATGATAGCGAACATTTTGCAATGTTGCAACAATGAATATTTCATTTTTGTGGTCAAACATTGCAGGACCATGACCGATTGTATATTTTTTTTTTTTTTTTTTTTTTTTTTTTTTTTTTTATTTTTTTTTTTTTTCTTTCCAAAAAAAAGGGGGGTTTTTAAATTTTTAAAGGGGGGGGGTTTTCCTCGCGGTGGCCTCACATAGGTGTGTAATAGGTCGCTAAAAGTTCGTTCTACAGTCGGATTAGGTAACACAAATTTATAAATATTACTCATAAAGTCATAACTTTCAACAGTCGGACAGTGTCATAGCAACAAACTGAGCTAATTCGGGAAGGAGTCGCAAGAAGTCGCATGGGGGCCGTGAGATATGAGTACGTTCCAAGACCTGTAAGACGTCGACTGAATTAGGATATGAGCCGTCTAAACACGGAGATGGAAAGTCTAAAGCTGAAAATAGGCTGTAGGAGGTCTTTGAGTGACCGTCTAGAGTCGAAGGCCATCCAAAAGCATGCTTGTCATATGTACTTTTATCGGGGCCCAAACCCCACAAGTGAAAGTGGAGAACCTCGGAAGACGTTCATCAAATTAGCAACATCTTCATATTCACATTGAGTTTGATATTAACTAGATATCGAAGGAGGGCGGACTACTCAGATTTATTTCCAACTTGGCACGCATGCACTCCTCGATGTGCATAGGTATATATATATATATATATATATATATATATATATATATATATATATATATATATATATATATATATATATATATATATATATATATATATATATATATATATATATATATATATATATCATCATGCCAACCATTACACCATTATAACTTATTATATAGTTACTACAGGTTACTGAGGTCCTGCTACTCACATATTCTTCACAATTGCGCACGGGCAGTCCTTGACGCGCTGATAATCATGAGCATAGCAGCTAAGGGGGCGTTGATAAATAGCTGAGTTATTTAGTCCAGACTTCTTCATGCATTATCGGTGCAGATATAAGGTACAGCGATACAAACGCAAATAAATATGCAAGTAAAGTTATGTTGCTTTTCGAGTATTGCGCGTGGATCATAACACGTGATACGTTATCATGATGAACACCATATATAGGCGTACTACGATACGCAGCGTAGATATTCTGGGTTAAATGTCAATGGTCACCGTGGTCGGCCTACTCAGATTTCGTTAAAATTGGCACGCAGGCACTCCTCGATGTCCTGATCACCATGAACATACAAGCTAAGAAGTGTGTTCATAAACAGCTGTTGTTCGACGCAAAAAGCTAGAGCCACTGAGATCGGACTGCTCATATTTCCTTAAAAATTGACACACAGGTAGTTCTTGATGCGCTGATCACATGAGCATGGAACCTTAGAGTTCATAAGCTCATGAATCATTCAAAGTCAATTGACAGGGGCACTGGCGTCAGACTATTCAGATTTCCTTCAGAATTGGCACACAGCTGGCCTTTGACGCGCTGGTTCCAGGGGATCTCCAGGGGATCCGGGCTCGGGGAGCGGGAGGGGTGGCTGACCCCGGGGAACAGGAAAGGGAGGCGACCCTGAGGTGGCGGGGTGGATGATGCCCGCGCCTTAGGCGGAGCAGCCTGGTGGCGTTGAGGGGGGCGGTTGAACCGCCCGCTTTGGGAGCGTGGCCGGCGGCGCAGTGGCCACCGACCCTCGCTCCCTGCTAACGTCACTTTTTGAGAGGATAAAAGCTTTGGGTAGTTATTGTCCCTACTCGTCGTTCGCTTTCTGAACACCTCTTGGAGGATATGACCGGCATGACGGGGAGGGCTAAGCACCTGCGTGAGAATGATTATAAAAATGCATGCTCGGAAGCGCGGAAGAGATGACCCGCTTTTGTTAACTCCACTTTGATGTAGTCATGAGAATGGTGAATGACATTAGTTTATTCTTCTATGAATTACACTGATGGGACCACGATCCAACATCGGAGGATGTGTTTAGCCAGGGGCGCAGCCGGGATTTTCTTCATGGGATTGGACCGAAAATATTAACCGACCGAACTTGGACCGAACACTTCTGGTTTGCTGTGATATAAATCATCACACTACATATTTCATCTAGCGCAAATGTTTTGCTAAGGGGGGTTAGGGCCTCGCCCATCTACCCTCCCTGGCTGCGCCTCTGTGTGTAGCTTCGGATCAATATCGCGTAGTGAAGCTCATTTAATTGCTAGCATCATTTCTATAGAGCAGACAAATACTGGTCGTAATTCCGTGCATTTAATATTGATTTCATGCTGAGCATTTGGTGTCTCACTTGTAATAAACCAATAAATGAAGAAACACCGCTCGCAAAAAGTATAATTTTGTGTACATTACAGTCATTCATGTATTAGCTTAACCGAGGGTGGTTCTAATCCAAAAACGCAAGTTATCTGCTTCTCAATTTGAGCTGTGATAACAATGGTGGGAGGGTACGGGTGATGTGGTTTGTTGGTGAGGCGTTTTACTGTGGAGATGGGAATATTTCTGGATTTGATATAGCTGATTATACCTGAAGATACATATATATTTCAAGCTGTGATTGGAGTGCATATAATACACAGGTAACCAACATTCCCTTTTTAATTATAATGTTTATAAAGCGTCTGATTCGCCACACGTTGATTGTTGTGGTGGAATCGTGTTAATAGACCAAACTGTAAACGTACCCAGGCATTAAAAAGGTGGCTTGCAGTCGCTTTTTGCTCCCAGATCATGAGATATCAGAAACATGACAAAGGGAGAAGACCTGGCATAATAATCTGCATGAATTTAAAGTGACCACCAAATATAATTGTCACATCAGTTTTTATGGCAAAATAGGTTGTACTAATGACACTGGAAATAAGTATGACTAATATTATGAACATCAGCAATTTCCAATAAGCTTTCTGATCTATGTGGAGACTGCTCTCAGCTCTACAGCATCTGACAGCCAATGGAGGACTCCCAGATGACATTTGTGTTACTGTTAAATTAGCAAAAGCTGTGGTTATAAGCCAACTTACTGGTCAATGGTAGGCAAAATGATAACAAAAGTATACTTAATCAATGTCAACCAAGTTATATATCCATACCTGATGCTCCCAACATTCTCACACCACACAACCAATAGTTATTCACAATTCCCAACCAGCAGGATGCTTATGCACCAACTGATTTGTTACTTGCTGTCTATTAAGATATGGGTTTTGGAATATGAAATGTTTGAATAAAAATTGTATTAAAAGCTGTCTGTTTAAAGTATTTTATTCCCACCAATAAGTAGCAACTTTTGTGAATGAAAAGCTGAGAAAATTGATTAAAACCAATTCTAATTCATTTTCAATGTTCTCTGATGTACATGTCTGAAATGTTTTGGTTCAAGCCAGGAATGGCTTGGAAGGATCAAAAGTGACTAGATGTGGAGCAAATTTCAGCTCTAAAACTGGCTAGTGTGTCTCACCTGTTTCATCATACTTCATAATTGTTTAATGCCATAGATTTAGTGATGACTGAATTTTCCAACCATATTATTGTTTGGGTCTGCTTAAAAGAGCCTAACTTAAGCTTGATCTTATCCAGCCTAATCTCATCTAGTGCATCCTCACATCTTGCTTCACTGTAACCAGCCATAATGTAGATAAAGACATAAAAGACATAAAAGATTAGTGCAACTATGAGCCACAGGGACCCTTCTTGGTTGCGCTCTGTACACTGAACCAGTTGCCCACCAAATCTGTCAATCAGCCCTCCCTGTAATACTGAAAAGCAAGCCCTCTATTCTTATGATTGTCTATGCTGTTTTTTAAAATGTTCAATGTGCTGCTACTGACGATGTTTTCTGGCAGCTGGTTCCAGTGTTCTACTACCCTGTTGGTGAAGAAAGTTTGCCTTAACCTTGTTTTGCTGTGGTTAGCTTTAATTTTGAATTTATGACCTCTAATTGCATCATTTCTGTTAAATTCAAACATTTCCCCAAGGTATCCCCTCTCCAGACCATGGACAAATTTAAAGACCTCGATGAGATCTCCTCTCAGCCTTCTATATCTAAGTGAAAACATTCAATTTCTTCAATCTTTCCTCATATGCCAGGTTGCTTATCCCATTAACCATTTTTGTAGCCCTCTTTTGTACTCTCTAAAAGCCAACAATCTTTTTCATAGCTAGGAGACCAAGCTTGGATGCAGTATTCCAAATGTGGCCTGATGTATGCACAGTAAAGCTTCCTGATCACTTCCTCACTTCTGTATGATACATTCCTATTTATTTCCCCGAGCATTATCAGTGCCTTCTTCCTGGCTTCCTTGGTCTGTTCTGATATGATGATGCGCTTGAAGGCCAGTTGTAACACATCTTTTGAGGGGGGGTGGCAAATTGACATTGGCAGGATACCAAACCACCAGGTCTAAAACTCCAAGACCTATGTGTTATCTCCAGTCATGTGTAATTTACATGCACAGTGAAGGTGGATCTGTACTTCAAAATTACCCAAAATAAACTGGAGATATATACCTGAAGCCACTAGACCAATTTCTTGTAAAGCAAATAAGTTTTCCTGGTGTTATGTGATGTGATTGATGTACATTTGTATTTTGGACATGAACACTTGTGTTATACCTGGAGACCCCATAATGTCCTTCTGTTTGTGTGGTATCAATGTAGTGGCAGAGCAACAAGATGGAGAGGACTGTGACACACCTGCATGCCTTTGTTACTTGGTGACAATTTGTCATAGTGCATTGTGAGATGTGAACTTTGCATGTGTGGCTGTGAAATATTTGCAAATACTTGTCAGTGGACCAATGTTAGGAAAATTGCAGCCAGTCTGCTGAATCACTGGCCTAAGCAAATTGTATTATGGATTGAAAATGCAATATTTCCCCCATGGAAGAATGCATGCTGAAAACTTTTCTCTGTCTCCAATGCTGTTCCATTCCAATAGACAATTCCATGTTCTGGCACTGAGAACAATATTTTTGCTAAATGAATCATTTGGCAAAATAATCATAATGGTGATCATTGCAGCTGGTTTCAGGAACAACAGCAGCAGAACAAGGTTAAGGCAAACTTTCTTCACCAACAGGGTAGTGGAACACTGGAACCAGCTGCCAGAAAACATTGTCAGTAGCAGCGCATTGAACATCTTTAAAAACAGCATAGACAATCATTATAAGAATATAGGGCTTGCTTTTCAGTATTACAGGGAGGGCTGATTGACAGTTTTGGTGGGCAACTGGTTCAGTGTACAGAGTGCAACCAAGAAGGGCCCTTGTGGCTCATAGTTGCACTAATCTTTTATGTCTTTATGTCTTTATGTCTTTAACATGTATGTATTAACCTCACTTCAGCCTCACTAACCACAGCCACACTTTGTAGGGGGGGGATATTCCTATTTTATCCCTAAACTGAAATTCTGATCTTGAATGGAGACTGAACCAGTCATGAACTGAGAACCTACACAACTAGTTCTGATTGACCATTCACTGAAGCAGACTGGAGCAACATCAGGCACAGGTGGTGCATAACACGAGTTGCACCAAGCACATGAGCATGGAGTCAGAGTAACAGATAGGAGTAAGGGAGACCATTTGAGTAATCAAAAGAGCTTATCTCCCAGGTTAATATATGGAATTGCTTGGACGAATATTTGTCACATGCTTCTTTCTCCTTAACCTGTGCCATCTCTCTGGTCAGATCCTCACACCCCATCTTGGGGGGGGGCAGATAGTAACCCCCTCTAAAATCCACATCAAATGTTGCACGAAAACGAAGGAGGTGACATTTGAAAGCACTCGACGAGTAGGGCCCGGATCCACCCTCAAAGCAATTTTCCCCCCAAAAGCGACATCACCAGGGGGCTAGATTTTCACAATTTTTTAACAACTTACATTATGTTTTTGGCTCTGGGGAGTTCATTTTTGGATATATGGGAGAAAAAAAATGTATTTGGTATGAGAAAAGGACAGCGAAATCGACCATCATTTGAATTTGAACTGCATTTGAACTGCAATTTGGCAAATATGCAAAATTTATATGTAGTCAGAAACGAAAAAAAGAGGAAAATTCTGCTTGTATGTTTTGTTGCATCCCTAAAGATAAGCAGACTCTGAAAGTTTCATTGAAATATCTATCTAAAGTGGGATGCCTGGTTGAACTTTTTCGACGTGACCTCACTTGACTTTGACCCTAGATGACCTGACTTCAAAATTTTGAAACAACATGCCAAATTAATGCGGGAAAGGGTATGCCACATCTGGGCGCGCTGCCGCGCGCCGTTCGTCCACTATCCGCGATAAACCATAAGGGGGTAGTTGAAGACCCCACCCCGAGACGGGACGGTTAATGAGACAGTCAACCAACAATGTCGGAAATTTGGCAGTTCTTTGCATAGCCAAACTTGGCGGTTTGGTCGTGTGTTGACTGTTCATAGGAATATTTAGCCTCAGCCCAAATCATTATGATACCCAGAGAGAACAGGGACATGATGGTTTTCTAGACTGTACAATATTCTGGATGGCAAATTCGGGACTGCATTTTTCCAAAAGGTTTCCTGATATTTCTCTTTTCTTGGACATCTTTCATCTCAGTTTGTTCACATCTGCAATCTGCAAGCCCCTACCCCCATGGGGACCAGACACTGCAGCATGAATGCCTTTGGTGGCATGAATGCCAAATATCCTGGAGGTGCCTACCATAGCTGGTGTACAAACAGCTCCCATAGCAATGTTCATAATTTTTGTATGGTGGAGGATGTTTGGCTGCAACTTCAAAAATGCTGTGTCATTGGAAAAGTTGGCAGGACGGTCGTAAAATGACATTGTTCAATATCAATTATCACAAAATGGTCTGACATTGATGATAATATAAGATGTGGTGAAGTTAGAATTACCCTTTGCAATTAGATCTAGTGACATTGTTAGATGTAATACAAGCCAATTAAGGAAGCCAACACTGCCCAGGTAGCCAGAATATGTATATATTACATGTTGGTTTCCACATGGGGTTTGGAGTTCCAGAACACTGGGATGCCTGCTACATCTGGCATTGAGTTGCCTGCCATAACTATAGTCAGTGCAGAGGCCCCCCATGACGGCTGTCTTTGATGTACTCATTATAGCATAGTCAGTGTAAAAGGTACCCATCACTGCTGGTTTGGAGGTACCCATCACTGCTGGTGTGAAGGTACACATCATAGCCGATGTGGTGGTACCCACCACAGCCGGTGTGAAGGTACACATCACAGCCGGTGTGAAGGTACAAATCACAGCCAGTGTGAAGGTACACATCACAGTCAGTGTGGTGGTACCCATCACAGCCAGGGTGAAGGTAGCCATTGCAGCTGGTGTAGAGGTACCACAGCTGGTGTGTTGGTACTCATCATTGCTGGTGTGAAGGTACAATCATAGCCGATGTGGTGGTACCCATCACAGCTGGTGTGAAGGTACACATCACAGCTGGTGTGGTGGTACTCATCACAGCCAGGGTGAAGGTACCCATTGCAGCTGGTGTAGAGGTACCACAGCTGGTGTGGAGGTACTCATCACTGCTGGTGTGGAGGTACACATAGCTCTGTGAGATACCCACAGCTCTTTGAGGTACCCACATCTATGTGAGGTATTCTCAGCTCTGGGAGGTACCCACAGCTCTGGGAGGTACCCACATCTCTGTGAGATATTCTCAGCTCTGGGAGGTACCCACAGCTCTGTGAGGTATTATCAGCTCTGTGAGGTACCCACAGCTCTGTGAGGTACCCACATCTCTGTGAGGTGTTCTCAGCTGTGTTGTGTTCCCGCTGCACCGGCACCCTCCGTTCGACATTGCAGGTTGTAATTGAATTAGCGTCTCGCCGGTCGACAGCGCTTCATTGAGGCCCCTGTGATGCTGTGAACCGACCAGCTGCTGACCGTGCACTTGTGCCGGAAACATCGGGCACAGCGGTCGGATATCCCCCTCCTGGTCTGTGATCGTGCTGGGGTCTGTAACATGGTGGCCATGGCCTGTGATCTCTGTGATGTGTGGTCTGGTCTATGGTCTGTGACATGCATTCATGTTATCTGACTGGTCGGCGAGCTGCCCTGTATGGTGAGCTGTTGTCAGTTAAATTTGTATTTCAGTTTTTGCGCAATTTAGATTGATATTGTGTGTTAAGGTATTGCTGTAAATGCGATGTTGAGATGAAATATTCGTGATTCCACACTTTTCATGCTGTAAGCAAATCAAACGACCGGTTGCTTAATGGACGTTACGTGACATCCTTAGCTGTCCAGATTATTATTTTTTGACGGCCATTGTCTTTACCAAGTATGTTGTCCGAGTTGTCTACACCACTACATCAAGATGCACATTTTGATATATTGACAATATTGACTGGCTGATGTGGCGAAGCAAGTAATTCGGATATAAGGTTGCGAAAAAATCAGGTGAGAGGCAACGGAGAATGTTGCTTGGTGCCAATTATCCCTTACACCTGCAAAAGCAATGACAGCACGTGCTGCTGTCTTGTGGAAGTGTGTGATATTTGGGGATGGTTAAGACTGCCTGGCCACCCGGCACCATGTTCACCTGGCGACTAATTGTACGCGATGACCCCAGGTCCCCACCATGTGACTGTCCCGCCACATTGCGATCTCCACCTGCACCCAGTGTGTTCCACCACATGGGCATCTGCGCACGTTCCCGCCTTTACGCGATTTATCCTGCCCCTGGCAACATCCCCTGCACCAAAGTTGGAGTGATATTTCCGAGTTCTGGATTCGAAGAGGATAATGTCAGTGTTGTCCGATTTGAGAGGAAGATTTATTGTCTGCGGCTCTCACGTTGTGCACTTCCGGACCTGTGATATCTACCTTTTTGCATGAACACTGGTGAATGGGATGTGAAGCATACCAAGTCCAACGATGGATGGTGTGACCAATGGCGCGGGGGCCTGGGGGAGGGGAAGACAGATGGCGCAGCTCCCCCACCCCACACACACACAACTTTGAAAGAGTATATTAATAACCCTATGGGTGTTGCATGGCAATAATCAACTTCAAGATAATTATTCTCCCCTCGCCCTCTCCCACCCAACCTTGGAGACCGTTCTCGTGTCACTGTGTGTAACGGTAGTTGTCTTACAAAGTATAGCGTACCTTTTCGATGAAAGTCTGTGATTCATAATCCAAATGATGAGCATTTTATCTAAGAGCAATTCAGTGGAACACTTCCACTGTCGCAAAGCATCACAGTCTGTACTAGAGGATGTAAAATGAAAAGATCCGGGGAGGGTAATGTTCTGGGCGACGAAAACATCATAATAGTGTTACCAGCCATGCCAAAGTGCGACTGCCCTGCCACCTGACAGTTACCATATATACCCACAATGTGGCTCCCTGATGACCTAGCCAGACGACCTCCCATGTGTCTATTGGGGCGGAGATGGCCGAGCTGTCAGGGTGTTGAGCTCCGGGCACCAAAGGTCCCGTGTTCAACACTCGTGCCACTCGGAACAATTCCTAGTGCAGCAGCCTACCAGCGAAACAGTGTGGGCGGCGCCATTAGCCGTAATTGAGCATGCAGTGCGTCGTAAACCACGCAGTAAATAAAAAATACGTCACTGTATTCCCACAATGTAGCTCTCTGATGACCTGACCTGATGACCTCCCTGAATGCCCACAATGTAGCACCCTGATGACCTGACCTGACGACCTCCGGGTGTATCCATAACGTAGCTCCCTGATGACATAACCTGACGACCTCCCCGTATACCCACAGTAGCTCCCCGATGACCTGACCTGACGACCTCCGTGTGTACCCGAAGTGTAGCTCCCCGATGACCCGACCTCTACGTGTGCCCGCAGGGCGCCGGTGTCGGCGGCGCGCGCGCCGCCCCGCCGCCATGGGCAACCTGTTGTCGAGCTTCTTCCAGTCGGGCAGCGCGCTGCTCAACTCGAACCACCGCCAGCTGAGCGAGCAGACGTCCACCAACATCCGGTTCGTGTTCGACGCGCTGCGCGCCAACCGACGTCTGGTGGCGCAGCGCCTGCAGCCTGTGCTCAGTCAGATCAACAAGGCGAGTGGCTGGGACTGGGTGAGGGCGGGGGCGGCGCGCCGCCCATCGGACGGCTGTCGGTGGAGCGCGAGACTGCGCGCTCGGCCTGCAGCTTAGCTAGCTGGGTCATTCGTCCGTGCCACGAGCTGCTGATGTGCGCGCGTGTGTGATACTGCGGTGTGTTTTCAAGTAGGGTTGCTGTGTGGGCAGCGCGACCGGATTAGGTTAACTCACCCAAAGCCGCAGTAAGCAGTGTATGTGTCGGTAACAGATCGACAGAGTTGACCGCGATTGCCTGTCGAATGAGCTGAGAGCAGTGCTCCCGCGTGGTGGGTATTGTATGTGTAGTGCACCTGTTGACATGTGCTGAGGGGGGCAGTGTCTTCTCGGTGGCCTCTTGTAACCTCCGACACTTTCCAATACGATGTCAGCACTCCTCTGCGCACTGAATTTTTCCGCCTTCCATTGTAGGTTTGCTGCAAGCCCCTAGCGCCCAAACAGCTTAGGAGAATGGCATGGCACGGAACGACAGTGACATGTTCCATGCCAATTGCATGGCATGGAATGATAGTGGCATGTTCCATGGCAATGGTGTGGCACGCAACGACAGTCACGTGATCCGTAGCAACAAGAGACAAAACCAATGTGTTGCACGTGATGGGATCTCACGATTGGTACAATTTCTTGCACTTTGGATTACCAGCTCACATTCCAGGTTAGTTTTGGCGCTAATTTTTTAATCGACAAAAAAAACTTTCACCTTGTTGCCCGTTTCGAACAATAACAGATATATTCTTAAAATGTCCAGCGTAATCTTGCTTAGTATCTCGGTATGTCCCGCATCTTTGGTGCGATATACGAGCTGCTGCATTTTGACCCATAGGTCAAGGGTCCGGCGAGATCGATGTGCTGACCTTGTTTCGTAAGCACAAAATAATCTCCGAAAGCTTTAATGGGCGCAAAATGACCAATGCAGTTGACGCGCCGTAAAGCACAAATTCGCCAATACTACCATTCGAAGGCTCTATTTTTCCAGGCAATCCAGTCTCAGGAACACAGATTGACGCTGAATTTCGTTGCAGCGTCCTAATTAGCTAATTAGTGAATTATAAGCGGAAAGGGTCAACCTGACGTCCAGTTTGGTGAACGGCCTTAACCCTTTCTGTCTTTCCGGTCGGATCCTCACACCCCGTCTCGGGGGGTGGGCGGTTAGCAACCCCTCCTCTAAAATCCAAACTAAGCATTGCACGAAAACGAAAGGGGTGTCATCGGAAAGCGCTCGACGAGTAGGGTCCGAGTGCACCCCCAAAACAATTTTCCCCAAAAAGTGACGTCACCGGGGTCTAGATTTTCACGACGTTTCACGACTTACATTATGTTTTTGGCTCTGGGAGTTCATTTTCGAGAACATATGAAAAAAAATTATTTGGAATGAGAAAAAGAGCTTTAATCAGGGCTTTAATTTATTTTGGCCCAAAAAAAATTGTTTTTTGAAAGTTCAAAATATTGAGTTTTTAAGTTTTCTTTGATTTTCCTTTTCCAGTGGGTAGAGCAGACCGAGAAAACGTTGTAATGCTTACTTTAGCCAAAATCCTCTATTTGACCTGCAATTTGGCAAATACGCAAAATTTATATGCAGTCAAAAACGAAAAAAACACTCGTGCGTTTTGTTGCATCCCTAAAGATAAGCAAACGCTGAAAGTTTCATTGGAATATCTGTATCCGTTAAAGCGTGACTGGTTGAACTTTTTTAGAGGTGACCTCACTTGACCCTTACTAACTCGTTGACCCCAGATGACCTGACTTCAAAATTTTGAATCAGTATGCCAAATTTATGTGGGAAAAGGTAAGCCAAATTTGGGCGAGCTACCGCGCGCTATTCGTCCACTCTCCGCGAAATACCTGAGGGAGCGGTTCAGGTCCCCCCCCTCCCCCTCCCTCCCCGAAACGGAACGGGTTAAACGGCACTGGAAATACCGTGCCGCGGTAACTCAGTCGATAGGATGTTGGATTCTTGATGGCAAGATCGTGGGTTCGAATCCCGCAACCGTCGGGATTACGGAGTCCACCCGCGACCAATCGGCGTGAGAGGTCGGCGACCCTGTATGATCTAGTAGTTGAATGCGTCGTAAAAGAACCAAAGGCTCTTCATGGAAATAGCGTGCCTTTCTGGAGTTGTGTTTCGAAAAGGACGAGTGCACACATAATATTTCCTTGGGCGTTGTGACCTACACGACCAAATGACCTTGACTGGTGGCCATATGGCTCCCTGATTGCGCGGTGCGGTAGGCCGGTCGGGTGGTGGCGTGCAAGAGGGGATTATACAGCTACCTTTGACGTGAGCGTAACTGCCGACGTGCCGACATTGCCGATCTCCGCCAGAAACGGCCCCTGTTTCCTCCGAAGATGCCATGCGTCGGTAGTCTGACTGCATCCAGTCTTTATGCCAGAAAGTAGACAATATGTGGTCGCGGTCACGTGTGATGTACTCCCAGTCGGGGTACCTGGGCGGTTTCTCGACACTCGCTTGTGTGGTCTCGGTCACGTGTGATGTCCTCCTAGTCGGTGTATCTGGGTGGTTTCTCGACGCTCGACTGTGTGGTCTCGGTCACGTGTGATGTCCTCCCAGTCGGTGTGCCTGGGTGGCTTCTCGACACTCGTCTGTGTGGTCTCGGTCACGTGTGATGTCCTCCTAGTCGGGATACCTGGGCGGTTTCTCGACGCTCGACTGTGTGGTCTCGGTCACGTGTGATGTCCTCCTAGTCGGTGTACCTGGGCGGTTTCTCGACCCTCGACTGTGTGGTCTCGGTCACGTGTGATGTCCTCCCAGTCGGGATACCTGGGCGGTTTCTCGACGCTCGTCTGTGTGGTCTCGGTCACGTGTGATGTCCTCCTAGTCGGGATACCTGGGCGGTTTCTCGACGCTCGTCTGTGTGGTCTCGGTCACGTGTGATGTCCTCCTAGTCGGGATACCTGGGCGGTTTCTCGACGCTCGACTGTGTGGTCTCGGTCACGTGTGATGTCCTCCTAGTCGGGATACCTGGGTGGTTTCTCGACGCTCGACTGTGTGGTCGCGGTCACGTGTGATGTCCTCCCAGTCGGGGTACCTGGGTGGTTTCTCGACACTCGACTGTGTGGTCTCGGTCACCTGTGATGTCCTCCCAGTCAGTGTACCTGGGTGGTTTCTCGACGCTCGACTGTGTGGTCGCGGTCACGTGTGATGTCCTCCCAGTCGGGGTACCTGGGTGGTTTCTCGACACTCGACTGTTCAGTACGCGCGAATTGCCGCCAGCACTGACCACGGGGCCGGCTAAGTGCGTGCCCCGAGTGTGAGCGCAGACTGTGACTGGAGACTGACTGGTGTCGGGTCGACGGTCCGCAGGGTGAGAACATCCTGCAGGTCCACAACGAGGAGGGCTACAACCTGCTGCAGAAGTGTGTCGGCATCAACAACCTGGACATGACGCGGTGGATCCTGTCGCGCAACCTGGACGTGAACCGCGGCGTGTGCTCCCTGCCGCTGCACATCGCCTGTCTGAAGGGGTGGGTGCTGCGCGACACAGCTGCCGGCTCCACTCGGAGAAATACCACCTCCCGTCTGGCTTGAATAGTCTGGCGAAACTAGTGTGCCCGGCATGTCTCATCGGGACATTTCTCAAGTGACGGTGCCACATGTAAAATTTCAGGTACACCATTCAAGAAAGTGTGAATGGTACATGTAACAGGTTTGTATTGTCCACTGATGTAAATATTGTTCTTCATAGGTGCACCTTTTGTTACCTTGCCCTGTTGTTCTTGTCCTCTTGTCCTTTGTGCGGATCGTAACCGAAGATTCTACGCTTTGTGTAAACCAGTGCCAAAAAGAAAAGCATTGGGGACGAGTAGTCTAGGGGTAGGTTGCTCGTCTCACAATCGAAATGTTGTGGGTTCGAGTCTCACCTGTTGCTACTCTTCGCCCGCGACCAATCGGCGTGAGAGATTGGCGACGCTACATGATTCAACAGTCTATGTGTCTTAAAATAAATAGCCAACCAACCAAAAGAAAAGCATTATCCTGATCAAAACCCGCAATGCCCAGCTGGGTTTGGTGTCTTGCATAGTTGTGCAATGTTCTTGTATTGTGCCGCAGTGGGTCGCGTTTATCTGTATGGACGTCAATTAGTATATTGTTTCGCTCCCAGAAGTCCCCATGTCTCTGTCCCACTCAAGTGGCTAGAGGCTCTCAAATGCTGGGACCATGATTGTCTATCCCATCTTGCATGTGTCACAGTCCTTGTCGGACGCCTTCTCTACGATGCACCTGCCCCATGAGGATGCTATTTTTGCGCTGCGACATGAAGATTGTTGGTCAAGTGCAGTGCTGGTGTCACGGGAGAAATTTCAGTGTTTGCATACTCTTGGTAACCCAGTGACTAAGTGAATTGTCCAAGAACTAGATAGGAGCACTGGGGATAATGCCCTAGTGCCCTGTCCTCCACTCGGAACGATGAACGCCTGATGGAACCTGGGGTTAGGTTAGGCTACTTAAGCCAGCTTTTACCACTTCCGCCCCACCTCACCATTCATGGCAGCGCTTCTGTGCAGGCAGTGAACTTCGCCGATATTGGAAGGACGGCTGCCAGTCGGGTACGGCTGTCAGCCTTCCCTCCAAAATGGCTTATCCATACATGCGTTGCAGGGGCTGTCGATGAACCATCCCCCATTACACCTAGTCAAGGTGCCAGCAATATCCACATGTAGTGCTGGTACCACAGGTACCTGAACGGTGCGCAGGCGTTTCTGGTACCACGTGGTGCACAGATCGCGCATCACAGCACCTAGCGCTGCCAGCACGCGGAGTACGAGAGCTGTCCGCTGTGCCAGGTACGAGGACTGTGTGGAGATGCTGCTGAAGCACGGCGCGCGGATCGACGTGGAGGCGCGCATGTGCTGGCCGGGCCCACACAACCAGAACTGCGAGCAGCGCGGCAAGTACAGCAGCCCGTTCGAGCAGGGCGGCGCCGACCAGCGGAGCAGCGACCGGCTGCAGTCGGCCGTCTACTACGCCATCGACGGCGACCAGGTCAGCCGGCGGCCTGCTCTTCAGAGCGCCGGGTCGGGCCTGGTGGGCCACTGTGGTCCTCCCATGTGCTGTTGCACTCTGTGCTTGTGATGGCGAAGTGGTTCGCGGCCGCGTTCTCTGATAGGTGTCTGTTGATTTTGCCAGCCGCAGTGGTCAAATGCCATTGTAAATCATGGTGGTGGTCATGAGTTGGGTGTAATCGGGCACTAGAAAAGGGCGATGGCAGGTTGTTTAAACAAGCAGGTCTTCCGAGACCCATTGCAGACTTATTAAAAGAGAATAGTGATCGCCGATGTGAGAAGAAAAGCAGCAAGAGTTGAGCGAGCAGCCGCTGATGTTTGCGTTTTTACATGAGGTCCGGCTCCCCGGGTTGCGGTTCTGAAGTTGTTAACGTTCCAGGGTGAGCCAGCGTCCTGAAGTTAATTTACCGTGGAGTGGTGGGCACGGGCTAAAGACGCGAAAACCAACTATAACGCAGAAGGAAGCCAATAATAGTGTACATTAATTAATCGAGAAGTGATTAAAAAATACCACTGGGTAGCGGAATGTGTTAATGATGATAATGTAAAGACCGAATGTTGCAAAAATTGGATAAGCTAATGTAGTTGGATGCAGTCATATTTCAAGGACATCATTTCAGGAAGTCGTTCGAGTCAAAGGAAACTGCTGTAAGGTGTTGGTTTCCATATGAGTTCAAGAATTATAGGATAACGAAGTGCGGACAAGACCCGACCTCCAGGCCGTGATCAGTGCGCGACTTGATTTGCTTGCGCCAGCTCCGACCTGACGCCTGCATCGGCTGCTGCAGGTAGAGATTCTGGAGCTGTTGACCCAGCAGGGCGAGGACCACTGGCTGCCGTGGCAACAGAAGCGGCCTCTGCTTCACATCGCCTGCGAGCGCGGCGCCTGGAACTGCGTGCAGTACCTGGTCTCAGAGAGGTGCGTGTCTCTGGCTCGCTGCGGTCCTCCAGCAGAGTGCCGAGTACGGCACAGTTGCTGCTTAACTCGAGCATGGCTGAAGAGCGGTAAGCGTCCGGCTGTCACTGTGTCGAGTCCGAGTGCCGACTACTGACTACTGCTGACTACTGCCGACCGCCGACTACTGACTACTGTCAACCGCTGACTGCTGCCGACTGCTGACTACTGTCAACCGCCGACTACTGCCGACTGCTGACTACTGACTACTGCTGACTACTGCCGACCGCTGACTACTGCTGACTACTGCTGACTACTGCCAACTGCTGACTACTGCCGACCGCTGACTACTGCCGACCGCTGACTACTGACTACTGTCAACCGCTGACTACTGCCGACCGCTGACTACTGCTGACTACTGCCGACCGCCGACTACTGACTACTGTCAACCGCTGACTGCTGCCGACTGCTGACTACTGCCGACCGCCGACTACTGCCGACCGCTGACTGCTGCCGACCGCCGACTACTGACTACTGCTGACTACTGTCGACCGCCGACTACTGACTACTGCTGACTACTGCCGACCGCCGACTACTGACTACTGCTGACTACTGCCGACCGCCGACTACTGACTACTGTCAACCGCTGACTGCTGCCGACTGCTGACTACTGCCGACCGCCGACTACTGCCGACCGCTGACTGCTGCCGACCGCCGACTACTGCCGACTGCTGACTACTGTCGACCGCCGACTACTGACTACTGCTGACTACTGCCGACCGCCGACTACTGCCGACTGCTGACTACTGACTACTGCTGACTACTGCCGACCGCTGACTACTGCCGACCGCCGACTACTGACTACTGCTGACTACTGCCGACCGCTGACTACTGCCGACCGCCGACTACTGACTACTGCTGACTACTGTCGACCGCCGACTACTGACTACTGCTGACTACTGCCGACCGCCGACTACTGACTACTGCTGACTACTGCCGACCGCCGACTACTGACTACTGCTGACTACTGCTGACTGCTGACTACTGCCGACCGCCGACTACTGACTACTGCTGACTACTGCCGACCGCCGACTACTGACTACTGCTGACTACTGTCGACCGCCGACTACTGAATACTGTCAACCGCTGACTACTGCCGACTGCTGACTACTGCCGACTGCTGACCGCCGACTGCTGCCGACTGCTGACTACTGCCGACCGCCGACTACTGACTACTGCTGACTACTGTCAACCGCCGACTACTGACTACTGCTGACTACTGCCGACTACTGCCGACCGCCGAATACTGACTACTGCTGACTACTGCCGACCGCCGACTACTGACTACTGCTGACTACTGCCGACTACTGCCGACCGCCGAATACTGACTACTGCTGACTACTGTCGACCGCCGACTACTGACTACTGCTGACTACTGCCGACCGCCGACTACTGCCGACTGCTGACTACTGCCGACCGCCGACTACTGACTACTGCTGACTACTGCTGACTACTGCCGACCGCCGACTACTGCCGACTGCTGACTACTGTCGACTGCTGACTACTGCCGACTACTGACTACTGCTGACTACTGCCGACCGCCGACTACTGCCTACTGCTGACTACTGTCGACCGCCGACTACTGACTACTGCTGACTACTGCCGACCGCCGACTACTGACTACTGTCAACCGCTGACTACTGCCGACTGCTGACTACTGCCGACTGCTGACTACTGCCGACCGCCGACTACTGACTACTGCTGACTACTGCCGACCGCCGACTGCTGACTACTGCTGACTACTGCCGACTGCTGACTACTGCCGACTGCTGACTACTGTCGACCGCCGACTACTGACTACTGCTGACTACTGCCGACCGCCGACTACTGTCGACTGCTGACTACTGCCGACTGCTGACTACTGCCGACCGCCGACTACTGCCGACCGCCGACTACTGCCGACTGCTGACTACTGCCGACCGCCGACTACTGACTACTGCTGACTACTGTCGACCGCCGACTACTGACTACTGCTGACTACTGCCGACCGCCGACTACTGACTACTGCTGACTACTGTCGACCGCCGACTACTGACTACTGCTGACTACTGCCGACCGCCGACTGCTGACTACTGCTGGCTACTGCCGACTGCTGACTACTGCCGACTGCTGACTACTGTCGACCGCCGACTACTGACTACTGCTGACTACTGCCACCGCCATCTACTACTCTACTACGACTGCTGACTACTGCCGACCGCTGACTACTGCCGACCGCCGACTACTGACTACTGCTGACTACTGTCAACCGCCGACTACTGCCGACTGCTGACTACTGCCGACCGCCGACTGCTGACTACTGCCGACTGCTGACTACTGCCGACCGCTGACTACTGTCGACCGCCGACTACTGACTACTGCTGACTACTGCCGACCGCCGACTACTGACTACTGCTGACTGCTGCCGACCGCCGACTACTGTCGACTGCTGACTACTGCCGACTGCTGACTACTGCCGACCGCCGACTACTGCTGACCGCCGACTACTGCCGACTGCTGACTACTGCCGACCGCCGACTACTGACTACTGCTGACTACTGCCGACCGCCGACTACTGACTACTGCTGACTACTGTCGACCGCCGACTACTGACTACTGCTGACTACTGCCGACCGCCGACTACTGACTACTGCTGACTACTGTCGACCGCCGACTACTGACTACTGCTGACTACTGCCGACCGCCGACTACTGACTACTGCTGACTACTGCCGACTGCTGACTACTGCCGACCGCCGACTACTGACTACTGCCGACTACTGCCGACCGCCGACTACTGACTACTGCTGACTACTGCCGACCGCCGACTACTGACTACTGCTGACTACTGCCGACCGCCGACTACTGCCGACCGCCGACTACTGCCGACTGCTGACTACTGTCGACCGCCGACTACTGACTACTGCTGACTACTGCCGACCGCCGACTACTGACTACTGCTGACTACTGCCGACCGCCGACTACTGACTACTGCTGACTACTGCTGACTACTGCTGACTACTGCTGACTACTGCCGACCGCCGACTACTGACTACTGCTGACTACTGCCGACCGCCGACTACTGCCGACCGCCGACTACTGCCGACTGCTGACTACTGTCGACCGCCGACTACTGACTACTGCTGACTACTGCCGACCGCCGACTACTGACTACTGCTGACTACTGCCGACTGCTGACTACTGCCGACCGCCGACTACTGACTACTGCTGACTACTGCCGACCGCCGACTACTGACTACTGCTGACTACTGCCGACCGCCGACTACTGACTACTGCTGACTACTGCCGACCGCCGACTACTGCCGACCGCCGACTACTGCCGACTGCTGACTACTGTCGACCGCCGACTACTGACTACTGCTGACTACTGCCGACCGCCGACTACTGACTACTGTCGACCGCTGACCTCTGACCGCTGACCACTGACCGTACTCGCTCGGCAGGTCGGACGAGATCAACCAGTGCTACGACGAGTACTACCCGATCCACCAGGCGGCGCTGCACCACGTGCAGTTCCTGGAGCGGCTGATCGCGTGCGGCGCCGACACGCTCGTGCGCACCTCCACCCAGCAGATGACGCTGCTGCACGTGGTTAGTGGTGGGCGCGCCTGGTCAGGAGCAGGTGGTCGCCCGTGGCCGGCAGCGGCATCGCGCAACGGGTGGCACCGCGCAGGCGTGTCGCTGGTGGTGGGGGAGCTGGTGTCGAGCATTGTCCAACTGCGAAGCGCATGCGTGTCGCTGGTGGTGGGGGAGCTGGTGTCGAGCCTTGTCCAACTGTGAAGCGCAGGCGTGTCGCTGGTGGTGGGGGAGCTGGTGTCGAGCCTTATCTAGCTTTGTCCAACTGCGAATCGCACTGCCGAAATCCGGATACCCGTGGCGTATATCACCGTTCCCCGAATCTAAATCTGATTATTTTCAATTTGTTAGGTAGTTTTGGGTGGGACAGTGTTATCCACAGACTTTGCTTCAGCAGCCATCGTCATCGCAGTTTGACTCGCAGTGTAAGATTGGTGGTGGCTGCCGTGCGCCGACGGGTGTTGCTGTTGACAGCGTCGCGTGCCGCTCTGTCTGCAGGTGTTCCTGCTGGGTAAGAAGACGGTGAGCGATACGCTGTGTACAGCTAAGCTGCTGCTGGACCACGGCCTGCGGGAGTTGATCAACGAGCCGGACTCGCTGGGCAACACTCCACTGCACGCGCTCATAGTCAGGTCAGAGCTGGAATGGTGTGCGCGCACACGTCAGGTTAGAGCTGATGGACGCAAAGCCACCTTGACAGTCCACACACACCCCTGATCCCTAATAAGTAAACAAACAAGCAGGTCGTGGCTTGTTTTTTTGGTCGAGTAACGACGCCAGATCCCAGCCTTCTATCCGGTCAGGGCTGGGATCGCGGACCCTGATCTGGTCAGGGCTTCGGTAGCGCGGCCGGGTCCCAGCCCTTTATCCGGTCAGGGGTGGGATCGTGCCCCCTGATCTGGTCAGGGCTTCGGTAGCGCGGCCGGGTCCCAGCCTTTTATCCGGTCAGGGGTGGGATCGTACCCCCTGATCTGGTCAGGGCTTCGGTAGCGCGGCCGGGTCCCAGCCTTTTATCCGGTCAGGGGTGGGATCGCGCACCCTGATCTGGTCGGAGCTGGGTAGCTCGGTAAATATCTCGTCATAGCTCAGATGACATGAACTCATAGTTAGGCTATTGTTGGAGTAGCACGGTCTTTGGGCATGTCCAGGATGTCGATACTTCTTGGAGAGTGATGCCAATTGGGTGGTCAGAAAGTGCTATGTTCACCCTATTTCACAAATAATTTATCACTGGTCACGAGGTGCTTGCCTTTGCGTCACGGCATTTGAAGCCCTTCATACACGGCCAAACAACCAATCCATTTGGGCTTTGATCCATTGAGTAGATGGGGTACATTGAGTGGAATGGTATGACCTTGAAGGACTTCTCAATATGTTTGCCTCAAAATCATATGCTAATGCATCGACTTCACTTTTGGCATGTTTGAGCTTCCGAACGTTCTGAACATCTGATAATTTGTGTAGTAACAACTCGACTCTGCCACTTTAGACTTGTTTGTACGTGCTCCATACATAATTGCATGACTAGCTGTTTGTGCAGCCAGTGCGCTAAAAGCACCGATTAACACCCGTCGATTTTGTGGCCGCATTACTGCAGTGGGACGATCACAGATCACGGTTTTTTCGCCATATCTGAGTAACTAAGACCGTGCCCAACCAATGTTTCCAACGTAACCGTACTCCTATACCACCATCTTTGAGATGTATTTGTTTATTGTCCACCATTTGTTTATTATCCTCAATTACAATTTCTGGCATGCCATGTATATAGTCTGTTGTCCCGCAGAATATTGCATGCAAAATATGCGTTCCTTCCTCCGAGTAACTGCGAGGTGCGTCTTCCGAGCGCCCAAGTTTATAATATTCTGCGGAATGCTAGAGTCTCGCGCTTCTCGAACGCGTTCGCTGTTGCGTTCCTGCAGTGCCACTGCTGACACATGGTGTGCCGACAAAGCTTCCCCCACGCCGTCCGGCCGTCGCTGGCGAATCTTCCAAGTATTCGATGAACTGACGTGAAGCTAGAACGTCCCAGTTGCACAAGCAATCGGTGTGCCAGCTAACGGCTGCAAGGTGCGTTGTGCGCTCTCCAGATGCGCTGTGTCTGACGTTGTCTGTGTGTACCAGGTACGCGCTGGAGGAGGGGAGGTACGGGTACGACCACGAGCCGCCGCCCTGGACCAAGTGGGACACGCTGCACCTGGTGCGGTACCTGCTGCAGAACGGCGCGGCGCCCAGCATCAACCAGCAGGGCAACAGCGCGCTCGCCTGCGTGCTGCGCCACGTGCGCGACTGGGAGTTCAGGTCAGTGCTCGCCATAAAGCAGGCTGTGGGAGGGACGGACTGGTCAGGTCAGAGCTCACCAGAGAGGCTGGGGAGGTAATGGGAGGGAGACGGGTTGGTCGGCAGAGCTCACCAGACAGGCTGTGGGAGGTCACAGGGTAACGGGAGGGAGAGGTTGGTCGGGTCAGAGCTCACCAAAGAGCAGGCTGTGGGAGGTCACAGGGTAACGGGAGGGAGACGGTTTGGTCGGGTCGGAGCTCACCAGAGAGCAGGCTGTGGGAGGTCACAGGGTAACGGGAGGGAGACTGGTTGGTCGGGTCAGAGCTCACCAGAGAGCAGGCTGTGGGAGGTCACAGGGTAACGGGAGGGAGACGGTTTGGTCGGGTCAGAGCTCACCAGAGAGCAGGCTGTGGGAGGTCACAGGGTAACGGGAGGGAGACTGGTTGGTCGGGTCAGAGCTCACCAGAGAGCAGGCTGTGGGAGGTCACAGGGTAACGGGAGGGAGACTGGTTGGTCGGGTCAGAGCTCACCAGAGAGCAGGCTGTGGGAGGTCACAGGGTAACGGGAGGGAGACGGTTTGGTCGGGTCAGAGCTCACCAGAGAGCAGGCTGTGGGGGTCAAGGACGGGGGAGGGAGACGGTTTGGTCGGGTCAGAGCTCACCAGAGAGCAGGCTGTGGGAGGTCACAGGGTAACGGGAGGGAGACGGTTTGGTCGGGTCGGAGCTCACCAGAGAGCAGGCTGTGGGAGGTCACAGGGTAACGGGAGGGAGACTGGTTGGTCGGGTCAGAGCTCACCAGAGAGCAGGCTGTGGGAGGTCACAGGGTAACGGGAGGGAGACTGGTTGGTCGGGTCAGAGCTCACCAGAGAGCAGGCTGTGGGAGGTCACAGGGTAACGGGAGGGAGACGGTTTGGTCGGGTCAGAGCTCACCAGAGAGCAGGCTGTGGGGAGGTCACGGAGTGACGAGGGGAGATGGGTTGGTCACGTCATAGCTCACCGGAGACCAGGCCAGACGGTGAAGTTCAGGGCTTTTTTGTTTCGATGTCTGCTGTTGCGGTGTAAAATCTTACCAGAAATGAAGGAACCAAATGCACGTAAGGCGTACGTATTAGCACACACAATACACAATATACTACCCCACATTTCGTACAGAAAGTCGCAGACAGCATTCCTCTACTTCAGATTGGTGGGGGAAAAAAATTGCTGGTGAATTCCTGTCTACGACAGCAGAATAACTTGTTCCTTCTTCAGAGTCTATCAGTTTTGTGTTTTAAAAATGTAGATAGAAGGTGCACGTGTTTTGACCATTGATGAGGTCACGGGGCGACGGATAGTAGATAAGTAAGGTCTTGTACAAGTAGTTTAAGTCTGGAGCTGCCAGATGTAGCGCTGAACAACATTCAGATGAGGGCGGATTGTTAGCCATATTTATGGGTGCACTGTCGGTGTGCTATCTTTGTTTCGGACTAAAGTTGCGGACTGCTTCTAGCACCAGTATAAGGTGTCCTTAGAAGTGTTGGACCGAGGGCAAGAAGCGACCTACGGTTTTCTAGCATCACGCCATGACAGAGAACTTGTGACGCGACTTTAACCACGCTCTTAAGTAAGGTCATATAAGCAGTCCACACCATCTGTGAAAGCCTCATTAACTCCTAGGGCATCAATTGAACATGTATCTTCTCAGAATTTATATTTGTGTTGACCGGTATTGATGACTGGTATTCGGCTGGCGCGCTGACATCGGCATTCGGCGCCGCTGGGTGTGGCTGTCGCCCAATGCTATGCTTAGTCGGATCCGGTGCCAGCGCGGCGACGGCCCGTCGGCGGATGAGGTGTCGTGGGATTGCGACCTGTCGGCAGGGAAGTTATTATGTCATGTCACCGTTGTACGATGCAGTAAATGTGGGGCACAAGACCACTCCATTCACGGTGTGGTGCAATAGGTGATGCCGGCCAGTGACACACCAGGACGTTGGCCCGATGGCCCCCGCCCCATGAGCGACTGGTCCCTTCTCGTGGCTCGGCCAGGCAGATATGAGCTGTCGACGCGGTAGCACGTAGCCCTGGGGTCGTGGGAAGGCAAGGTCGGGGGGAGACGTCCAGCGGCCGAACCGGCAAGACAGTGGACGGTTTCCCTCGCTGGTGATTGCGGAAACTGTTGAAAATCTGTTGATCATGTGTTCGACGCATTGTTTAATTATCAGCCCGATCGATTCAATGTCATTAACGGCTATTTAATTCGAGGACTTGTTGGACGAGAGAAGAAGTTGGAATTGAGAGCAAATTATCGTGCAAACAAAGGAAATCCTAGGCTAACCCTGCAAGGCGACACCAACTCGCCTACACCGACAAGCTTTAATTCATTCTTTGTTCAATAATCTGTCAAATTATGCACCATCTGTCCAATAATCACTATTCCTGCATTCAGAAATCCGGACTCGAATATATGTCGGCGTTCAAACTTCATGATAACCCACTATGAAAGCAATGCGAATGATCCCCTTAATATCGTTTGCTGCGTCTGGTTCGTCTTGTTCCTACACCTTTGGGTGTTATTACATGATGACTCCACTGTCTGGATTAACCAATGCCTAAATTAATAATTGCGACGCTCAGTACTGGACTTGAAAAAGCACGAGGTATTGTAATTACTGCCAGCTCACGCCATGTACTGACGGAGACATCTGTCCCCACCCAGGTACGAGCTGTTGGATATGCTGCTGCAGAACAGCGGCAACCCCAACATCGTGGGCCGGGACGGCTCCGTGCCGCTGATGGTCTGCCTGGTGCCGCTCATCAACAAGGACCCTCTGCACCACTTCAACCACACCATGAAGATCTTCTATCTGAACTGCGTGCGCATCCTATGCAAACACGGCGCGAACCCCAACTGCAGCTCGCGCAGCAACCTGACGCCGCTGCACGTGCTCATGTTCACCGCGTCGGAGAACATAGCGCTCAGCCGGCAGGCGGAGAAGGCGCAGGCGTTCGACTTCATCCGGCAGCTGCTGGTGATCCTGCTGCAGTACGGACTCGACCCGAACGTGCGCTTCAGCCAGCGGTCGCACCACATCCTGCTGTCCGTGGTGGACATGGTGTCGTCGGCGCGCAGCGCCACCGACCTCACCCTGGTGCGCGACCTGGCGCTCACCCTGCTGCAGCACGGCGCCGACCCCAACGTGGCCATCAGCACCAGCAACGAGCCCAAGATCTGCCACTCGCAGTCGTCCGTGTTCCTGAAGAAGTCGTCGCACCAGGTGCTCTACTTCTACATCCAGCGGCTGATCGGCCGCGAAGAGCTGCTGCTCGACCCGGAGCGCCGGTTCGAGCGCATCATCCGGCTCTTCTACCTGTGCATGGAGCACAGCGTGTTGTACTCGTGCCTGCGACTGCTGCACACGCAGGCCACGCTGGCGCCCATCAAGTGGCAGCTGGCGTGCGTGCTGCGCGCGCTGCAGACCAACCCTCGGACGCTCAAACAGATCTGTCGCGTCACGATATACGGCGCGCTGCGGCGCCGACCGGGCGCCAGCGTCAACAAACTGCCGCTGCCGCCGCAGCTCAAGGAGTACCTCCTCAACTTCGAGTCCTAGTGCGGCCGCGCGCGTGTGTCCGTGCGTCCGTGTGTGGGTGTGTGCGTGTCGGCTCCGGTGTGCCAGGTGAGCGGTCGTCGGACGGCGGGAGATGGCCGCGTCGACGCGCCTGGCACCGGTGCGGGCCTGACACGCGTTCACGGCCGGTCTGTGCAAGCTGTCGGCCGCGACGGTGTACGTGGGGCGACACGGTGGCGACCGCTGCGCATCGTCTCCCAGAGAGGGGAGGGCGCAAGGACCGGCGGGGTCCCCGGCGTATCCGGATGGCAGCGTGGTCGCCGCTCGGTGTCCCGGGCAGGTTGTGTTCCGCCGTGTGGTTGGATCGCACAGTCGCATGCTCGGCGTCTGGGGCAGAAGACGGGGGTCGGGGTCAGTTCCCTATCCGGGCCGGCAGACCAGTCGGTTTGCAGCCGACGCTGTCGGCTGGCCACAGTGGGGCATTGTAGTGGCTTCGTTTGGAGCGTACACCTTCAACTAATCAGTATTTGATTAAGAGGCTTTTTATTGTATGAGCTTTGTTGCTCGGGTGTTGGAGCGGGCGGCCGCGTGGACGGACGACCCGGGTCCGGTCGGGACCGTGTGGTTCGGGTCTGATCCGGGTCCGGGTCTGACCCGAGTCCGGGCCGTGTGGCCGTGTGGCCGTGTCTGACCCTGGTCCGGTCTGGTCCGGTCCGCGTCTGACCCGGGTCCGGTCGAGACCGTGTGATTCGGGTCTGATCCGGGTCCGGGCCAGGCCGTGTGGCCGTGTGTCCGGTCCGGGCCGTGTCTGGCCCTGGTCCGGTCCGGTCTGCGTCTGACCCGGGTCCGGTCGGGACCGTGTAGTCCGGGTCTGACCCGGGTCCAGTCCAGACCGCGTGGTCCGGGTCGGCGGCCCGCGCCACTGTCCAGTTCGCGTTTGCGCCGCCCGCGCTCACAGCCAGATCGATTGTGTTGAGCTTACAGTTCCTCCCCGCGCTGGTTTAACTGGGTTAGTCCGACCGCACCAGGATGCCGCGCGTCCGCCGGAAGTGTAGACCGTGGAGCCGCTGGCGGCGGGCCGGCGTCGCGCTACCTCGCCTCTTCAGCGTACGCCGGCCATCTCCGCGTGTACGCACGCGCGCGTATTGCGCGTGCCGCCGGTTGTTCGGCTTGACGAGGCTATTGCCGGCGCGCGGCGAATCTCAGTTGTTACGTAATCTTTGGGCGTCGGAGAGGGCCGAGGCCGGGCTTCGGCCGGCCGCCGTCCGACGCGCCCACTGCTGTGTGATTTGTTAAATATATCCCAATGAGGTATCGCGCCACGGTGTGTGGCTGCCTGTGGCCGCTGTGAGTCTCTGACAAATCGTTTCGGAGCGTTGACTAGTGATTTGACCCAGTCGTCTGCTGGCTGCAGATGGCTCGGTGTGCACTGAACACGGCACGCAGTCGATGTGTGCGGCTCTAGAGGAGCGGTGTGAAGATGCGTGGGATGTTTGTAGTTCCCGCCGTGGAGGCGTCGCCACCAAGCCAAGACGTCTCGCTGTGTTCGGCTAAGAAGGGGAGGGGCATACTCGCCAAAGAATTTGGAGGTCATCGGCATTGGACAACATGACAGGTGGTCAGTGTGAACTAGAAAAAGTGTTTGAATATCTACTATACGATCAATTCCCCTTGCATCAACTTAACTTGTGACTCGTGTGTTCTACATTGACGTGGTTCATAACCACCAAATTTGATGTCCGACATCGCCCTGTCGGCGGTCCGACATACGCGCCCTGGCGGTCCCCTCGTGTGTGCCCCTCGCTTTCATAACTACGTGCCCCCCCCCCGAATCAGCTACACCAACACTCAAGCCCCTGATGTGTCTGTCGCAAAAGATTTCGCAGTGTTAACGGCCCATAGCCGCTGATTCTCAGTAATTACCAGTGCTACTAAATTACGTTTTCAGTTACTTTCTATATATCAAGCCATGTTGACCTGGATATTCAAAGTTTGTGGAAAATATTTGGGCCGGACTTATTGTTTCACTATATTTCGTGTTATCTCCTGTGAAAGCTTCTTCTGTTTCAACATATGACGTTGAAAACCTGGCGCGCTTGTTGGAGTAGACGAGACGTGTGTTCGCACCTCAGCCAGTCCATCTGCTCTCAACATTCACAAGGTCTGATAAGGGGCGGGCCTCTTTCCATGGGGACAATGGCGTAGCCATTGGGGGCGAAGGGGCAGCCCTCCCCTCCCTGGAGGAAGGAAGAGGCCCCCAGATGGCCACCTTGTGGTGGACGTGAAGGGCCCCCGGACCGACGAAAGGGGTCCGGGCTGAATGAAGGGGTCTCGAGGCAATGAAAAGAATCCCAAGTCAATGAAGACTGCTCTCGGTAAGATGGTGAGAGGCCATTGGCTGGGCTAAGGCGGAGGGCTTCTAGAATGACGAAGGGCCCCGGATCGTTGGAAGAGCACCAGGGCTAACTAAGAGAGCGCACAGCAACATGAAGGGCCTCTACCTGGGCCGACTGCAGGGTGCCTGGCCTGATGGGATGGAGAGGGAAGCGACTGAAAATGGGCCTGCGTTTTTCCGGGAAAGTTCTGGGTTATCAAAGGATGCCCCTGAGACAGGAGGGAAAACGGTGTGGGCGGCGCCATTAGCTGTGAATGTGCATAAAGTGCGTCGTGAACCACCCAATAAACAAACAGCTGACGACGGATCTCAGGCCGACAGAGGGCATAGTTGGCCATGCAAATTGCTAGCCCTGCCCCTGTTCCCACAATTTGCGCTTATTTCCCCACTCTATGTAGTATTCGCGCCTAGTTGTCAGGTAGCATGAAAATGTTAAAAAGGCGGAACAATGCGAGCCCCACCCTTACGAATGAATACCCTCCTTATTAAGTTATATCTGAACGTAGAGTGATATAACAGAAAGAAGTAATTGTGCCCATGGAAATGAGCAAGCGTATTTTTAGCCAAGCTAATAATACTGGTGTCTTCAATGGAAGCGCGGCAATGTCTCTTTATTTTCCGTTATAGGTTTCTTTTTGTTGGTTGCTGTCGGTAGCTAAACGGTGTTTTTTCTGGTCTTTACCGGCCTATTGTACTTAGACTAGAGGTATTGCATTAAATATGCCAAGGCGGAGTACCATATTTTCACAGGTAGCTAATCATCTTCGTATATATGCGCGCACGCGCACGCACACGCACACGCACACACACACTCTAAGCGCCCCTAAGTGGGTAGGGAGTGTTCTTCAAATATTCGATTCCTCTGGAACAAATACTGGCTAAGTCATTGAATGGGGGCACTAGTGGAAACAGCGCCGTTTCCCTGTAGCTATATTTCTGGTGCCAGTGATGTGATTTGGAAATGCACGCGTGCACAACGCGCAGTTCAAAGATCACAATGTTCGAAAATTCCCACAGTCAGGTCGTTCTCCCCACATTAAGTATGTTGCACGGGGGGAGATCTACATCATGAGTCCATCGGACGTTTGAATCGCCTATGTTTCGACTCGAGTGCTCTGGGGTGATTATAGTATGGCATAATCGAAGCAGCTGCACTCTCGCTTCTCACACGTTCAGTGATTTACAGTCTATACCACGTGGTAGGTTCTGATTGTGGAATGTTGGTATGCTGTGTAATAATTATCCGTGTGCAACCGATTCCGTTTGATGCGCCTTTGCCCGAGCCAACAGCCTGCACCGGCACTGGTCGCCGGCCATCGCAAGATCTGGTGCTGGTCAGCAAAGCAGGATGCACGAACACCGCCACTGAAACACTGCAATACTCTGCTCAACCAGATATAATGTTCACAATTCAGTAGCTTTACGTACATATGCACTCGGAGGTATCGATAATAATTAAAGGAATGCGACCAGAGGACAACGCGATGAAGCGCATCGACAACAGCGACCACTGTGACACAGTGCTGCGGCACATTAGTAGTGCCGAATGGTTACCGACGCCGTACGTCGTGCGGTCGCCGTCACAGACCGCCACTGAACGTCCAACACGCGCCGCACAACACCGTCAGCGATCACAACCGTCTAGTCAGGCCGGCACGCGCCCACAACACCGTCTAGTCAGGCCGGCATGCGCCGCACAACACCGTCTAGTCAGGCCGGCATGCGCCACAACACCGTCTAGTCAGGCCGGCATGCGCCGCACAACACCGTCTAGTCAGGCCGGCACGCGCCGCACAACACCGTCTAGTCAGGTCGGCACGCGCCACACAACACCGTCTAGTCAGGTCGGCACGCGCCACACAACACCGTCTAGTCAGGCCGGCATGCGCCACACAACACCGTCTAGTCAGGCCGGCATGCGCCACACAACACCGTCTAGTCAGGTCGGCACGCGCCACACAACACCGTCTAGTCAGGCCGGCATGCGCCACACAACACCGTCTAGTCAGGCAGCGCCACACAACACCGTCTAGTCAGGCGGCACGCGCCACACAACACCGTCTAGTCAGGCCGGCACGCGCCGCACAACACCGTCTAGTCAGGTCGGCACGCGCCACACAACACCGTCTAGTCAGGCCGGAGCGCACGCGCCACAACACCGTCTAGTCAGGCCGGCATGCGCCACACAACACCGTCTAGTCAGGTCGACACGCGCCGCACAACACCGTCTAGTCAGGTCGGCACGCGCCACACAACACCGTCTAGTCAGGTCGGCACGCGCCACACAACACCGTCTAGTCAGGTCGGCACGCGCCACACAACACCGTCTAGTCAGGCCGGCACGCGCCGCACAACATCTAGTCAGGCAGCACGCGCCGCACAACACCGTCTAGTCAGGCCGGCACGCGCCGCACAACACCGTCTAGTCAGGTCGGCACGCGCCGCACAACACCGTCTAGTCAGGCCGGCACGCGCCGCACAACACCGTCTAGTCAGGTCGACACGCGCCGCACAACACCGTCTAGTCAGGTCGACACGCGCCGCACAACACCGTCTAGTCAGGTCGGCACGCGCCCACAACAATATCGTCAAGTCGGCACGCGCCACACAACACCGTCTAGTCAGGTCGGCACGCGCCACACAACACCGTCTAGTCAGGTCGGCACGCGCCGCACAACACCGTCTAGTCAGGTCGGCACGCGCCACACAACACCGTCTAGTCAGGTCGGCACGCGCCGCACAACACCGTCTAGTCAGGTCGGCACGCGCCACACAACACCGTCTTTAGCACGCCGCAAAGTCTAAATAGGCACGCGCCACACAACACCGTCTAGTCAGGTCGGCACGCGCCACACAACACCGTCTAGTCAGGCCGGCACGCGCCACACAACACCGTCAAAAACGCGCCGCACAACACCGTCTAGTCAGGTCGGCACGCGCCCGCCTACCGGCCGTCCACCTGGGCGTCCCGCGTCAGCACCGAGCTGTCGAACCTCACCATGAACGTGGTGCCCTTGTGCCAGTGTGCCGTCACTTTGGCCGGCTGAAATAGGAGCCCAGTGACGGTCACTGGCCCGAGGCCAAACAGCGTACCATTACAGGACTATTTGTACATTTTGTAACCCTAAAGTTGGTGAGTAATTGCTAGGGCCATCCAATTCGCTGATAACTTCTGCTTACTTGTGACATTAGGTGGTACGTTCTGATGTCACAAGCCTACTTTTGCACTTGCAAGTGTTTGTACATCTTGAAAACAGTTAAAAAAGCAATCGGTTCGCTTCGCAGTTACTGCTAAACAGCACCATTCGAACTTTCTTTCACCAAGAAAGGGAGAGGATAATTTTCTGGAGACGAAAATGTTCTGGATGTGGAAAATGTGGAAGCAACCTGTTTCCTTTCACTTTTGCAATACGTCTGAGCCCATCCGGCATCGCTGTCGCAAGGAAAACAAAATGTAGTTGTTGTCCGGCTGCCTTCCCCCGACGTAGCACAGGTGATGAGATTGGGCATTGCGCATACGTGCAATGCCCACATACGCTACACGCCACAATCATCATGTCCATTGGGTGTGACGAGGCGTGCTCACCTCGGTGTCCTGAAATTGATTTGTGTACAGTAGAGACGAGGGCGATGCAAAAAAAGCAACTGATGTAAAACAAAGGTGTAAATGCACATGGATAATACCCATCGATGAGTTACTTTCCATGACCATTGTTGATTGTTTGATGATGGCGATGATTTCAGTAGTGTATCTGCTGCCTTTAAGTGGCAATGTTGGCACCAGAAGCCATAAAGATTCAATCATCACTCATGGCCTGTGATATAAAACAAAAATGACAATGACGTGAAGGTGGTATCAAAACAATTTGCATTACTCTACTCAAATAGAAGAATTTCAGGCAATGATTCACCTGCATGTGTAAAATACTGTAGCTGTACACCTCATCGACTCCTCCAGTACTCCACCTTATCGACCCCTCAAAAGGCAATGGCACCGTCAGCGCCCCTCCCACATGGGTATCCTCCGCTCTTCCTGCCAGATCAATGTCATGGCGGGCCAGTGGGGGCGAAGGGGGCAACCCTTCCCTCCCTGGAGGAACGAAGAGGCCCCCAGATGACCGCCTTGTGGTGGACGTGAAGGGCCCCTGGACCGACGAAAGGGGTCCGGGCTGAAGGAAGGGGTCCCGAGGCAATGAAAAGAATCCAAAGTCAATGAAGACTGCTCTCGGTAAGATGGTGAGAGGCCATTGGCTGGGCTAAGGCGGAGGGCTTCTAGAATGGCGAAGGGCCCCGGATCGTTGGAAGAGCACCAGGGCTAACTAAGAGAGCGCACAGCAACATGAAGGGCCTCTGCCTGGGCCGACTGCAGGGTGCCTGGCCTGATGGGATGGAGAGGGAAGCGACTGAAAATGGGCCTGCGTTTTTCCGGGAAAGTTCTGGGTTATCAAAGGATGCCCCTGAGACAGGAGGGGAAAACAGTGTGGGCGGCGCCATTAGCTGTGAATGTGCATAAAGTGCGTCGCGAACCACCCAATAAACAAACAGCTGACGACGGGTCTCAGGCCGACAGAGGGCATAGTTGGCCATGCAAGTTGCTAGCCCTGCCCCTGTTCCCACAATTTGCGCTTATTTCCCCACTCTATGTAGTATTCGCGCCTAGTTGTCAGGTAGCATGAAAATGTTAAAAAGGCGGAACAATGCGAGCCCCACCCTTACGAATACCCTCCTTATTAAGTTATATCTGAACGTAGAGTGATATAACAGAAAGAAGTAATTGTGCCCATGGAAATGAGCAATCGTATTTTTAGGCAAGCTAATAATACTGGTGTCTTCAATGGAAGCGCGGCAATGTCTCTTTATTTTCCGTTATAGGTTTCTTTTTGTTGGTTGCTGTCGGTAGCTAAACGGTGTTTTTTCTGGTCTTTACCGGCCTATTGTACTTAGACTAGAGGTATTGCATTAAATATGCCAAGGCGGAGTACCATATTTTCACAGGTAGCTAATCATCTTCGTATATATGCGCGCACGCGCACGCACACGCACACACACACACACACACACTAAGCGCCCCTAAGTGGGTAGGGAGTGTTCTTCAAATGTTCGATTCCTCTGGAACAAATACTGGCTACGTCATTGAATGGGGGCACTAGTGGAAACAGCGCCGTTTCCCTGTAGCTATATTTCTGGTGCCAGTGATGTGATTTGGAAATGCACGCGTGCACAACGCGCAGTTCAAAGATCACAATGTTCGAAAATTCCCACAGTCAGGTCGTTCTCCCCACATTAAGTATGTTGCACGGGGCGGAGATCTACATCCCGAGTCCATCGGACGCTTGAATCGCCTATGTTTCGACTCGAGTGCTCTGGGGTGATTCTAGTATGGCATAATCGAAGCAGCTGCACTCTCGCTTCTCACACGTTCAGTGATTTACAATCTATACCACGTGGTAGGTACTGATTGTGGAATGTTGGTATGCTGTTGTAGTGATTATCCGTGTGCAACCAATTCCGTTTGCACCTTTGCCCGATGCACCTTTGATGCGCCTTTTCTCGAGCCAACAGCCTGCACCGGCACTGGTCGCCGGCCATCGCAAGATCTGGTGCTGGTCAGCAAAGCAGGATGCACGAACACCGCCACTGAAACACTGCAATACTCTGCTTAACCAGATATAATGTTCACATTTCAGTAGCTTCACATACATATGCACTCGGAGGTATCGATAATAATTAAAGGAATGCGACCAGAGGACAACGCGATGAAGCGCATCGACAACAGCGACCATTGTGGCACAGTGCTGCGGCACATTGGTAGTGCGAATGATTGCCGACGCCGTACGTCGTGCGGTCGCCGTCACAGACCACCACCGAACGTCCGACACGCGCCGCACAACACCGTCTAGTCAGGCCGACATGCGCCGCACAACACCGTCTAGTCAGGCCGGCATGCCCGCACCCAAACACTAGTCGCCGACATGCGCCACACAACACCGTCTAGTCAGGCCGCATGCGCCGCACAACACCGTCACACCCCACAACACCGTCCAGTCAGGCCCGCCCACAACACCGTCTAGTCAGGCGGCAGCGCCCACAACACCGTCTAGTCAGGTCGACACGCGCCGCACAACACCGTCTAGTCAGGTCGGCATGCGCCGCACAACACCGTCTAGTCAGGCCGACATGCGCCGCACAACACCGTCTAGTCAGGCCGACATGCGCCGCACAACACCGTCTAGTCAGGTCGGCATGCGCCGCACAACACCGTCTAGTCAGGTCGGCATGCGCCGCACAACACCGTCTAGTCAGGCCGGCATGCGCCACACAACACCGTCTAGTCAGGCCGGCACGCGCCACACAACACCGTCTAGTCAGGTCGGCACGCCCACACAACACCGTCTAGTCAAGGCAGATAGTCAGGCCGGCACGCGCCGCACAACACCGTCTAGTCAGGCCGACACGCGCCGCACAACACCGTCTAGTCAGGTCGACACGCGCCGCACAACACCGTCTAGTCAGGTCGGCACGGCCCGCGCCACACAACACCGTCTAGTCAGGTCGGCACGCGCCACACAACACCGTCTAGTCAGGCGCACGCGCCGCACAACACCGTCTAGTCAGGTCGGCACGCGCCGCACAACACCGTCTAGTCAGGTCGGCACGCGCCACACACACCGTCTAGTCAGGTCGGCACGCGCCACACAACACCGTCTAGTCAGGTCGACACGCGCCGCACAACACCGTCTAGTCAGGCCGGCACGCGCCGCACAACACCGTCTAGTCAGGTCGGCACGCGCCGCACAACACCGTCTAGTCAGGTCGGCACGCGCCGCACAACACCGTCTAGTCAGGTCGGCACGCGCCTCTAGTCACCGACACGCGCCGCACAACACCGTCTAGTCAGGTCGGCAACACCGCCTAGTCAGGTCGGCACGCGCCACACAACACCGTCTAGTCAGGCCGGCACGCGCCACACAACACCGTCTAGTCAGGTCGACACGCGCCGCAAAACACCGTCTAGTCAGGCCGGCATGCGCCGCACAACACCGTCTAGTCAGGCCGGTACGCGCCGCAAAACACCGTCTAGTCAGGTCGACACGCGCCGCAAAACACCGTCTAGTCAGGTCGACACGCGCCGCACAACACCGTCTAGTCAGGTCGGCACGCGCCACACAACACCGTCTAGTCAGATGGCACGCGCCGCACAACACCGTCCGTCAGGTCGGCACGCGCCGCACCACCGTCAGTCAGGTCGGCACGCGCCACAAACACCGTCTAGTCAGGTCGGCACGCGCCGCACAACACCGTCTAGTCAGGTCGGCACGCGCCACACAACACCGTCTAGTCAGGTCGGCACGCGCCGCACAACACACCGTCTAGTCAGGCCGGCACGCGCCGCACAACACCGTCTAGTCAGATCGGCACGCGCCACACAACACCGTCTAGTCAGATCGGCACGCGCCACACAACACCGTCTATTCAGGTCGGCACGCGCCACACAACACCGTCTAGTCAGGCCGGCACGCGCCACACAACACTGTCTAGTCAGGCCGGCTCACGCCACACAACACCGGCACGCGCCGCACAACACCGTCTAGTCAGGTCGGCACGCGCCCGCCTACCGGCCGTCCACCTGGGCGTCCCGCGTCAGCACCGAGCTGTCGAACCTCACCATGAACGTGGTGCCCTTGTGCCAGTGTGCCGTCACTTTGGCCGGCTGAAATAGGAGCCCAGTGACGGTCACTGGCCCGAGGCCAAACAGCGTATCATTACAGGATCATTCGTACATTTTGTAACCCTAAAGTTGGTGAGTAATTGCCAGGGCCATCCAATTCGCTGATAATTTCTACTTATTTGTGGCATTAGATGGTACGTTCTGATGTCACAAACCTACTTTTGCACTTCCAAGTGTCTGTACATTTTGGAAACAGTTATAAAAAGCAATAGGTTCGCAGTTACTACTAAACAGCACCATTCGAACTTCCTTTCGCCGAGAAAAGGAGAGGATAATTTTCTGGAGAGGAAAATGTTCTGGATGGGGAAATGTGGAAGCAACCTGTTTCCTTTCACTTTTGCAATACGTCTGAGCCCATCGGGCATCGCTGTCGCAAGGCAAACAAAATGTAGTTGTTGCCCGGCTGCCTTCCCCCGACGTAGCACAGGTGATGAGATTGGACATTGCGCATACGTACAATGCCCACATACGTTACACGCCACAATCATCATGTCCATTGGGTGTGACGAGACGTGCTCACCTCGGTGTCCTGCAATTCATTTGTGTACAGTAGAGACGAGGGCGATGCAAAAAAAAGCAACTGACGTAAAACAAAGGTGTAAATGCACATGGATAATACCCATTGATGAGTTACTTTCCATGACCATTGTTGATTGTTTGATGATGGTGATGATTTCAGTAGTGTATCTGCTGCCTTTACGAGTTGGCAATGCTGGCACCAGAAGCCATAAAGATTCAATTATCACTCATGGCCTGTGATATAAAACAAAAATGGCAATGACGTGAAGGTGGTGTCAAAACAATTTGCATTACTCTACTCAAATATAAGAATTTCAGGGCACTGATTCACCCGCATGTGTAAAATAATGTAGGTGTACACCGCATCGACTCCTCCAGGACTCCACCTTATCGACCCCTCAAAAGGCAATGGCACCGTCAGCGCCCCTCCCACATGGGTATCCTCCGCTCTTCCTGCCAGATCAATGTCATGGCGGTGATAGACCCGACATTGCCGGTTAGCTTGTCACCATGACCGAGTTACTATAATTGGCACGTGTTAGCCCCCCCCCCCCTGCCGCCATCATACTTACGAAATTTGAGCCGCACAGCACGGCCTCTATCATGCCGGCGACGAACGCGGCGCAGTTGAGGCTGCCCTTGTCCTTGGGCACCGAGATGAAGGTGGTCACCAGCGGCTCCTTCTCGATGATGTAGTACATGCGCTCGTCGTCGTTGGCGTGCTCCAGCTTGTCCGCCTCCTTGCCGAACATGGTCTGCCGGAGCATGGGGTCAGACCATCTGCCAACCTCACGGACAGAGGATCATGTCGCGGCCTGTCTGGCGGGCACCTCACGGACAAAGTATCATGTCGCGGCCTGTCTGACGGGCACCTCACGGACAAAGTATCATGTCGCGGCCTGTCTGACTGTCTGATGGGCACCTCACGGACAGAGTATCATGTCGCGTCCTGTCTGATGGGCACCTCACGGACAAAGTATCATGTCGCGGCCTGTCTGACGGGCAAGTCACGGACAGAGTATCATGTCGCGGCCTGTCTGACGGGCACCTCACGGACAGAGTATCATGTCGCGGCCTGTCTGACGGGCACCTCACGGACAAAGTATCATGTCGCGGCCTGTCTGACTGTCTGATGGGCACCTCACGGACAGAGTATCATGTCGCGTCCTGTCTGATGGGCACCTCACGGACAGAGTATCATGTCGCAGCCTGTCTGACGGGGCCACGCACCGGGTCGTAAGGTCGTGGCTGGTCTGACATGGCACCGTGTCGGGTCACCTGTTCCGCCCGGAGCGCGGGATCACATCGAGACCACGCATCCAAGGCAATGGGGTCAGACCATGGTTGGTTGGTTATTGGTGTAACGACACATCGACCGTTGAGTCGTGTAGCGCCGCCAATCTCTCACGCCGATTGGTCGCGGGCGAAGAGTAGCGACAGGTGAGACTCGAACGCACAACTTTTTGATTGTGAGACGAGCAACTTACCCCTAGACCACTCGTCCCCTGGGGTCAGACCATGACCTGGTCCATGTAGCTATGCGTTTATCATGACGATGGATAGAGCTCACCACTTACCGAATAGCTCGACACGTGGGATATCTTACGTATATAAAATGCGTACTACGTGTATGCCTACCCACGTACAATACGTGAGAATCTTTCCCCGTGAAATTTTAACGTCCTGTATGCTGATGCATAATCAGGCGAAATTCATTTCTTTGTTAATTGGGGTTTAGGGGCACACACACTGTAGTTGACATGCAGCGCCCACGGTGAAATGAATTTCATGCTTAAAGCAGCGTTAGAGTGTAACTTCAGGAACAGGCTCACTATTATAACAATGGAACATCCACATCTCATGATACAATTCCAGATTATGTTGACTACCTATAGTACTGCACATACAATTACCAATGAGCATAACGAAAAAATAATACAGCTAGAAGTACCCTGTTGTTTTCTGATCCAGTATACTGGAACGTGAGCAATGTTGTGAATGACGTAGTTCGTAGAAAATTTCGACATCCTACTACATTGTTTTTAGTCTTGCACACCGAGCAAAAACCCACTATGTTAAATCTGTGTCTATAGGACGGAGTAGCTATGACATTGCCTAGAGGCACATCTGACAGCCTAATGGTCACTGGATCAGGTCATGAATTGACCTACATGGACACGAGTGACGTCGTCAACTGATCTTAATGGCCATTGGGCAAGGTCGTACCGACTTGATCTACAACTAGAAGTGTTTCACGAAGACCTGAATTGTAGTTCATGGGGACAAGTGATAGCTTGGTCTGTGTTAAGAGGCATGTCACGGCCAGATCTACAGACAGGCAGGCAAGCAAGTTAGCACCATAACCTGGTGTGTAGTTCATGGGCCCAAGCGATAACTTCATGTGTATGAAAAGTCAGATCACGACCAGATCTAGACGGAAAGGCACGCAGTAGCCAGAGTTGTGTGAGCAGAGGGACAGCTGACAGCATGGTCTGCTGTAGCACCAGTTCCGGCTACAGCACGGTTGTCAGGTCGTGTGGCCACTTCCCGGCCGGGTCGCTACCACTGTCACAGCCTGACCAGCAGGACCTATCCGTTGGTGGATTGGAGTTTATGGGCGCGTCGACATCTGGGGTCATTTTGCGCCCATACCGGCAGGACCTATCCGTTGGTGACCAGTCTCGGACAATCTCTGACAACACCACCAAATACCATACATTGAGAACAGGAGCTGGCTGGTTGCTAATGTCGAACTACATTGACATCGACACAGCGCATACGCGACAAACATGCACGCCAACAGTACGCTTTTCTGGGAGCTGACACTGGCGGCAATGCCACTTTTGCACCTAGCGCAGTGCAGCTATACAGTGTACATAAAGCCCCGCAACAGGCGCACTCGAGAAGGAGCACTCCGAGTACACTTGCGGCGGATGCACGTCTCGTGAGTAGCGTTCGACACTTGCCTTCCAGAAGGTGCCCTTGACAAACAGCAGTATGTTGAGTATCTTTGTTTCCCGCTTGAGGTTGCGCTCGCGGACGACGATGAGGTCGAGCATGCGCACTCCGGCGTGGTAGCCCATCTCGGACAGTCTGAGCAGAGAGCGGGCGTGTGTTTTAGTCTGGTGACAACTGGTGGCGCCAGCTGCTCGGTACGTGTACCAGCCGCACCCCATCCACTGACACCATCAACCGTCACACACAACCACCACACGACTGTAACCACCACAACACTGTCAGGGGGCGGGGATGGCCGAGTGGTTAAGGTGTCGGGCTATGGGTACCAAAGGTCCCGGGTTCGACTCTAGCGCCACTCAGGACATTTCCCAATCCTGCGGCCCACCGGCGAAACAGTGTGGGCGGCGCCATTGGCCGTGAATGTGCATAAAGTGTGTCGTGAACCAACCAATAAATAAATAAATAAATAAATAAACAAACAATAATAAATAATAAACACCACTGTCAGCTACCGACCACACATCAGCCCCGACTGCACAGCTAACACACAAACAAATATGACAAAGGAGACTGTCTGGGTATTGAATCAGTGTGGTGGTCACTATCTGCAGTAGTGCATCTAAAATTGGAACTACTTGATAAATGCTCTGCGAATTTACGTTTCAGTGTCAAATGTAAAACTACACATGACGACCATCCTACACACATTCGGACTGTCCCACTTCCCAACACTGGGAAATGTTGCACCTGGTGACTAGTAACATGCATAGCATGTTTGACAGATGGACATTCATGGCAATCCACATCAACTGGCCATTATATGAATGGCTGAATAACAAAGTTTGACAAATAAATGCACAGGGATGGATATTTATCCTGGTCAAAGTCCAAGCATTATGCAAATGTAAGCCAATCAGAATACTGCAACGACGAATGTACGTCTTGAAAACAGTAGAAAAGGAATCACATGACTAGAAGCATAACATGCACTGCTATCACACTTTACAAAAGCAATTTCGCTATATCAATGGCTTCCACAGAAACAAGAATGAGACCAGAGAAGTTTCCAAACATGACACATATTTACAATTGGCATTGTTCAGTATGAGCCTTTATGATGGCAAGCATTGCCTGTTTTAGTATCTTTCTTCCTGATTTTGACCCGATTGGAGACATTCAATGGGCCATTTATGTTCAATAAATACACTGTAAATAATTAAACAAATAGAAATGGTGATGAAGATTTTAATGGAGGTCTCTAAACAGGTGTTGCTATGATTAAGTTTGCTAAATAAAACGAAAATCAGAGTATACTGCAAGCTGTGATATTTAAAACAATCAATGCATGTGATAGTAGTGAATATAATGGCTTCAGCATATTATGCGGTCTCACTATACATTCAGTGGTATTCGTTAATTATTAGGTGGGTTCAAATCTCACCCAGGGGCGGTTGTGGTTAGTCTGCATTAGGTAAATCAAATGGGCAAAGCATATGCAGGAAAACCAAGTGCATCCCTGCTCAACTGAGCAAACCTATCACCAATGCAAATAATTCGCAAATCACATCCATCCTCATATATGTGCTTTGCAGAACATCCACTCCATACTCCACATCGCCTCATGTGCGTCACTGCATGCTCGCGCAGCACCCACGCAGCTGGTGTTCTCACTTGTTGTGAAGCTCTGAGACAGACTGCACGCGGTTGTGTGTGTAGTGCACCACCTCCGAGAAGAGCAGGGCAAACAGACTCAGGCTGACCTCGCCCTTGCCGCGGCTCAGCGGCCGGTCGAGAATACACAGCTTGGGCTTGGATGACATCATTTTGGCATGTTTCAGGTGGCGTCACTGTTACCAATTGTAGTCAGCATCTGTGGAAGATGTACCTCGTTGCAAATTGGACATATTTCTGACTGGGGAGGAAGCAGAGACCAACACTACAGACCAACTGACACAGTTTTATGAGACCAAGCACATACTAAGATACAGGATGTCACAAATGACCTGGATAATCATGTGGTAGAAGAGCTGCATGCTCTCCCACTTTGCCAAATCAGGATTATCACCTAATGAGGTAAACTCCCTTTTCAAATCATACCTACCTCCATAGGTACATCTGACAATTTTCTGAGCATGTCAAGCCCTCAGTGCTTGTCAGTGCTTCCCAACAACAGCTCAGCATTTAATTAAGATAGGTACCCTTTGGGCCAGTCCTTCCATCATTTTCAAAGCATCAACCTTTACATTCCTTGGTGACATTAACCCACGCCGTCTTTCCAGTCAAATCCTCACCCAGTCTCAGGGGCGGTTGAAGAACCCCCCTATAAAATCCAAACTAAGCATCGCACGAAAACGAAAGAGGTGTCATCGGAAAGCGCTCGACGAGTAGGGTCCGGGTCCACCCTCCAAAATTTTTGTTCACAAAAGTGACGTCACCAGGGGGCTATATTTTCACGACTTACATTATGTTTTTGACTCTGGGGAGTTCATTTTGTAGGATATATGGAAAAAAAATTATTTGGAATGAGAAAAGGACAGCGAAATCGACCAGGGCTATAATTTTTTTTTCCCCCCCCCCTCTATTTTTGTTTTCAATTTCAAAATTCTGAGTTTTTAAGTCAGAATCCTGTATTTGAACTGCAATTTGGCAAATATGCAAAATTGATATGTAGTCAAAAACGGTGAAAAAATATGGAAAATACCACCTGTACGTTTTGTTGCATACGTAAAGAAAATCAAATGCTGAAAGTTTCATTAAAATATCTGTATCTGTTAAAGTATGACTTGACCTTGACTAACTCTTTGACCCTAGATGACCTGACCTAACAAGTTTGAATCAGCATGTCAAATTGATGTGGGAAAGGGTATGCCAAATTTGGGCGCGCTGCCGTGCGCCGTTCGTCCGCTATCCGCGAAAACACTGAGGGGGCAGTTGAAGACCCATAAGATGGGACGACTTAAGACATAAAGACATAAAAGATTAGTGCAACTATGAGCCACAAGGGCCCTTCTTGGTTGCACTCTGTACACTGAACCAGTTGCCCATCAAATCTGTCAATCAGCTCTGCCTGTAATACTGAAAGGCAAGCCCTCTATTCTTATAATGATTGTCTATGATATAAATATATAATAATGATAGAAAGATATAATTATATATAAAGATGTTCAATGTGCTGCTACTGACAATGTTTTCTGGCAGCTGGTTCCAGTGTTCTACTACCCTGTTGGTGAAGAAAGTTTGCCTTAACCTTGTTCTGCTGTGGTTAACTTTAATTTTGAATTTATGACCTCTAATTGCATCATTTCTGTTCAATTAAAACATTTCCCCAAGATCTCCCCTCTCCAGACCATGGTCAAATTTAAAGACCTCGATGAGATCTCCTCTCAGCCTTCTATATCTAAGTGAAAACATATTCATTTTCTTTAATCTTTCCTCATATGCCAGGTTGCTTATGCCATTAGCCATTTTTGTAGCCCTCTTTTGTACTCTCTCTAAAAGCCAACAATCAACAATCACTTCCTCACTTCTGTATGATACATTCCTATTTATTGCCCAAGCATTCTCAGTGCCTTCTTCCTGGCTTCCTTGGTCTGTTCTGATGCTCCCAATTTTGTGTTTAGAATAACACCTAAATCCTTCTCCTGTTGAGTCACTGATAGCACTTGGCCACCCATCAAGTATGGAGCCTTCGTATGCTGCTTACCTACATGCATGATTTTGCACTTATCAAAATTAAATTAAAATTGTCATTCTTCAGACCACTTCACAAGTTTGTCTGTCTTTTTGCAGCGAGATATGCTCATCTTGACCTGTTATTGCCCTAAAGACCTTCAAATCATCTGCAAATTTCAAAACTTTACTGCTTAGGCCACTTTCGATGTTATTTACAAATATAATGAACAGTAGTGGCCCCAGTACTGACCCTGTGGGAATCCACTGAGAACATTTTGCCATGCTGACTTTGTACCATTTAGCATCACTCTTTGCTGTCTACCTGAAAGCCACAATACTATCCATTTTAAGATGCTACCTGCAATACCATGGGACTGAAGCTGTATCATTAAGCGTTTATGGGGTACCCTGTCAAAGGCCTTACTAAAGTCAAGATATGATACATCAACCTGATTTCCCTGACCAAATTGTTCTGTGGCAAAGTTCAAAAAGTCTAAGAGATTTGTGAGACACGATCGTCCTTTTCTAAACCCATGTTGAGTATCTTGAATCAGTCTGTTACCTTCCAGATAACAAACTATTATATCCTTGATAATTGATTCGAGTACCTTGCAGACTAGGTATGTGAGACTCACTGTCTTTTGTTTTCAACTTCCCTCTTTCTCCTTTCTTGAAAATAGGAACTACATTTGCCCTTTTCCAATCGGTTGGAATTTCATTTTGTGAAACTGATCTACAAAATATTATACTAAGTGGAAATGCCAGTTCCTTTTCAGTTTCACGCAACACCCTAGCATAAATATCATCAGGTCCTGCTGCCTTGTTTGGCTTTCTTTTCCTGATATGATTGTAAACAACATCACTATCAATGAAATCAACATCATTTATCAGATCACATTTCACTGAACTATGGTGTACAGTTGGCAGATTGGTCATATCTTCCAATGTAAACACTGATTTAAACTGCTTGCTCAGCTCCTCAACCATCTCACTCTCCTCACCCAATGTAGTCCTGTTTACTTCCAGTGGACCAATTGTGCTAGAAACTTTACTCAGCTTGTAGAAACTAAAGAACTTTTTACTGTCCCCATTACAGTTTCTAGCTAGATCCAGTTCTTTTGCTCGCTTTGCTGCTCTGATATTTTGCTTCACAGTGTCTAGCTTTTCGATACGCCTTTAGATTAATGACATCTGAGGCTTCTTTCAAGACTCTAAATGCAGTTTTCTAAGCCTTAATTGCTTTTATCAAGTCTGGTGTAAGCCATGCTGGCTTTCCTACCCTTCTTTTGCATCTTTGCTTTTGGGGGACATGTCTAATCTGAATTTCCTTCAAGTAAGATTTCAACTTTTCCCACATTTCACAGGCATTTAAATTGGAGAATTCTTCTTCCCATCTGATGGCACTTTGCAGTCTCTGGCACCGCTCTCATGCAGTCAGTCTGCTCTGTTGAAATTTGGAACTATTACCAAATTATCCTTGATAATTTCCCCTACATGTGCCTTGAATCTAACTATATTATGGTCACTTCTTCCCAGAGTTTCGCATACAGTCAAGTCTTGAACCAAGTCACTTAAATCTGAGAATACAAGGTCCAAGAATGAACCATGCCTGGTAGGTTCCGATACAAACTGGTGTAAGAACAGGTCCTCTTCAAGGCATTTCCTAAGCATTTTGCATGATGGGGAGCCAACACCAGCATTTTCATAACCTTTTAGATTAAAGTCACCAAGAATAAGGCACTTCCTCTTAAAGGTTCTACTGATTTCCTCACAAATCACCTTGTCAAGCTCCAGTTGCTGAGAATGTGGCAGGGTTCCTGATCTGTAGAAAGCTCCTATCCTAAGAGTACTGCTGTTGCCTTTTCCCACAGTGACATCAAGCCAAATGAACTCCAGACACATTCTTATCCCCACCTGCTACTTTTTGAGAACTGAATAAGCTATTCATATAGAGCATTACACCACCCCCTTTCATTGCTGGACCCCTATTGCACGAAAACATATTGTATCCCTGGATCTCATAGTCCTGTAAGTTATCTCTAAAATACCCTTCACTGACCCATGCCTCTGTAATGCAAACAAAATCTGGTTCCTCATCAGCAACATATCACTTGAACTCATCAAATTTGGAATGAATACTCCAACCGTTAAACATCATACACTTAACAAATGCTCCATAACCACCTTTGGCTTTTTCATACTGAGTTCTTTTATCACTAGATGAACTATCACTCTGTCCCCTTGAATTGCTGCTGTCCCTATTTGCAGACTTTGAGGTTATGTTGCCTTGCCTGACACTATTGGAATATTCCTGAGTTGGCAATGCAATTTCATCCCTCCCCACCCAATTTCCTAGTTTCCCTGAAGGACATGCTCGTACACTTTGCCTAACACATGGACCCCTTCTCAGAGAAGTGCAGGCCATCCCTCTGATAGAGGTCCCATGATGCATAAAACCTGCTCCACTCATCTACAAATGTAAAACCTAGCTCATGGCAGAACTTTCCTACCCTGGCATTAGCTGCCAGTGCCCCAGAGCTCCACTCAGGGGAGGCTCTAGCCCTAGGCAAAATTGCTGTTACAATGACTATTGGTACCCTTCAGTGTGGCCAGAAGGGCCCTGTACTCCCGCAGAAGCTCCTCACTCCTAGTAGGACCTATGTTATTTACCCCTACATGCACTATGACTGTATTAAACTGGTGATCACTGGTGACCTGTGCCACCACAGGTACCAGGTCCTTCACCTTGGCACCAGGCCTGGTAATGCACCTCCTGTCCCTCCTACCTTTACAAAATACCCGCTCTAAATGTCGCACACAAGTCTCCTAGGACCAGCACTGACTCCTTACTACTACTATCCTGGGGGCAGTCATCTAATGCCTGGAACATATTTGATGTTAATATGCCTGCCTGCTGGGCCGTTTGGCTAGACTTCCTCCCGCTCCTACCACCTGCCACTCACTGACCCTTTCCTTAGGTTCGCAAAAACCAACAGGGTAATAGAACACTGGAACCAGATGCCAAAAACTATTGTCAGGAGCAGCACATTGAACATCTTTAAAAGCACCATAGGCAATTATTACAAGAATAGAGGGCTTGCTTTTCAGTATTCCAGGGAGGGCTGATCAACAGATTTAGTGGGCAACTGGTTCAGTGTTCAGAGTGCAACCAAGAAGGGCCCTTGTGGCTCATAGTCATACTGATCTTTTGTGTCTTGGTGTCTAAGTGGTTGGAACAAATGTATGGGCTGGTTGGATGAACACCATCAGTTCCTTTTCACTGTCTGAAACATAAGCATGTTGGTTGACAATCTTTTTTCTTTCCGTATCATTCTTCCAGATGATAAAGACACACCAGAACAGAACACTGTACAATAAAACTACAACTAAAATGCACGTACATCAAATACAAGGTTTGACAGACATAAAACCAAGCATAAAATGGAAACAACCTACGAGGAAGCTATGTAAACACCTGCGCTATTTATGACTCAACTGCGCCATCTAAGAATTTGAGAAACTGTGTGCCCCTAAAACGCTGCATTCGTGATGGTCGTTTTGGAGCCTAACTGAGGATGATAAAATAACAGCTCAACACGATTCCAAGAGCGCAGACCTGATATTATAGGATTTAGAAAGTGAGTTGAATTGAAAATATTTTCATTTTAAAATGCATGAAGCCATTAAAACGGCCAAAAAGTGGTACCACAAATGACGTCATTTGTACCATTCGAGCCGACACGCAGGAAGGCATGGGGATGACGGGGGCTTGGTTGACAGCAAGTGCAGTGACGTGGGTGACGAAGCTCTTGACGCGGGGAGTGCACGCAACGTGACATAAATCGAAATAATCATATACCTACCGCACAAGTAGCGTTCGGGAGGCGCGGGGCTGTAGTCCGCGCCGTATGACAGATCACAGTGCAAGTAGACCAGTAGGACAGGCCAAAGGAAGGGGCAGGAGGTATGTGTACCGCGCAGCGATACAGAGGACACGAGGAAGGTAGGTATAAGTATTTGTGTTAATAAGTCGGTGGTGCCAATTAGTGGAGCCGTTCCACTAATGCCAATATGAGGAAAATATCTCAGGCATCTGTACATTTGAGCCGGATTCCAGGACCGATTTCTCTACAACTGTTCCTTAACAGGTGGGGAAGGGGGTATTTGAACAAATAATTTCCAGAACAATTACCCTTGGACATATCCTGTGTCGTTTTCAGCACATAAATAACAAGATGTTATCACATAAGTTATAAGAAGATGTTATCACACTGGTACATGAACATGGGAAAGCCATATAGGTACACAATATTTATGTTTTGCTGACATTTCTGCTTTGGGTGATGAATTTCAAGAACTACAATGATAAATAAATGCAAAGATAAAGCAATTCATGAAAGGGCTTGGTGCATGATAATATGGATTTTGTTTGGCTAGACTAGGTTGACTTAGCTTATTTCTTTTATTTGTTCATTATTCTTCATTGTATCATCATCATCATCCAAAATGCCTTTCTGCAAGCATCCATACGTTGTGCTACTGAGAAGTAACATCCATCTGCATCAATATGCTTTTCAAGCATTTTTCATGTAGTATGAATGTGTTTGGTGTTCTCTTCTTGGTGAAGTTACTCCTTATTGAGATGTAAGTACTTTAGATTTTAGGACTTATGTCTTAAAATGAATATTTCTCAAATAAATAAATATAAGAAATATAAAGAAATATTTTAGCATGCTGATCATCTCATCCTAGATCCCAGACTAGAAAACTTGCCATTTATATTTGTAATTTGTATCCTAAAGCTTCCAATGCTGCACTACTGTATTGTACAGCAAATCTGCCAATATGGAGCAAGCATGGTCATGAAGTTCAAGGCCATTCATGAACTTGCATTTGAAAGATTTTGATTTGAATGATTCTGGGGATCTGCACTGGCCAGGATGGGGGCCACAGATTTAAGCTTCTGAAGCTAAAGTTGGAATCATAACATGTATGTGTGTGGATTATTAGCATGTGGAACATATCTGCATGTGCTTTTGATGCAGTGTCAGTGAGGCTGTCTGGGTGTCTTCTAATTCAATTTTGTAGATATTTTGTCAGTCACTTAATGCACCTGCAATTTCTCCAGGATTGAATCGGTTCTTCATTAGGTGGAACAGATGGATGCCCTTTATCACCAGACCAACAATCTGGTCCAACAGACACAGGATGGGTTTGCTGTACTTGAGAAGATCTCAGCTGCTGAGGCTGAATCAACAGAACAGAGGTTGAATGCTGCAATAGAGCATATCATCAGGTGAGAGCCATTTTGGCAACACAAAAAAATGATGCCATTGACAAGCCCTCAAGTGTGGTGAACTTGATCCTGCATTATTATCTATTGGCTTCATGTAGCATTGCTCTCATGTAGGTTATGTGAGCTGTTTGCTGTGGAAGATCATTTTATGGAAGCTGCATGACTGATGTAGTTGATGCACCCCTAAACTCCAATAACCAACCATTGTATGGAACATCATCTGTTTTAAGCAGCTGTTTTATGATGCATTTATATAGACATGTATTACTGAATTGGTGCAGACTATGCACCTACAAAATTGTGTTCAAGCATGGAGCATACAACATGCATAATGGTTACTTCATGCTCATCCATCCTAAGACCTGCTATTTCCCAACAAAGCATACTTCAATCCCACAAATGTGAGTTTTTCTAAGTCCATCTTGGACCAACCGACACTACTCTATATTACCCAGCAGTTGAATGTGGTATACAAGAGCCCATGGTTCAATGCTTGAATGTTGATTGGGTGTGAAGCAAATTTGATTTTGTGTACCCAGAATGATGGATGTTTGGGTTCAGTTCAATTATTGTGAATGTCGAGAGAGAGCTCACAGGGAGACAGAGAGAGAAGGGCAGACAGACCAGTGTAAAATGAATGACCATGTGGCCTGAAATTCACAGTTAATGGAATTGTGCTATTTCATCCTTGCCTTGGGTTTTTACTATTTTGCCACATGTGTGGGCAGTCATTCTACACATGACTGCTAAATAATGTAAAATGCATGTGACTGAAGTGAAAGGCATTCCATGTTTTTAATCCTTGAGTGACATTCCTTTATTTTCTTCCAATCTTTCACTATTCCCAAGCAACTTCTTTCTTCATCTGCACAGTTAATGGTGAAATAATTTTAGGACACTGAGACAGACAGGCAGAGAGAGATGCATCCTGCCAGGTGCTGGCCTATACTACTCAGAATGTTGCTGCAGCACAGTGTCACTTAGTTCTAGTCGGGTGATGGTAGCTGACATGCATCTCAAGTGGCTGGAAATCATTTGAAGCAGCTGGACATAGTGTTTGTAACTTGTGTTTCAGCAACTGTAGGCGTCTTGACATTCTGGCCGACAAGGAGCCTCTGCATAAGCGGCATAGTGCAAAGCAGCGTGTCAACCAGGTCAAATATGACTGCCAGCACCTGCAGGTGAGCCAGTGGCTGCACTAGCTGATCAGTGGCCATCTGGTGTTGGGATCGTGTCAGCGCCACTGCACGGGGATTGGTGTCCTCTCCAGATGACAAACAGTCGTGGGATGTGGGGCAGTGTTGATGTCGCTGCATGATGTTTGGTGAGTGGAGGTGGAGGGGGTATTATGGGTGATGTGCCATGTGGTCTTGTTAGCATGCTGGCCCAGCCCCATGGTTGAGTTGTATGATGATTGTGTGATATGCTTGGAATGTGGCAACTTCATGATTGGGATTGGTGGTCTCATCACCCATTGCAGCTGGCCTTGTATTGGTGTGGAGGGAGGGGCTGGTGGGCATTCAAATGTGCTTCAAGACTTGTAAGTTGTCACTCTGGAACTGAATGACTATTTATATACCTAAATGTTCTTGTGCCCCTCACCCCCACATCAGTGATGGAGTAACATCCAGAAGCATGTCAATTATTTGATCAAATAGCGAGCATTTCAGACAACATACCATTAGGCTGCAGGGATCAAAAAAATATATGCAGTAAAGGCTGTGCTTCCGTGTGGTCATGGCACCCAAAAACACAGAATCAGTCCATTTTATCCATAAAATTAGCAGTGTAAATCACATCGTGTTGGTGCCGCAAAATATAGCAAAGCTTATGTAAGGGAAAATTGGAAAATTATCAGAGTGCCGTGGCAATGTGTTGAATTTATTGGAAACAAGAATAGTGAGGTCAGCATTGCTAAGGCTCCTGAAAACGCATTGGAGGGGTTTGTCTGTTCTTAAGATATTCCATTATTGCAGTGGAACAACCAAGCAGCAGAGATATTCCGGCCTCTCGCAAAGTATTAGAAGCTCGCCCATGGGTGGAAAAGCGAAATCGGATAGGGAGCCCAAACTAACAACGGTGTCGACAAGCTATCATAAAATTGGAGGGATTATTTTGAAAGGACCAAGGTTTGTTCGCAGTGACGCTCGACGATCTCGGAAATTCCCGTGTAGCTCATGCTGAAGGAGTTTCACTGCATGCGCTAGCATATGACATGGAAAAGCAGATGCACCTTCGGTGAATATTCACCCAAAGGGACGGTCACAACTGGCCGAAGTTTGGGGAGGGGAATTCGTCACAATTCGGCGTTATTCCTGCGACATAGCAGTGTCGTTTCTGGCCGCCAGTCGGCGCTGCGGGCGCTGCAGCACCGGCGCATGGCACGTGAACGGGAGCGTCTCGACCGCGAGCAGCTGTTGTCGCAGCGGTTCACCACCAACGACCAGAGCGACACGAGCATCGCCATCGATGCGGCGCTCCAGCACAACGACCGCATGCAGGCGAGTCGCACGCACACCGCAGTCTGCGAGACTGCGCAGGTCAGAGTGCACTGATTGAATGCAGCCTTCAGTCGTGGAGGATATGTGCACTGAGTCGCTGACGGAGTGTAGTCTCCAGACGTGGGCGGCGGCTTCGTTGTGGCACGTTGTGAGAGCATGGAACCTTCGGGCCAGGAATTGGGAACATGGCCTGTATGCGACGAGGGATGTGTACTGGATGCGGAGCGGGGCCGATCGGGGTTCCGGCCGTCATTGCCGTCTGAGGTTTGGCCGGTTGTGCAGCGATGCATGCGGCTGCACTGATATGGGTTGTAATTGTTGTTCAGTAGATATTTCGTCAGGTATTGTGATGTGAAGATCGATCCGTTGTATAGCTCCAGTAACTGAGATGCGTGTGCAATACTGGGTCCTACCAAAAATGTTCTAATTCAGTCACAAAGCGATGCAAGGCAAGTGTCACGGCTCTCGAGCATGTATACTCGGATATATTTTGCCACGTGTATCACCCGAGCTGATCATAAAGGTCTAGTATCCAGCTGTGTATTGGTTGTGTTTGCTTCACCCCTCGATTGTTTGCATATTGTGACACCATGTGCAATAGCCTGTGTCGATCATTTTCAAAGCGGTATTATCAAAAGCGGCTACTGTTTTTATTTTGCCTTGATATGTGCCTAACAATTTGGCATAAAATTAGATCGCTGGGTCATCTGCATTTTTTCTCAAAATGCGTTTGAAAAAGGCTGTTCGGCATTCGGCGCCATATTGGCTGTGAGAGCAAATCCAGATAAGTGGATCAAATAGTACCTCTTTTTGATCGCCTCGACAAGCTGAGTCGATTGAAACAATGCAATGTTGTCGAAAAATTGATGGTTAAGAAAATATCGGCCATCTTATGTCTTCCAATACACCAGCAAATGTCAATTTCGGAGCATGCAAGGAACCCTGAGGTTTAAACAAGTAAAAATAATGATACAGCTGCGGTTTCTGCGCTTACTTCTTTGAAGACTTTAGCATCACTCACTGAGCATATAATAAATATAGACAAAGCTTCATATTTATTCGCTGTTTGAACTACGTTCCAGCATGATTGAGGGAGGCTGCTTTATACGCATGTGCATCACATACCAAATACCTACCTATTCGTTGCATGCTGAGGCATTCAGATAGCCTATTCACATCGCATTCAGACGAAAATCAGATACGTTGGTGATAAAATGATTAAAATTCGCCGTGATTATTGAAATTCGCTGTGATCACCATGGGACCATCGATGCCTATTTTTCCCCATAGGGACACATTGCGAAGTTGCGGAGCACAACTGACTGGTCGGCATAGAGCACCCCAGTTCTCTCTTTCATGGAACTCAGTCGTTTTAGCATATTCTCCACGTCCCTCTTAGTTGTTAGCACGGCAAAGGCTGCCGGTGCATGTAGCCAGCCCGGATGCAGTCGTCCCTCCTCTCCTTCCCGTACACGTTTTTTGCAGCTAGCGATACCTGTTTCACGCATCGTTCAGCTGACTGACCGTGCACGGGAAACTGTGGAACTGACGCTAGCATGTTCACATAGTCTTCAAGTTCGGAGCTTGGCCGCCCCGCCCCCAGAACGCACACCCTGACACCGCCCCGTCCCCAGAACGCACACCCTGACACCGCCCCGTCCCCAGAACGCACGCCCTGACGCCGCCCTGACACCGTCCCGTCCCCAGAACGCACGCCCTGACGCCGCCCTGACACCGTCCCGTCCCCAGAACGCACACCACGGCATGGACGACCTGCTGGGGATCGGCAACTCGGTGCTGTCCAACCTGCGCGACCAGCGCGGCGTGCTGAAGGGCGCCCGTCGGCGCGTGCTCGACCTGGCCAACACGCTGGGCATGTCCAACACGGTGATGCGGCTGATCGAGCGCCGCTCCTACCAGGACAGGTTCGTGCTGTTCGGCGGCATGCTGGTCACCCTGGTGGTGATGTACGTCGGCTGGCGGTACCTGACGTGACGATGTGATGACGTGGTGATGTGCGTCAGGCGGTACCTGACGGGCACCCTGGTGGTGATGGTCGGCCGCCGCACGGCTCGACCCCGTCCCGGTGCGCGGAGGGCGCCGTGAAGCTCACGTCGTGGGCTGGAGCGATCGACTCTGTCTTCGAGCCGTGTGTGTGTGCTCGACAAGCACGCCAAGTCGCGGCACACATCGCGTCTAACGCGTGTGGCATGTCTCGGAGGGTGTGCGCGGTTGTGCGGGCGCGGTGAGACTGTGTACAGTCGCCGCGACCGTCGTGTGCCTCGTGATCGAAGCGGGGGATGGGGTGGCGTGGAGCAGCTTGTGAGGTGTTGCGAGCAGTGCGCCGGAGATGACATTCCGGCCTGGCGGGGTCTCGTACGCACAGGGTCACTGTTCTATGATGTTATAATGTTATGCGGTGTCACACCAGGCCGTGCTGAATATACTGTTGTATTGGAGAGATATTTGAGTTCGCTGATAGCTGTGCTGGCTGGCTGGATGCTACCAGTGTCGGAGCGATTTAGCGGATGAGATGCTGTCCCAACGTGGGCACGGTGCCAATGTCGAGGAGCACGCAAAGACAGCTACTCACTCTCACTCTACTCCTCAACCTGCAAGCTAATGTGGTTTCACAAGGCTGCACGCCCGTCGGCAGACACAACGACCCGTGTATCACATACATACATGCATAGATACGCACGCACAGGGCTGTGGCAGCGCAGTCACGCGCGGCGCATTGTGCCGTGCACTCGCTGTGAGCACGTCAATATGATGCAAATGCATGGCGTCGAATGGCGTCATTACACGGCTGATTAACGCGACGCCAGCGCCGGCCGTCGCGCGGCCCGTTCCCACGGCCGTGCCGTCCCAGATGCGTGTGATTGTGTCGGCGGCTGCGCCGCGTTCGGCTGCACGTCGCGACCGGCCGACACGGCGCGATGTCTCGATATAGCGGCCGCGCTTTGGTGCGCGGCGATTAATCGGGCAGATTGGGCGAGCTGGGGTCGCGCGATGCGCTGGTCCGAGCTGGGGTCGCGCGATACGCTGGTCCGCCCGAGGTGACGTCGCCTCGCCGCGGCGCGCTACCACAGCTAGCCCGAGCTGATCGGAAGGGTGGCGTGCGCAGTGGCTGCGGTGCTGTTGCTCCAGGAGCAGATTTTCCCTTGAATTTAAAAACACTAAACCGAGAATCTATGCGCGCTCCACCATGCCTGTGGCAATACCAAATAGCAAACAAAAATATTACGCTGTCACTCGAGCTGCTATGATCGCCTGCTTTTCCGCCGTGGTTCAGTGAAGCGTTGTCTCAGGCCAGCTAGCATGACCATCTAGATGTGCTGAGCTGAAACCTTCCTCGCCCTGATGCTGCACCGGGATGACAAAAGCGCCAAGTCGTCGGACCTTCACCGTGCGTCCACTCGGTCCTAACAGGGACACCCACGCGGTAATCTGCTCAGGCGTTCTCCTCACGTCAGCTGTTCACCGCCTGGTGTGTTTCCTCTAGTTACCTTGTGTTGCCTGACCTACGCGTCGCCTTCGACCGAGAAGCTCGCCCGGCGCCGGCCGACGCCGTCATTAGGGGGCGGCGCCGCGATCGTCGCCGACGGCTGCGTCACGGCCGCGGCGCGGCCAGCTCGGAGCACGAGAACAGCGTCAGCGCATTATCGATCCTCGGCGCCGGCCGCGACCGTGGGAACACAGCGCGTCGGCGGGCGAGGGCAGAGGTGTGCCGACGCGCCGCTCTCCGGCCGGCTGCGGCTCACCTTCGGGCCGGCTGCGGCTCACCTTCGGGCCGGCTGCGGTTATATTTCGCACTTCTGAACCTATCGAAAAGCTGCAGCGCGTTCACACGGTTTTATCATCCATCCTGCAAGAGCCCCAGGGAGCGGGGTTGCAACCTTTTCTCCCAAATTTGTCACAGGTTCAACATGTAAATCAGATGAATTCTCTAGCCAGCAATCAGTCACAATTTTACAACTTATTACAGTCACAGGGCAGTGGAACGCATGAAAATTTCCTCAATGACGTGCTTCCCCGTCGCCCGCTTGCAGGAGCATGTGGTGGCTGTATTGTTCCAAAAGGGCTTGGGATTGGGTACTATAGCATGCAAAGTAGTGCTCAAAATCATGAAAAATGCATGTAACCTTGCATGCAAGAAAGCATTTGTAATGGAGAATTCTTCGCATTTTTTCTTATAACTTTAAATTAAAAACAGCTGAACTAAGCTTTGCCGCCCCGGTAGCTCAGTTGGTTAGAGCGATGGCCAGCTCTGGTCTCCCCTGTCCTGGCGACGCAGGATTCGTGTCGCTCGCGCGCTTGCATTTAGCCCCCGACTGGGAGGGTCAGTGGCAGCTGGCCCGATAAGGCGGGGAACTAGCTTCCGGGCGGCCGTGTCGGTGTATTGACGGCACGTCAAACATCCGGTCAAAATTCTTCAGTTGAACTGGACTTCATGGATCGGGTGGTGGGGCCAGGGCTCACGTAACAAGCTCTGCTTGGCAATATGACCCTGGTTCCTAAAGCCACCCCAGCGAGAACTTGGATTAAATTATTTAACATTTATAAAAACTAACTGAGCCTATTCTAGTCTAAGCTGTTCTTCGAGAAGAAAAAAAAACTTTTAAAAACCTGACTTAAACTAACCCAAACAACCAGAAACTGCTTTTCAAGAAAAACAACTTCTAATTTTTGCGCCACAAATATCACAACAAAAAAGCAGCATTGTTTGATGTTTTTTTCTAACATAGAAAAGAGCCTAACCTAACCTAACAAAACCTAGTCCCTTTGTGTGCTTCATGAAGGTAAGCTGTGTAAACTCATCTCTTGGTTCATTTAAGCTGTAATTTAATGCAATTTAAACAAAGGGACCGCCTTGCGGCCTCACATGGGACCTCCGTCCTCACATGGGACCTCCGGCCTCACATGGGACCTCCCTGCGGCCTCACATGGGACCTCTCTGCGGCCTCACATGGGACCTCCCTGCGGCCTCACATGGGACCTCCCTGCGGCCTCACATGGGACCTCCCTGCGGCCTCACATGGGACCTCCCTCACATGCCTCCTCTCGGCCTCACATTGGACCTCTCTGCGGCCTCACATGGGACCTCCCTGCGGCCTCACATGGGACCTCCCTGCGGCCTCACATGGGACCTCCCTGCGGCCTCACATTGGACCTCTCTGCGGCCTCACATGGGACCTCTCTGCGGCCTCACATGGGACCTCCCTGCGGCCTCACATGGGACCTCCCTGCGGCCTCACATGGGACCTCCCTGCGGCCTCACATGGGACCTCCCTGCGGCCTCACATGGGACCTCCCTGCGGCCTCACATGGGACCTCCCTGCGGCCTCACATGGGACCTCCCTGCGGCCTCACATGGGACCTCCGGTCTCACATGGGACCGCCCTGCGGCCTCACATGGGACCTCCTTGCGGCCTCACATGGGACCTCCGGCCTCACATGGGACCGCCCGCGGCCTCACAATAGGCGCCATGTCAACGGAAGACGTTATCGGGCGGACATCTGAAGACAGGCAGACACCTTTCGGTCGAGATTTCCCCACCGCCCGTTGGCACGGGGGTGGCGACTGTTGTCCAGTGTTGGATTTTCACTTCTCGGTCTTGGATTCGGAGTGTATAATTTTTTAGCTTGCCAAAGTATGGAGTGTATAATCTTGAGAAGCACTATGTTATGGGGTGTATAATTTCCCAGTTTGCCAAATTATGGGGTGTATGTTGAAGCACCAAGTAACGGAGTATATACATTTTATATATAACGAAGTGGATAAATTTGTAAAAATGCAGCGATGTCTCCTGGAATGAAGAATAAAAACACAGGGGCCTCGGTATCTTAGATGGTGGAGCGTGGGACTCGAATCTCGCGGCCGGCGGCATCTGCAGAGTCCACCCACGACCAATCGGTGTGATATAGGGTGGCGGCGCTATGCAACCTTGCGGTTGAATGCGTCGTAAAATAACCCGATAATTCTTCTTCCTCAAGAATAAAACGCCTTTAAGTCATTTGTTAGGTTCTTATCCTAGTTTCTCACAGACAACCAGATGGGGTCCACCACACATCGTCGTCTGAAGTCATCCACGTTACGTGAATGACTTATAAGGCAACTTCCTTAGCAATGGTAGAGAAAATGATCACAAAAGTATACTTAATCGATGTCAGCCAAGTTTATATATCAATGCCTGCCACTCCTAGCATAGGTACCAACACCGCACAACTAATACAAATTCACAACATACCTCGAGAGCAGGACGTTCGTGCACTGCTGGGTCTAAAATGGGAGGGTCTAAAATGTTACTTCGGGATATGGGTTTCGGAATATATAATGGTTCAAGGAAAGTTATACTAAAACAATCCGTCTAAAATCTTTTATTCTCTCCAGGATGAAATTTTATTTTTTTCAAATGAGAGCTGAAAAAAATATTGAAGTCCATCCTTATTAATATTAAATGTATTTCAATGCACTTTTTAGTTCATGTCTTGAATGTTTAGTAGAAGCAAGGAATGCCTTGGAAGGATGAAAAGCAACTAGACGGACGGGCAAATTGCTGCTGTGAAACAAACTATCGTCACGGACGAGCGGAAATTAGCGTCTCATTTCGCGCCATGATTGCTATGAAATACCAAAAAATGAAAATAAGTTAGAGAAAACTGCCAGGAGAATTACAGGAAATTTTTTTTCTCAATTAATAATAATCAGGACTGTAGGAAGAAATTAATCATTGGATCAGAATGAGGCTTGTAAGAGTGTAGAGGATTAGGTCAACACACTTAAATCTGAATTTGTCCGGAGTGGGGAAACCTCGCGGTCGGAGTGGCATGAATGCAACTATTCCCGCTTGTTGATGAAATTCGGAAACAATATAAGTCTTGAAATCGAAAGAAGGTGAAATTTCTGGTTCTATGGGTCTTCATTTTGGAGCAAAGTGTTAGCAGGTTTTAGGAACGTTTTGGTACCATTCAGGCAATTTTCATTGGGAAAATCCTTCCGATATCTTTTATGTATATCGCTCCTGACTGCTTAATAATATAAATATGAACGGTTTTATCCATCCAAATTGATGCAGAACATATCATTATCCAAGGAACCAAGAAGAAATGCATTATCCATGGTTTTTCGTGGCAATGGTTCAAATAGCTCCGGCCGGAGTGGGAGATGGAGAGCGGTGAACTCATTGAATCCAAGAACGCGGTCGGGCTGTTGAAGGTGAATTCCTATATTTGGTTAGCGGAGCGTAGTGGTTTTTCTATTCAACGAAGGATTTTCTTTAAAGCTCTGCGCTGCTAACCGGATGGAATTGACTGCGTGTTTGGCTCGAGGTATGAGAGGTTGTATTATCTGACTATGTAGGTACCTACCTACTTACCTATATCAAATATCTTCGCGGTAATTCGAGTTATTGATTTGGATAAACCAAAGCTGTAAGCTTGTGTTTTGTGACGGGATATCTTCAGATAATACGAGGAGCAGGACATGATAATATTAATTGCTGCGATGTTTTGCCGACAAGCGTAGAAATGAACAAAACTGATTGCTTTGCTTTTGTCTGGAAAATCTTGTTTTCACTTACCACATTTTGAAGCGTGAATGTTTTTCTTTCAAAATGGGGGCTGGGCCTCTTCAGTGCACATTGACTGCAGATATTATACATATGCATGCATTCAAGCATTATTTGTGCATTCATGAAATGTTCAGGAATTATTAGGTGCATCCTGTCCCCATTCTCCATTGAATACCATTATACCTTTAACATTTCTGGTTTGTGACTTTCTGAATGGACAAATTTGCAGTTTAAGGTGATTTGATTTCTTGAAATTTATTTTTTGTGCAATGATTATGAATGTGTTCATAATGTAGGTACTTACATGATGTGACCACACATTTTTTGGGCAAGTGCAGTTGGGTAGCAAAATGACACCAAAAAAGTGGCTCGGGTTTGGTTGGGAAATATACCATGAAATGTGATGTTAAAAATGAAGAAAAAGCTGCAGCCTAACTGGATGCAAGAAAGCCTTTTTTTAATAAAAATTTTCTAAGCAATTTTTTCCTTTAACAAATGAAAAGTAAATGGCCTATTCTAACCAAACAGCCTATGCTAGCCCGAGTGTTTCTTAAAATTCAAAAACTTTTTTTTTATAATCCTGAATGATTCCGAAAGAAATTTTATAAATGGATAACTTACAAAAAAATAATCTAGCATAACTTAGCCAAACCTAATATCTTTGTATGCTTCATGGAGACAAAATGTGTGTAAAACATGTGTGGAAAAGTAATTGCGCCCATGACAATTCCTATGCTGTAGCAAAACATGGCTCATATCCACCAGTATTTTGGAGATTTGGGGGAAGTGCTATACTTTGTGGCTTACCAGTTGTGTGGATGCCACTCTAGCTCTTGGTGTTCATCCATACATTCTTCTGGGCACATCTGGACTGTTCTGAGGTTTGTCCACAAATGGAGAACATACACATGAATGCATTGGTGGCTGTTTATTAATTCACCTGCACCTCACCAGAAATCGTACATGCACAAATGGAATGTTATGGAATGATATGGAAGATGGAATGTTGTGAAATATGGAATGTTCAGTGGCATTAAGATCATATTCAGACTGCAGTGATCCATATTTTGCCATCCATTGACATATGTTGTACTTGTGCATGCTAGCAAACTGATATTCTTCCAATATGGCTGGCATCTCATTTTCGGCTCCACTCCTGTCTCCTCTTGGAATGTGCCAACAGATGACCCGAAATAACAAATGTGTATTATCCTCAATTATACTGGAAACTTAATGTGGTAGGGGACCCATGAATCTTCCTCTCCACCCAAGTTATCACTATTGTATAATGACATCTAGCTGTCTTGCTAGTTAAGTATGTCTTCATCCAGCAATGCAAGGAGTGTATTTTTTCCGGAGTGTATAATTCTTTGGATTGCAAAAGTTCCAAAAAAGGGCCACTTTTCCAACGCTGCTGTTGTCCCATCTGTGTGGCCGGCCAGCACATGATATCACCTCTGCGATCATAGCCCGAGCCAGCAGCACGTAACTGAGGAAAGCGAGATGATATGTCAGCAGCGCAGCTTTTGAATTGTCGGCCTCATCGCTGCTGACGATGACTGAAATATGGCTGACTGATCCAGCGACGGTAGTGCCGTGGAGGCCAACGCCTTTACGCTCAACTGTTGCTAGGAGAAGCGATTCCGAGGAAAGTTGCGAATAAAACCCACGACAGGAAATGATTGATTATTAACCGAACTACGTGAGAACAACACTAACAGCGGAACCCATATGAGGCTATGGGTCCCTATTTGAGCGAGGGACGTGAGGCTCGGCCATTGATGGCGACATCGCGAGTGGGAAGGGGAGGGGTAAGACCTTTTTGGGGTTATTGGGCCCCCTGGATTCTCTGGAAATTTTACTTTCCAAGAAAAAGCAATGTAAATGTAATGCAATCAGCAGAAGGGGCTGTGAAAACCCAAAGCCGATGGGGGTTCAGACCCCGATCCATATAGGATCTATAGCATCGCATGCTATAGAGCTGTCGAGTACTCCCGGTTCTGAAGTTGATACTCTCGATCCATGTTGATGCAATGAAGACAGGTCACTATTGAAGAAGATGCAAGTAATGTAAAAACGCGGAGTCATAAATAGTACATTATCTGTCACGGTAGCGTACCTGTATATCATTCCCTTCGCTGTACAGTACTCTGAGTACTGCTTTCAAATTGTGAAGAAAACTGAGAACGAGAAAACGTACACACAGCACACGACAATGCAAACGTATCTCGCCAATGCTCCATGTTCAAGATTTGAGGATGAGGAGCATGCGGAGCAGCCCAAGTTTCAGGATTCATCGGCTTTCTTGGAGTCGCTGAAGGTGGACGTCGTGTGCAGCGCTATGTCAGTCCGGCTCTGCAAGAATGACATTCGGGCACTTGGGATTGAAAAATGTTACGCCCATACCGATAATTAAGCTCCTTAGCAATCACTTAGAGTGATTATTAATATATAATTAATAATGTTGGGTGAGGTTAAATTGACTCCATCCCTTGAAGTTTGCCCAATGTCCGTGAAGTTATCAACAGCCACAGCTGACGGCTCCAGTAGACGGCTGCAATAGCAAACAATGGTATTAATGAAGGTGATGCATTGGATAGATTTAGTGGCGCAGCCGGGTTATTCCTGCGGAGGCCCCGACCAAAAAGAAGCGAATCTGGAGAGAATTTATGATTCAGCTTGGTGAAAATATCACAATTTATTGGTTGATATAGGGGAATTTTTGGACGGTAAGCCCCCCCCCCCCTAGCTTTGTGTCTGTGTAGATTAATGTACTCATGCATGTATCTGTCATTTGTTTTCCTCAACTAGCTTTGCACTCTGTAAACCGCTGAAGAAAGTCAGAATACAAAGAAGAAAAACAGCCTTTCAAAGGTGAATATTCACGCCCTGGGAACCTCATCGAACAGTGTGGTTTGCTCTTGAGCTGGAGAGCGCAAAGCATCAAAAGACATTCCTGTTCCTCCTTCGGACGGTCGCTAGGTGATTTACCTGTCTGTTGGCGGTATTCAGCCGTCTCGCCAGCGGGCCGCGCCATCGGGTTCCGCTTGTTTGGTATGCGGCCGGCCGACACACAAGCTGGCGCGCCCGTCTCCGCAGCGCCAGTTACGCCGCCGCCCCCGCCGGAGCCAGCTGTTGGCTCCAGTCAGCTGTTTGCGCCGCTCTCGGGCCCGATCCGACGCCGCGGCCGATACCGATTCGGTGTGCGGCGCGTTGTTCGTCTCACAATCGAAAGGTTGTGGGTTCGAGTCTCACCTGTCGCTACTCTTCGCCCGCGACCAATCGGCGTGAGAGATTGGCGACGCTAGATGACTCAACGGTCGATGTGTCGTAAAACCAGTAACCAACCAACCTGTGCGGCGCGTTGCTCGTCTCACAATCGAAAGGTTGTGGGTTCGAGTCTCACCTGTCGCTACTCTTCGCCCGCGACCAATCGGCGTGAGAGATTGGCGACGCTAGATGACTCAACGGTCGATGTGTCGTAAAACCAATAACCAACCAACCTGTGCGGCGCGTTGCTCGTCTCACAATCGAAAGGTTGTGGGTTCGAGTCTCACCTGTCGCCACTCTTCGCCCGCGACCAATCGGCGTGAGAGATTGGCGACGCTAGATGACTCAACGGTCGATGTGTCGTAAAACCAATAACCAACCAACCTGTGCGGCGCGTTGTTCAGTGTCGTGTTCTGTGTCGTGTTCGGTGTCGTGTTCGGTGTCGTGTTCGGTGTCGTGTTCGGTGTCGTGTTCGGTGTCGTGTTCAGTGTCGTGTTCGGTGTCGTGTTCAGTGTCGTGTTCAGTGTCGTGTTCGGTGTCGTGTTCGGTGTCGTGTTCGGTGTCGTGTTCGGTGTCGTGTTCGGTGTCGTGTTCGGTGTCGTGTTCGGTGTCGTGTTCGGTGTCGTGTTCGGTGTCGTGTTCGGTGTCGTGTTCGGTGTCGTGTTCGGTGTCGTGTTCGGTGTCGTGTTCGGTGTCGTGTTCGGTGTCGTGTTCGGTGTCGTGTTCGGTGTCGTGTTCGGTGTCGTGTTCGGTGTCGTGTTCGGTGTCGTGTTCGGTGTCGTGTTCGGTGTCGTGTTCGGTGTCGTGTTCGGTGTCGTGTTCGGTGTCGTGTTCGGTGTCGTGTTCGGTGTCGTGTTCGGTGTCGTGTTCGGTGTCGTGTTCAGTGTCGTGTTCGGTGTCGTGTTCGGTGTCGTGTTCGGTGTCGTGTTCGGTGTCGTGTTCGGTGTCGTGTTCGTGTCGTGTTCAGTGTCGTGTTCGGTGTCGTGTTCGGTGTCGTGTTCGGTGTCGTGTTCAGTGTCGTGTTCGGTGTCGTGTTCGGTGTCGTGTTCAGTGTCGTGTTCAGTGTCGTGTTCGGTGTCGTGTTCGGTGTCGTGTTCAGTGTCGTGTTCGGTGTCGTGTTCGGTGTCGTGTTCAGTGTCGTGTTCGGTGTCGTGTTCAGTGTCGTGTTCATTGTCGTGTTCGGTGTCGTGTTCGGTGTCGTGTTCGGTGTCGTGTTCGGTGTCGTGTTCGGTGTCGTGTTCAGTGTCGTGTTCGGTGTCGTGTTCGGTGTCGTGTTCGGTGTCGTGTTCGGTGTCGTGTTCGGTGTCGTGTTCGGTGTCGTGTTCGGTGTCGTGTTCGGTGTCGTGTTCGGTGTCGTGTTCGGTGTCGTGTTCGGTGTCGTGTTCAGTGTCGTGTTCGGTGTCGTGTTCGGTGTCGTGTTCAGTGTCGTGTTCGGTGTCGTGTTCGGTGTCGTGTTCGGTGTCGTGTTCGGTGTCGTGTTCGGTGTCGTGTTCGGTGTCGTGTTCGGTGGCGATGCTCGGTCGGCCTGACGATGGCCGCCTCGGCGCCGGAGACGAATCGCGAGCTGGCATCTTAACTGCAGCCCGACGGCAGTCGCACGCTATCTATTGCCTCCTAATAGGCTATGACAAAACTAAATCGTCCCTCCCGCATTTGTTCCGATAGGCATCGCGGCATGCACGCAGCCAGCCGCTATCTGCGCCGCTGCCGCCGATATATGGCCCTGTGAGTTGCTGATTGCCAGATGGTAGTTCCGCCACTGATGTTTATGTGCCGAGTGATGCCATCGCCACTGATAGCCATGTGTCAGGTGGTAGTGGCACCACTGGTGGCACTACCACTGACGGTTATATGTCAGGTGGTATGGTCACCACTGGCGGCACTACCACTGACGGTTATATGTCAGGTGGTAGTGACACCACTGGCGCCACTACCACTGACGGTTATATGTCAGGTGATATGGTCACCACTGGCGGCACTACCACTGACGGTTATATGTCAGGTGGTAGTGACACCACTGGCGCCACTACCACTGACGGTTATATGTCAGGTGGTAGTGACACCACTGGCGGCACTACCACTGACGGTTATATGTCAGTGGTAGTGGCACCACTGGCGGCACTACCACTGACGGTTATATGTCAGGTGGTGGTGGCACCACTGGCGGCACTACCACTCACGGTTATATGTCAGGTGGTAGTGACACCACTGGCGGCACTACCACTGACGGTTATATGTCAGGTGGTAGTGACACCACTGGCGGTACTACCACTGACGGTTATATGTCAGGTGGTATGGTCACCACTGGCGCCACTACCACTGACGGTTATATGTCAGGTGGTAGTGGCACCACTGGCGGCACTACCACTGACGGTTATATGTCAGGTGGTAGTGGCACCACTGGCGGCACTACCACTGACGGTTATATGTCAGGTGGTATGGTCACCAATGGCGGCACTACCACTGACGGTTATATGTCAGGTGGTATGGTCACCACTGGCGGCACTACCACTGACGGTTATATGTCAGGTGGTATGGTCACCAATGGCGGCACTACCACTGACGGTTATATGTCAGGTGGTAGTGGCACCACTGGCGGCACTACCACTGACGGTTATATGTCAGGTGGTAGTGGCACCACTGGCGGCACTACCACTGACGGTTATATGTCAGGTGGTAGTGGCACCACTGGCGGCACTACCACTGACGGTTATATGTCAGGTGGTAGTGACACCACTGGCGCCACTACCACTGACGGTTATATGTCAGGTGGTAGTGACACCACTGGCGGCACTACCACTGATGGTTATATGTCAGGTGGTAGTGACACCACTGGCGGCACTACCACTGACGGTTATATGTCAGGTGGTAGTGGCACCACTGGTGGCACTACCACTGACGGTTATATGTCAGGTGGTATGGTCACCACTGGCGGCACTACCACTGACGGTTATATGTCAGGTGGTAGTGACACCACTGGCGCCACTACCACTGACGGTTATATGTCAGGTGATATGGTCACCACTGGCGGCACTACCACTGACGGTTATATGTCAGGTGGTAGTGACACCACTGGCGCCACTACCACTGACGGTTATATGTCAGGTGGTAGTGACACCACTGGCGGCACTACCACTGATGGTTATATGTCAGGTGGTAGTGACACCACTGGCGCCACTACCACTGACGGTTATATGTCAGGTGATATGGTCACCACTGGCGGCACTACCACAGACGGTTATATGTCAGGTGGTAGTGACACCACTGGCGGCACTACCACTGACGGTTATATGTCAGGTGGTAGTGGCACCACTGGCGGCACTACCACTGACGGTTATATGTCAGGTGATATGGTCACCACTGGCGGCACTACCACTGACGGTTATATGTCAGGTGGTAGTGGCACCACTGGCGGCACTACCACTGACGGTTATATGTCAGTGGTAGTGGCACCACTGGCGGCACTACCACTGACGGTTATATGTCAGGTGGTAGTGGCACCACTGGCGGCACTACCACTGACGGTTATATGTCAGGTGGTAGTGGCACCACTGGCGGCACTACCACTGACGGTTATATGTCAGTGGTAGTGGCACCACTGGCGGCACTACCACTGACGGTTATATGTCAGTGGTAGTGGCACCACTGGCGGCACTACCACTGACGGTTATATGTCAGGTGGTAGTGACACCACTGGCGGCACTACCACTGACGGTTATATGTCAGGTGGTAGTGGCACCACTGGCGGCACTACCACTGACGGTTATATGTCAGGTGGTATGGTCACCACTGGCGGCACTACCACTGATGGTTATATGTCAGGTGGTAGTGACACCACTGGCGGCACTACCACTGATGGTTATATGTCAGGTGGTATGGTCACCAATGGCGGCACTACCACTGACGGTTATATGTCAGGTGGTAGTGACACCACTGGCGCCACTACCACTGACGGTTATATGTCAGGTGGTAGTGACACCACTGGCGCCACTACCACTGACGGTTATATGTCAGGTGGTAGTGACACCACTGGCGCCACTACCACTGACGGTTATATGTCAGGTGGTAGTGACACCACTGGCGGCACTACCACTGACGGTTATATGTCAGGTGGTAGTGACACCACTGGCGGCACTACCACTGACGGTTATATGTCAGGTGGTAGTGACACCACTGGCGCCACTACCACTGACGGTTATATGTCAGGTGGTAGCCCCGCCGCCGGCCGTCACGTGCTGAATGGTATAACCGTTTCTGATAGGTGTATGCCACTGGCACGGGTAGGCAGGATACAAACACCATTGATACCTATGCTCCAAGAGGTAGGTTTGCCGTTCGATAGGCAAAAGCCAGGTGGATATGACGATATTACGATATCACGATATCACAATGTCACGATATCACGATATGACTAATGGCGATATGTCGACATCATGTCGACATCACGATTTGACTATATGATGATATGACGAATGACAGTATAACGATATAACGATATGACAATATGACGATTTGACGATTTGACGATTAGACGATATGACGATATGACGATATAACGATATGACGATAACGATATGACAATATGACGATTTGACTATTAGATGATATGACGACGATATTACGATATTATCTATTTGGATATGATATGGACATCGATTTGACCATATGATATGATATGGTAGGAATCCCATTGGAAGGTCTATATTGGAGTGATGACGTTCGCAATGTAGTACAAAGTGGAGGTGTGTTTCGAGGTGGGTATTGTAATATTTTCTTAAACGTGTAGTGAGAAGCCACCAGTTTTACGAACATTGCATGGTGGGCACACATAAATCTTCTCATTGTGGAGAGCGGGCCCGGCCCGTTGGGCATCGACCCGCCTGATGCAAACGATAGCATGATAGCAATATAAACAATCATGTATATTACAGAGGCTGCAGTGTGTTGGTTATGTTCTGGTTATGTTGCAATATGTTCACAATTAATGGGTTGGAAACAAGAACATTGCCAATCTCCAAGGTCAATCATGGTTAATGCTCTGGATTTTGCCGTTGCAAACGAACGGTGAGACTTACTTGGTGACATAGATCTACTATGATACTCTACGGGTGAAGGAATATTTCTGGGCGGGAAATGCTTCTGGCCTCTTTTCCAAAGGCTGCCTTATTATTTGAAGTATTACCACCACCTATAATGCATCCATGATCTATGTGATGACGATGCATGTGTGTACGTCAATTATCGAGGGTGCTTTGTGGTGTCACATGGCCTTAATCAAGGACGGCACACCGAAGTCGTTGTTAAAATCCCAGAATAACGACGGGGTGCGGGTCTCAGATACCCTTGGTGGCGGCGCCCAAGCGGTCGACCATGACTATTAATGAAGGGGCAGCTCATCTCCTCCGTAATCCGATATTCAGATGCTGCCGCATTAATCGTTGGCCCCCGGAAGCAATGCCTCCTGCCGAGTATGGAGCTTGACGTCGCCAAACGCCAACGTGCGACAATTCTACCGCTACCTGTTTCGATCATCTTCACGCCTACTCCCGTTGATTGTGTGCTGATTTTCTGCAACAGAATTGTTACACATATTACGCAATCCTTTTTGGTGTTTCAACCGCCTGCTTTTCGCAAACGGCACCCGATATTCACATAATCTATGCATCACGAATCGGCGCGCGATCTACAGTACATGTTGGGCGGGCGAGCCGAAGTGAGGTCCACCTTTAAGTAGTATTGAAGTTAATGTTCCATAAGCCAGGATCATTGCAAGCTAACAATCTAACCACTTCAGTAAAACCACGCATTCGCCGTTCTATGATCGTAAGGTGCCGTAACCAGCGGTGTGAATATGCCACAGTCTTGGTTAGCATTGTGTCATAGAGCCGGGAATTTCCAGACCGGACGGCACGCCCAGGCTCGACGAAACAAACTCACGCTTAGCGCTGGTTCCGGTTTCGTAGAGCGTTCCGTTCCAACGCCGTCAGTTCCACATGGTCAACAAGGCGGTTGCGACGTGTGGCCTCGAGCAGGCCTGAAGTAAACCTTGAGCACCAACCTGAAGTAAACCTTGAGCACCAGCCTGAAGTAAACCTTGAGCACCAACCTGAAGTAAACCTTGAGCACCAACCTGAAGTAAACCTTGAGCACCAGCCTGAAGTAAACCTTGAGCACCAACCTGAAGTAAACCTTGAGCACCAACCTGAAGTAAGCCTTGAGCACCAACCTGAAGTAAACCTTGAGCACCAGCCTGAAGTAAACCTTGAGCACCAACCTGAAATAAACATAATTTGACAAAACTGACAAATGCAAGCTGTAATCGCGATATAAACGCTTTAAAAAAGTGTCCTAAAGTATTCTGCAAATTAAATTATGGGCTTCAAGACAAGACAATGGGATTGAACAAAACTAACCTAGATACCTGTTTATGTCATCCCATGTTCATCTCGTCAGCCTATTTGTATTCTTCGATGTTTGCTGAATGGTTTTAAATTAGAAATAAAAATCATCTGGCATTTCTCGTGCAGGGTATAAACTGGTAGTGTTTAAAGTGGTGTTCACAGTGCTTAAATAGTATTGGTAGTGCTTAAATTCACGATGGTGGTGCGCGGGCATTACCAGAAGTAATCAAGCAACTCCCTGCTGACAGAGCTGGCCATCATTATTCAACGTGGCTGTCCAGGCACGCATGCAGAAGTTCAAGTTTAGATCATGGGCTATTCTCTCCAGAAAGTAATCGCCGTCCCACAAGTGGTCAAACATATTCTTTGATGGTGCGAAAGCAGGCTTCCGTGAAGTGCTGGTCTCCACTGAAACTGCACCATTTCTGGCCATTGCCGTGGAGCGGTGGTTTTATTGTGCGGCGCCAGCCTGGCTGCCGACGGACCGCCCGCTTCGCCATCACCACCAGCCGATGCATAAAACATCAGCGTATACATCAGCGGACTCACACCTCGGCGGGCCGGGAGCGGCGGGCCGCGCCGCGGCGCAACTTTCCCAGGCTGCCCGGCCGGATCTAAACATCCGCTGCTGGCAGTTGTGGCGCACACATAAAGGATATGTCCGCGGTTATCAACAGGCCGGCATCTCCGGCCGCCTCAAGAAACCTTCCCCGGAATGCCCCATTGAAATCCCACCGGCAGAAAAACAAAATTGTGGGTCGCCAAACAGCGCGGCTGATCTGATAGTAACTTTCTCAGGACAGTTTTAACGGGCGGCGCTTTGTGCGCGGTCCGTCTCCCCTCGTTGCCCTCTCTCGCGCGTCTCGGTTCTCACACCCCGCCGCGGCCGGCCCCCGGATTCAAATCCGCTCGCCGGCGCAACTGCGTGGGAATCCGCGGCGAGGCGCTGGCGTCGTTTTCCCACGGCGAGGCGTGTTGACGCGCCGCGCCATCTCGCCGCCGCCGCCGCCGCCGGCCGCCAGTTGGTCGGTGCCAGTGGAGCGGTGAGGACGTCACGCAGCCGGCCGCGCGCGATAGAAAGCCTGTGTCGCGCGCGCGGACAACGACCCAGTTGACCCGGCACGTGACGTCCGTCGCATAGCGAACCCGTCGACAGCCTCGATTCACAGGTGATCGTGGCGATCGAGCTGAGGCACTGAGCAGCCGGCGGCCGCTGATGCGCCAGCGGCGAGCTGCGTACACAACATGACGGACATCTACTGGGCGTACCCAGACTCGCCGGCCTCGTCCTGCTCGTCCGCCGTCTCGTTCAGCTCGTCCGAGATGAGCGTCTCGCCGGCGCCGTCGCCGCCCCAGGAGTCCGACCCGGAGCCGGAGCCGGAGCCGGCGCCCGCCAACTGCCAGCCGACGCCGACGCCCTCGCCGGAGTGGCCGACGCCGCCGGAGACGGCGACCACGACGCCGACGGCCGCGTCGGCCGAGGACGACGGCGCGGCCGACGAGCGGCTCGACAACGTCGCGTGCCGACTGTCGGCCGGCGTGCACTACCCGCCCAACCCGTACCGGCGCAGCGACCCGTACTGGCCGGCGGCGCCGGGCGGCTGGCCGACGGCGGCGCGGCGGCGGCGCGCCGCCGACCCGGCCGACACCGACCCGGCCGAGCGGCGCCGCTTCCAGCGCGCCGTCAACGGCGGCGACTGCGACGCCGTGCGCCGCATGTTGGCCGCCGGCGCGCGCGTCGGCCTCAACCGGATGGACGCCGACGGCTGGACGGCGCTGCACCGGGCCGTGCGGCGCGGCCAGCTGGAGCTGGTGCGCCTGCTGGTCGGCCACGGCGCCGACTTCCGGCTGGCCGACCGCGACGGCTTCAGTCCGGTGCACATGGCGTCGTGGGGCGGCCACAGCCACGTGCTCGTCTACCTGCTGGAGCTGCAGCGGTGACGAACGCCGCGCGCTGTCGGGCCGCGACTGTGCAATGAGGCGGCGCCCGCGCCGCGGTCGGCGTCGGCCGCCGCCGCCGGCCGGCCGGGCGCCGCCGACGCTTCCCGCACCCGGCGCCGGCACCAGGACCCTCCGACTGCGCGGCGGTCCTCGCGTCGCTAGGCAACGGCCGCGCTGGGCCCGGGTTGCGGTCTCGGGTGTCGCCGAGAGATGAGCGCGCCGGCTCTGGGTCGGCCACGACGGAGCTGCGCCTCGGACAAGGCGGCGATGCGCCGACGCGGCGCCATTCCACGTGCGCGGCGGTTTCACGCGCGGGTCGTTGATTGTTGTTTTCGTGCCATGTGTTGAGTCTCCTAACGCACGTCGACATGCACTCCAGTGCAGATGTGCTTCGTTCGACGTGGGCTCCGATACAGATGCGCTTCGTTCGACGTGGGCTCCGATACAGATGCGCTTCGTTCGACGTCGGCTTCGATGGAGATGCGCTTCGTTCAACGTGGGCTCAGATGGAGACGCGTCTTGTTCGGCCGGCCCGGCCAATGTCTACGTCTACCTCGATTTTATTATCTTCTCCTCAGGAAGACGCAAAGCGTACCCAAGTATTATTCTTGTACTTGCTTATTTGCGTACGTTAATTAATACATGTTTGTATATCTTATGCACTGTTTCAAACGTCTGCTGTCTGAACGAGAGGTTATCGATCTGCTTGATTTGTATGAATCCTTTATTTGTCTCACTATTAATGAGGCAACATTACTGCATGAATAAGTTGCATCACTACCGCTGATCTTTATGAAAATTTCTCAATTTTATGTAGTGGTAGGTGAATGATATGCGGCACACGACTTACTGGTATCGCCAGTTCTGACTTTCTTTCAAAGTTCTTCGGACACCTCTTGGGTGCCATTTTCTATCCTAATGAAAGGATAGAAATTGCGTGTCTCGGGTGTCATTTTCTATTTGCTGATGAATTACGGGAATCACGAAGTCCTTGGGTGGCTTAGCTTACTGTTGGCGGTGTCTCCATACATCCTTCGAGCGCACGTGTGAATGCATATAGAACATTACCTTGCCAACGAACTATTTTGTCCGACTACAAGTCCTGGATGATCGTGGGCGGGCCTACATCACTGCTGCTGTGGACAGACGTGGATCCTACAGCGATTCCACAGTGAATCCTGCGTTGCTCGCACAGCGATCAGGTGTGGATCCTGCGGCATCCCTGTAGTGCTCAGCCCTGGTCATTACACTGAGCCGTGGATCCTGCGGCATCCCTGTAGTGTTCAGCCCTGGTCATTACACTGAGCCGTGGGTCCTGCGGCATCCCTGTAGTGCTCAGCCCTGGTCATTACACTAGCCGTGGATCCTGCGGCATCCCTGTAGTGTTCAGCCCTGGTCATTACACTGAGCCGTGGATCCTGCGGCATCCCTGTAGTGTTCAGCCCTGGTCATTACACTGAGCCGTGGATCCTGCGGCATCCCTGTAGTGCTCAGCCCTGGTCATTACACTGAGCCGTGGATCCTGCGGCATCCCTGTAGTGTTCAGCCCTGGTCATTACACCGACCCATGGATCCTGCAGCATCACATTAGCGCTCGGTTCTGGTCATTGCACTAAGCCGTGGATCCTTCACCAACTCAGTAGTGCTCAGCCCTGGCCACTGCACCGAGCTTGCACCGCTTTCGCAGTTGTTACCCCTCACATCTACAAGGCTGATATCTGCCTTCCGTAATAGTCAGCCCAATGGTAGTCACCCCTGAGGCAGGACATTGTCAGTCCGACTTTTGTTGTGGTCATCCCTGGCGCCTACTGCATCAGTGCAGTGCAGTGGTCATGCCCGGCCCATCACAGCACACCGTGACAACACACAACACCACAACACAACACTTCAGTAGCCTCCTGTCCCACCCCATTTTTTTATAGCGTTTTTGACATTTCATGCTGAGTGTCTCTTGGTACCAATACAAGGAATACAATACAATACAATACACCTGCAGCCGAGAACCGCGCCAATTTTCTAATGCAAATTTTCACAACGTATTCTTAATCGTCCTCAAAGGGAGTATTCTCCAGCGGTGGCCTCCAGTACCGGGCAGCTTTCGGCGGCGTTTCACGCTGTAGAGCGACAGTTTGAGCTCTAGCGTTATCACCCGGAGCCAGGTGTGCTCTGGAGCTGCATCCTGAGACGGACCAACTGTCGTCACAGCCTTTCCCCCGAAGTGTTCTCGGCCCCCGTTCAGAGAACGAGGCTCGCGGCGGTATTCCCGCGCGCCCGGCCGGCTTACCGCACAACTGGCCAGCCTTCCAGCCAGCCGTAGCCAGCCGGCCAAATCGGCCGTCTTGTGTCTCCCAGTCTCGAGATCAGGTTCAGCGAGGATGGCGATTGTTGTTTTTGCTTTTAGTAATGCGATTTTGTGAGTGCATCGCATTCGAGATCGGTTCGGCTCGGCATGCATGCTTGGTGGCCGCGCGCGGATGTAGGAGCAATGAACACTCGAGGCATTGCACCGATGACTGATGACACAGCAGTTCGGATTCTCTGACTGTTGATGACTGTTCTGTTCAGCAGTTCGGATTGATGACTGTTCTCTTGACACTTGCACCCGTGCATCCAGCGCCAAATACGTGCCTTATATAGGAAACACTGGTATTGGTACGACGCCGCCAGGAACATCTCCCCATCCCAGCATATCCCTCTTGGGCGATTTGCTGCATTTAGCAGAGTGACATCGCGTGCAAAGCTCATTACTTAGTATATAATCACCTGGCTGTGGATCAACAAGTTGGCATGCTGGGCACTCGCACCTGAAAGGAATTACACCAGCACGATAACAACAGTTTCTATGATGCCAAAGTAGGGGAATTTCTCTCTCCAGGTCGGCCCATTTAATCTGAACACGTGTACTTTCGAAGCGGAATTTCAGCCCCGATAATTACCTTTCCGAACTATGTTTTCCTGGTGATTGCTGCAGGGTACACCCATCTTACCACAGCACACTTGCATGCTTTGGTTCAGCCACTATGCCCCTCGATGTTTTTTCTTCATTTAATGCTACAATATGCACGTGGTATGGGACGAATTGACCTGAAAACGGAATTTCCTTAATCGCGAAGAGCAATATTGCTTGGGATGAGCTCGTGCCCGCGTGGTAAAGACCCATTCATTTCAAGGTTCATCAAATATATTGGTGAAAGTGGAAGGTCCACCTGGTTTGGAGACCTCACCTGGGATCACTTGATACCATAGCTGGAAGCAAGACCCGAGCCTATTTTACGTGAATCTTGACATCTTTGACGCCCAAAAGCACAACGATCTTGTCTACGAGAAAGCATCGAAGAAGACACCAATATTTATACGTCGAAGGAAGCGGCAGCGTATTAGCATTCGCCCAAACTTAGCACGATAAAAATTGCGACGATGTGTGCTCTCCTGCTCCGTTGTTCCTTTGCACTCCGACGAGGCATGGCACCAGCTGCTCCTCAGCGAATGTTGTTACACAAAACAACGGCGGATCGGCGCAGATCGAGCCGCAGATGTCCTCCTCAGATGTCGGCGCCTGTATGGAGACGGCTGTCTATGTAAGCTCTGCGGCTACCAGGGGACTGCCTGTTCAGAATCTCTGCGGGTCGGTGGAGCTACCGATGCTACCTGACGGAGGTCGAGGCTAGTGTATTCGCAAAATATCCCGTATCGATCTCACCAGGACTTTCTACATAATGGAGGTGTCATCAAAAGCACCCATGAAGCACGCTATAAGCGTGTGGAAAGTGTACCACCATGGAATACTTTCATAATTGAGCTGGGACAAAAGGAATTGTGTTTGTGCCACCAGATCCATTCAGCATCTAGGTGAATTTGCCAACGTATATCGGTTGTGGAAGAACTGCTAGACAATACCGAAAAACATTAGACCATGAGTCAGCAAAACACTGAATGCTGTGGAAACAGAACACCTTTATTCTACTATATGAGTGTAGTAAACAACAACATACACACAGAAGCATACAATCTCCACCACATAGCTTTAATCAAGAACGACTGGAATTCCTCCTCTCAAATCACAACACATACATTCTGACAAAAGGTTATGTTTGACTAGGGGGGTCCGAGAGTGAATCACCTCCAGGTTTTTTGTGGGGGATGCGTTGGCCAAACTGGCTTTGGTAATCAATATTACTGTTTGTGACTACGGCATATTACGACGATGGCTAATTGAAGCACATAGTGAAAGAATCATTGGTAATATGTTCCAGTTCTAGCCAAGCGATGTGCCGCTCGACTCAGGAAACTTAGTCTGGCACCTGCAGTATTTTTCTATATTGACCTCAGAAAATGTTGCTGGTTTGGGACTCTGCCATGATGTTCTGCGTCGACCAAAGTTGCATGTGGGTCTAACCTAAAATAATGCAACTAATACAAAAACTAACTCAAATCAGCCAAGCTTACTCTGCGTAGCCAGCTTACCTGCTGATGCTACGGCTTTGGCTCGGGCAGTGTTGCCCTGGCGTATCACGGTGAACGCCAGGTAAAATTTAGCACATCATATTTCCTTAATGTCAAGCGGAGAAAATGAGCTGAACATTCACAACTTTTAGACAGGCTTAGGCACGCGTTGGGTGGTGGCTCTCCAGCACTGATCGGTATCGACACATACGCGAGCACGTGCGATGAAACACGTTCTATATACCACCGGCGTCGGAACGTCTGCAGAAACGTGGGGAAAGCGGGAGCCAGTCGCCCTCCAATACAATTATTTCCATGTGCACCCGTGTGGTTAATTACGCCAATTTCTAATCAGTAGAGGACGTGTTCTTCTTTTTGTCGTCTCTTGATAGGCACATGCTTTGCGCAGAGACGTTACATGAAACATCTAAGATAGATCATTGTTACAAGCGCAGTAAAGAAAGGAGTAATCAGATCGGAACACATGGCTTTTAAGTCGTATCAAAATAAAACAAACACTTCTATCTAAATAGTTAAATGGCAAACCATACCAGGTGATGATTATGATCGGTTTCCTCAACAAGCCTGGCGCTTCATATTAGCACATGATTTCCGAAGAAGCGGCACTTGCGGACTATTGTCAGTTTCTTTACAACTGGAAACTGAAACTCTGTGAACATCAAGGCCTGTATATGTGTTTAGGAGAATGCACCGAATAAGAATATTTCGGTTCGAAAGCAGAATGCTTCAAGACGGACAAATGCTGGATTGTCGTATCGAAAGGGTCATTGCTACCAGTTAGAGTCAACACGATTACTCGGTGAATTTTTACAGGCCACATTAAGTGGCAACGTTGACAATTACCCAGTTGATGTTAAACTAAAAGTATTCTAAGTGTTCTGCCCTCATGTGTTCGGTACTGATTTCTGAGAACTACACCGTAGGACTTTGTTCATAAATTGTGCATATGTCAAGCGCCATGTGCTTCAACACTCGCTGGTTTTATGCTTATGTGTGAGCATCAGTATAGCCTGTGTGCATTTCACACGTTGCTAATTATGATGCCATGGCGCCTACGATGATACATAATGAAATGTGCATTCAGGACAGTGCTAGTGGCCAGAAACTACCATAGCCTGCAGTACTGTGGGATGAATTTGTGGATGTGCAGTGCATGCCTAAATGCATCTGCTCAATATGTTAGTGATTAATTGGGCATGGTAGGAAAATAACTTCTGCGGTGCAAATGTCGCCCGAGCTTCACACTGTCATGTTTGTATATTGCTTTTAAAAAGAAGCATAATTACTTTCTTGGAAAATCAGATCGTCCTAGTGTTTTCCGTGGTAGGAAGCGTACGGAACATGAGAGCTCATGCTTGTTTCGGCTCATCAGCAGGCGCATCAGGAAATAATTCACCCTAGTCATGTCAGGAATTCGAGCCTTCCATGTCGGCATGAAACGTCTTAACCCGGTACCGGTGGAAGTTTATGGCCATCTCTGACAGGTTGGAGGCGATTAGGTGTCATTTGTCCTCAGCCTCATTCTGGTTATGTGTGGGACGAATTGTCTGATTTCGAACAGAGAGTTACGATGGAGAAGCCACGGTGAAATGTCTCAACGGCTACTCGTCATCTTAATGGCTGAGCTAATGCTCCAGGCTGTATGTTATGGGTCACTAGCCTTGAGTCATGAGTGTCACAGGTTCCACTTTTGCTTTTACTAATAAAGTTCCTGGGGAAGTCTGTCTGAAAGGATGTTCATGTGTGTATATATATTGCATCCTCATATTAAATATGTAGATATTGATACTCATGCTAGAATAGAATATAAGTGCATTCTTCGGAAACCACAGGGAATGTTTTCCTGCAACGTATCGAAAACACATAATTGCCACCAAATATTCCGTGCAGAAGATATGTCCTTCAATGCTTGCTTCTCTAGAATTTGTAAAAAGGCACTATGTCGCCGGCAGGCACTATGACTTGACCTGCTCAATTTCGAAAGCAGAGTAACACACCCAAAGGAACACAGCATATTTTGCAATGCTCAATAAAATGCAGTTGTTGTTTGTGCAAATGACGAAGGATGTGTTCACGGGGGTGTCGTCATGGCGGATGACGTAGGGTAGGGACGAAGGGCAGGCACTCGTCTCGCCCCAATCTTCGTGCAGTTGGTGTGGGTGCTGTGTGGCCCGGTGCGAATGTGGGGAGGGGTGATGTGTGGCTCGGTGTGAATGTGGGGAGGGGTGCTGTGTGTGACCAGTGCGAATGTGGGGAGGGGTGCTGTGTGTGTAGCCCAGTGCGAATGTGGGGAGGGGTGATGTGTGGCCCAGTGTGAATGTGGGGAGGGGTGCTGTGTGTGACCAGTGCAATGTGGGGGTGTGTGACCAGTGCGAATGTGGGGAGGGGTGCTGTGTGGCCCCAGTGCGAATGTGGGGAGGGGGTGCTGTGTGTGCCCAGTGCGAATGTGGGGAGGGGTGATGTGTTGCCCAGTGCGAATGTGGTGAGGGGTGATGTGTGGCCCAGTGCGAATGTGGGGAGGGGGTGCTGTGTGTGACCAGTGCGAATGTGGGGAGGGGGTGCTGTGTGTGACCAGTGCGAATGTGGGGAGGGGTGATGTGTGTGGCCAGTGTGAATGTGGGGAGGGGTGCTGTGTGTGTAGCCCAGTGTGAATGTGGGGAGGGTGTGCTGTGTGTGACCAGTGTGAATGTGGGGAGGGGTGCTGTGTGTGGCCAGTGTGAATGTGGGGAGGGGTGCTGTGTGTGGCCAGTGTGAATGTGGGGAGGGGTGCTGTGTGTGGCCAGTGTGAATATGGGGAGGGGTGCTGTGTGGCCAGTGTGAATGTGGGGAGGGGTGCTGTGTGTGTGGCTCAGTGTGAATGTGGGGAGGGGTGCTGTGTGTGTAGCCCAGTGTGAATGTGGGGAGGGTGTGCTGTGTGTGACCAGTGCGAATGTGTGGAGGGGTGCGGTGTATGGCACGGTGTTAATGTGGGGAGGGGTGCTGTGTGTGGCCCAGTGTGAATATGGGGAGGGGTGCGGTGTATGGCACGGTGCTAATGTGGGGAGGGGTGTTCTGTATGGCCCAGTGTGAATGTGGTGTGGGGGGTGCTGTTTCGTGCAGCTTCATCAGTGCTGTGTGTGACGCGGGCAGCTTCATCAGTGCTGTGTGTCGCGGGCAGCTTCATCAGTGCTGTGTGTGGCACGGGCAGCTTCATCAGTGCTGTGTCTGGCTCGGGCAGCTTCATCAGTGCTGTGATGTCGCGGGCAGCTTCATCAGTGCTGTGTGTCGCGGGCAGCTTCATCAGTGCTGTGTGTGTCGCGGGCAGCTTCATCAGTGCTGTGTGTGGCGCGGGCAGCTTCATCAGTGCTGTGTGTGGCGCGGGCAGCTTCATCAGTGCTGTGTGTGGCGCGGGCAGCTTCATCAGTGCTGTGTGTGGCGCGGGCAGCTTCATCAGTGCTGTGTGTGGCGCGGGCAGCTTCATCAGTGCTGTGTGTCGCGGGCAGCTTCATCAGTGCTGTGTCTGGCTCGGGCAGCTTCATCAGTGCTGTGTGTGGCGCGGGCAGCTTCATCAGTGCTGTGTGTGGCGCGGGCAGCTTCATCAGTGCTGTGTGTGGCGCGGGCAGCTTCATCAGTGCTGTGTCTGGCTCGGGCAGCTTCATCAGTGCTGTGTGTGGCGCGGGCAGCTTCATCAGTGCTGTGTGTGGCGCGGGCAGCTTCATCAGTGCTGTGTGGCGCGGTGTTGATGGATGATGTCTGTCGCGCACTGTCCGTGGGCGCAGTGCACCGTGCACCACGCCAGCCAGCGCTGTGTGTCTCGCCGTGCCTACGGTGGGCGTTGTGTCGCCGGGTATTCATGAGCGCACAAACGGCGCCGCCCGCGCGGCCCGACCAGCTGTTTTTTACCGCGGCCGGCGGGCGCGCGGGGACCGCCTGCGTCCGAGCCGACAGAGTGGGCGGCGAAAATACCCGGTATTCCCGCGCGACCGTCGCCGAGACGGCCGCGAATCGGCGGCCGGCGCGGCTCTGGCTTCGGCGCCATCTGGCCGCCGCCGCGCCGGCTCCGGCTCGGGCCGGGCAGCGTGAGAATTTTCGGCCGACGGTGGGAAAACGCGGCGGGGTGGGAGGGCGAGCGATCAAGCGGCCGGGATGGGCGGCGATAGCGCATGTGTACGGCACGGCCGAGTGAGCGGTCGTGAGAGAGCGTGCCGGAGCCGCGCGCAGCGGGCGGCGCCGACCTCGTCGCCGGCGCCAGGGCCGGCGGTGTGTGCCAGCCGACGCAGAGGTCGGTCGTCTGCCGGCCGGTGTCGGCGGCGCCGGCGGGTGGCCGGCGGTCGCCTCGTCCGTGCAGCCGTCGCGCGGCGTTCCCGCTCGGCAGACGACGTGTCGTGTTGCGGTCGCCGGCGCCCGGCGGCGAGGCCGGCCTCGGCGCTCTGGAGCCGGCGCGAACGGGGTCGGCGGGCCCAGAGCGAGCCTCCCTGAGCCGCATTCCATAGTCTCCCCGCGCCGCAAAACAGCCGGCTTGGCGGCGTCATATGTTGGCGCTTTCGCGTCGCGTCGCCGCCGCCGCCGCCGCGACCGGTAAATATTTGTGAAGGCCGACGGGAAAATGAGCATGCGGGCGTGTCAGTTGGGCTGATAGTATGATTGGCGTGGGGGGGGGTCGTTCCGACCTGGGCTATCTGGCCAGGCGTCAGCGAACGGGCAGTCGCCGTGATTTGACACCGGATCGGGTCTCCAAATATCACTGTTCTCAATGAATTAACCGATGGTGTTCGAAGGCGAGCAAGGTCACTTATGTCGTGTGGCGGTCTGTGGTAGTGTCGGGCCAACTCGCCACCCTTCCCGTCCACTTCCCAGGCGCAGGTAGCATCACAGGGCAGACCTTCCATTATCACAGTAGATCATAGTAGGTGTGCATAAAGTACATAGATGATGTGCACTGGCCGATCTGAGGGTGTACGGTATGCCCCCCCCCCCCGAGCCGGTTTTTCACGAAATGTTGCACTAAGATGGCATTTTTGCAAAATCCAAAACATCTACTAGATAAATGTATAAATCAACCCTACTAATGCTATCTGTTCAGTTCTGTGGAGTCCGTTTCGAAATCTCTGGGAATTAAAAATAGGTATCGCGGACACGGTTTTGCTAACTTCGTAGTGACCCCGAAGCAGCAGCATACATCCACTTCGGAACTTCTCACGGCTCAGAATCCACGCTGGTCCGGAGTTCAAGTCAGCCGAGCCCCGGCCAACTAGCCACCGGTCTCGTGTGAGATTCACGATCCAAGAGTAAGCTTCACCCACGTGTCACGCCGACCTGCCGACTACTAACGACAAGGAGCCTGCTATCCCGTGTCAGCGGAATATTGTTAGCAATCGGTTGGTGGTATGAATTATACTCACCGACGCACATCAAGACAAGTTTGATGTCATAAAAACTGTACTAAGATTTGTACATATAAAGATATCTAGTATCGCTGTCAAAAAAGTTCGCGTTGCAGGTGTAATTCGCAGCATAATATATTCCCTTCTACCAATTATGTCATTCATTCTCGACTCCCCTCATTTATACTTGCATTATTGCAAGAATAAAAGTAATCACAAAGAAAAGCATTCCAGAGAGCAAAATTGCCTGCTAAAATAATTGCATTGTTAGTTCAACTAACCATGTACCCAACAATGGCCTTAAAATGTCTGCCAAAACACAAAAGCTGTTAGTTGAACCTGGGGGAAGCCAAATATTTATATGTGAGACTACCGCCGCCATCATATAATAACTTTTGTGTGTGTTCTGATGCCTGGCTCTGCCGCCTTTCAGTCTTCAGTATTTTACTCTTCCCTATTGTGCTAAGAAAATCCATGTTGCAAAGAAACCAAATAATTACTGGCAACAACGGACGGAAATTAAACAACAAGCACATAAGTATATTGTTATCGTAGCAAGCAGAACCTGAGTGAATCCCATAATTTTTCCATGTCAGTATTTATTCGTAAGTCCTTAACTGAACTATTCGTATACCAACACCGACATTCAAACGCAAATATCACTTCGTTGGTCACCAACTGCGCAGAAATCTGTTGTTGCCATGCACCTCAAGTGGCCGGTCAACGCTGCCTTTTGCGCATCACGCCACACGCCAGGACAGCCAGCTGCTTCAGCGTCAGCGAAGCCACCGAAGCTGGTACAACACAACCTCATCACCCTTGAGGTTGACGAGTAAACGCCCCCGCCGCCGCCGGGTCGCGGGCTCAGGTGTCTGGCCGGCGGGAGGGGGGGGGGGCTCGGAACTGCTGACACAGCCGTCACCTTGAGCGGTGCCGGCGGGCGCCGCCTTCTCACGGGAAGGCATCCGGTCGCAGGCGCCGCCGCGACTGCCCGGTGGGAGAATGTACGTGTGTTCCCAGCGGTGATGGGCGTGCGTGCGAGCCGACGGCGCGCCGCCGTGTCGCCAGGTCAGGTGCGGGTCACGACCGTCGGCCGGCCGTGCGCGCCGGCCCAGGTCGCCGGCGCACCACCGCCGACCCGCGTCGTGCGCCGCTGCTCACACGGTCGGCCCCCAGCCGGCCGCCAGCCGTCACCCCGCCGCCCGCACCAGCCTGGGAAAAACACGACATTCCTCTCGCGGCTGCCGTGACCCTGGAGTCTGGGCCCGTGACCCTGGATCCTGCACCCATGACCCTAGACACTGGACCCGTGACCCGTGACCCTGGACCCTGGACCCTGAACGCTGGTCCCATGGTCCTGGACCCCGGACCCTGGACCCTGGACCCTGGACCATGGACCCTGGACCCTGGACCCTGAACACTGGACCCATGGTCCTGGACCCCGGACCCTGGACCCTGGACCCTGGACGGCCCCGACTCAACTGTGATCCCAGGCAAGTACAAACTCCACATCATCTTGGCTGTAAGCTCTTCATGAAAATTGCACCGAGGCCTTACCTATATTACATGCTAAATATATGGCTAACGGTATCCGATGGAAATGAAGTGCAGGTATTTCAGAAAATAATTACGATCTATGGGTTCATCAATTCAAATTTAACATGCCCCCACAGCTTTCGATAAATAACACCGTCCAGCCATACGAATGGGTCGGATCGCCAGGGTGGCCCGAAACGCCGGCTGATCGGCCAGTGACAGGGAGCGCGGCCACCTGCGGTCAGTGTTGTGCCGGCACGACACCGTCGCCGGACACAACTGACCAGGCCGGCACCGACGCGGCGCAGGCCGACCGACGTCCAGCCGGCGCCGGCGGCGGCGCAGGCCGACCGACGTCCAGCCGGCGCCGGCGGCGGCGCAGGCCGACCGACGTCCAGCCGGCGCCGACGGCGGCGCAGGCCGACCGACGTCCAGCCGGCGCCGGCGGCGGCGCGCGCGGCACAGTTCCCAGCTGAGCCGACGACGCGGCGGGCGGCTCGATACATTCACAGAATAAATATTCACACGTTTTTATCAGTTCCATCGGGCTGATTCACGCGACCCCTGCGCGCGACCCCTGACCCGGCCGACCCGGCTCGCACGACAGCCGTTTGCGGCGCGACCCGGCCGCGGCGCGGGTCAGGCGCCGCGCCGGCGCCGCATCCTGCTGTCGGCCGTTACCACATAGTTGGCGTGTCTGCGACGCGTCGACCTCTCGGCGGCGCACCGCCTCGGCGTAATTGATCGCCCGACCGGCGGCACGACCAATATTTCCCGCTCGTTGCATCGGGCCGATACGTCACGCTCGTTCTGTCCGCGTCCGCACACGAAGACGCGGTAATTGTCACGCCGGCCGGCCGGCCGCGCCGCCCGCCGGGTCACGCCCCGCGGCGGCGACCTGGGCCGCGCCGGGTCGCACGGTCGCGCGGGTCGCGTCTCGCCTGGCCATCTCTCTCGCGAGTGACGCGTGAGTCCGGTGCGCGGCGCTCGCGCTCGATTGGTGGTCGCGCTGGAGGATCTGCAGCAGCTGGCGCTGCAGGTGCTGCAGCAGCCGGTATTTGAGGTGCTGCAACAGCTCGCACTGGAGTTGCTGCAGCGTGTCGCATTTCCAGTGTCCAGATCTCACTCTTGTCTGCATGCACTCCGCCGTGTCAAACGATGCTAGTGAGACAGAAGCCAAGGAAGGTGAAAAACAGCGCAATTGAATGAATGGAATGTTCCCTGCGAACACCGCAAAACCTGCTGAGATGCCGTCAAGCTGGCTTAGAAAACATTCCTAGCTTATGCAAGCTCCTGCCTGGATGCACGACCAGTTTAAAGGAATGCTCTTAAGATTAATTACATTTCACCTTTGTGCTCAGCTGATCAACACGGCTAAAGGTACTGTCGTTAAGGGAGGGCTAGAACCCGACATGCCCTATCAGCTTCATATCTCGAATGCTTTGTTCACCTCCCGCGAAAGAAATGCGTGAAATTACCTCAATTTCAGTTTTTAAAATCAATTACTCAAGAGAAGCAAACAACTACAACCACAGGAGTGATAAACTCAGTTAAAGGCCAAATTTGCTGTTTTCGGCAATTATCGAGAATCCTCTCGCCTGGAAGGAAAATAATGCAAATGCCACCTAGTTCAAATGCATAATACATCTTTGCATGGAGAGTGACAACGGAAATTTTGCTTCTTCGCTGTTTCCATTACTACTTATAATTGCATCGCTGTATGCAAATAGCACAGGAGCTGCACGACAAGAAAAGACAGCGCAAAATCAAATCTTCTAAACCATGCTAATGCGTCTTCGCAGTCCCTCCTCTATGCTGTAGTACGGCTCACGAAACAGTCAGCATGCAGATCCGTCACGCGGTATCTGAATGGGCCCAACATGTTCAATATGTGCATGGACATACCCTACGCACACCCAGCATGCATTACCTGACATACATCCACTGTCTGGCGTACCCAGATATTGCTGATGAAGATTCGAGGACCCAAAGCTATGGAATTATTGATGACACCTATAGTGCATATAGGACTGATTGACCTATAGGACTGATTGACTTGTGATGGAAACTCCCAAGTTTTCTAATGCAAGCAGATGAGGTAGGACTTTCAATGAGTTCTCGAGTTAACTGAAATACAAACTACGCCTATATTTGTGGTGACAAGTGGTGTAGAGCGACCAATATGTTGGGGGTAGGATTAAACATATTTTGCCTGACCCACCTCGAAAAGATGGGCCTAAGGTTGCTGGTGTTAAGCATATGTGAGTACGTATACACAGGTACACCGCGTAAAGCTTGCTTGTGGCTAGTGGATAAACATTAGCTGAAGTATTCTCCGTGTTGCGTACATTGAATCTTACATCGGGTGATGGGTACAAGCGATAACTCTTGTTACCACGGACTGTTGTTGCGAAAGTCAGGCCGGGAAATAGTTGGACTGCTGTTGAATTTAATAAATTCCACGTAGAATTTCCTGTTCAGGGAAGATGGAGATGCCGAGCTCAACTTCTTCACTATCCAGGCAGGCCAATTACGCGTCTTCCATTGCATACACGGGTTAGATTTGGCAAATGCATCCGAATTGCTGAGTCGGATCCCTACCTTAATTTTGGCATAGTCTACTAGAATCGCATTATAACCGGTGTTCCGGTCACTGAGTAGAGTCCATGAGTAACAGTCGGACAGAGATGGAGATACGAGAGGGATGTAAATATTGGAGATCAGATGAAGCGCAACAAATGCTCACCAAAATTGTATGGGGAAGACGCAACTGGAGCATGTGACTCTTCGGAAATCTCTGCGTTGATTGTTGGACATAGCAAATTCTGTTCGCTAATTCCAACTTAAAACCAAAGCCGACAAAAACATATGTTAAATGACCGTGCATCTAGGCTTATGCACCCAGATGTTCTTAGTTACCCTACTTTCTCATCTTCATTATTCGATAGCGCAATTTCGTCCATCAATCCCGCAATGTTTAAACACTTCCCACATTATCCAGGATCCCATAAGCGTTCCTCATCGCACGGATTCACAACTTGCATTCTCTGGCAATACCAGTTCGCCTAGAAACACTGCGACGGAAAACCCCCGGCCTTTCCCTGCAAATGTGCGACTGGCTTACTGGTGTAAGCATTTGTGTAGCTTCTAAGCTATTGTGTTCACCATTCTTGACCGTTGTCGTGCACTGATCCAACCTATTGCTGTTTGTTTGGACATCCCATCAATTAACCATGGGATTAGCTGCGGATCTGTGTTGACTTGTGTTTTACTTTTCACCGATGATGCACTCTCTAGATGTCTTTTACATTTTGTGTGCTTGTTTACGGGTCGGTCCTCCCCAGGTTGTCAGATGACCTGTTTGAGCCAGTCGGGCTGCGGTCAGTTCCCAGCTCGATTCACGCTATCCGTGCACTGACTGATCTCCCGCACCTATTCCGTAGCTGACCGATGTCCCGCACCGTCCAAAACAGACCCCGGAGGAGCGTTCGATACGTCGCGGATCACCAGCGACACCCACACCGAACAACCGGCGACACGATCCAGCAGCGCCCCCACCGAACACCGAACACAACCAGCGACACGATCCGGCGACACCCACACCGAACAACCAGCGACACGTTCCGGCGACACCCACACCGAACAACCAGCGACACGATCCAGCAGCGCCCCCACCGAACACAACCAGCGACACGTTCCGGCGACACCCACACCGAACAACCAGCGACACGTTCCGGCGACACCCACACCGAACAACCAGCGACACGATCCGGCGACACCCACACCGAACAACCAGCGACACGTTCCGGCGACACCCACACCGAACTAGCGGCAGTCGAACTGACAGGAGGGCACTGAGGACACTGAGGAGCGACAGTCGGACTGACAAGAAGGCACTGAGGACACTGAGGAGCGGCAGTCGAACTGACAAGAGGGCACTGACGACACTGAGGAGCGGCAGTCGAGCTGACAAGAGAGCACTGAGGACTCTGAGGAGCGGCAGTCGAACTGACAAGAGGGCACTGAGGACACTGAGGAGCGGCAGTCGGACTGACAAGAGGGCACTGAGGACTCTGAGGAGCGGCAGTCGACCTGACAAGAGGGCACTGAGGACTCTGAGGAGCGGCAGTCGACCTGTGTCGACGGCCGGACGTCTGTCCAGCCGCGCGTCCGACTCTGGCGTGGTTCGAGTGCGGACGCCGCTCGCCGACAGCTGCCACACCCTGCACAGCTGCCACACCCTGCACCCCCACGTGCACACCCCACAGCTGCCACACCCTGCACAGGTGCCACAGCACGCCACACATGCACAGGTGCCACACCCTGCACAGCTGCCACACCCTGCACAGCTGCCACACCCTGCACAGCTGCCACACCCTGCACAGCTGCCACACCCTGCACAGCTGCCACACCCTGCACAGCTGCCACACCCTGCACAGCTGCCACACCCTGCACAGCTGCCCACACCCTGCACAGCTGTCACACCCTTCACAGCTGCCACACCCTGCACAGCTGCCACACCCTTCACAGCTGCCACACCCTGCGCAGCTGTCACACCCTGCACAGCTGTCACACCCTTCACAGCTGCCACACCCTGCACAGCTGCCACACCCGGGACAGCTGCCACACCCTGCACAGCTGCCACACCCTGCACAGCTGCCACACCCTGCACAGCTGCCCCACCCTGCACAGCTGCCACACCCTGCACAGTTGCCACACCCTGCACAGCTGCCACACCCTGCCAGCTCCACACCCTGCACAGCTGCCACACCCTGCGCAGCTGCCACACCCTGCACAGCTGCCACACCCTGCACAGCTGCCACACCCTGCACAGCTGCCATACCCTGCACAGCTGCCACACCCTGCGCAGCTGTCACACCCTGCACAGCTGACACACCCTTCACAGCTGCCACACCCTGCACAGCTGCACACCCTGCACAGCTGCACACCCTTCACAGCTGCCACACCCTGCACAGCTGCCACACCCTTCACAGCTGCCACACCCTGCACAGCTGTCACACCCTTCACAGCTGTCACACCCTGCACAGCTGCCACACCCGGGACAGCTGCCACACCCTGCACAGCTGCCACACCCTGCACAGCTGCCACACCCTGCACAGCTGCCACACCCTGCACAGGTGCCACACCCTGCACAGCTGCCACACCCTGCGCAGCTGCCACACCCTGCACAGCTGCCACACCCTGCCAGCTGCCACCCCTGCCTGCCCAGCTGCCACACCCTGCACAGCTGCCATACCCTGCACAGCTACCACACCCTGCACAGCTGCACACCCTGCACAGCTGCCACACCCTGCACAGCTGCCACACCCTGCACAGCTGCCACACCCTGCACAGCTGCCACACCCTGCACAGCTGCCACACCCGGCACAGCTGCCACACCCTGCACAGGTGCCACACCCTGCACAGCTGCCACACCCTGCACAGCTGCCACACCCTGCACAGGCCGGCCGTGCGCGCAGGCGATACGGTTCGACGTACACACTCTCATGGACTCGCGTACCGCCCACCGGGCCGATAGTTGACCTGCAGCCGCTGCAGTCGGGAAGCCACTGCAGTGCAGCGGCACTGCAACTGCAGTGCAGCCGCGGCTGGCCACCGTCGGCTCGCTCGCCTGTGTAAACGGGCGACAGCGAGGCGACCGGCGGTCTGTTGCGAAATAATTAGACACGCCAATTAGTCGCACTAAAAGAGGCGCGCGGAATTTCGGCGGCAGCACGGTGCGATTCTGATCACTGCGCGCGAGGTATGTGAGTGTGAGCTCGTCTGTTGTGACCCGCGGCCGGTGGTGCCGCCGCTGGCGACATCGGTGTAGTGAGCATATCATGAGGCATGCTGGTGCACTCGTCGTTCTGCACCGCGCAGGTGCTGGAGACGGTCCGGTATGCGTCGCGTCGGTCCGGGTGGGGTGCTGCACAGCTGTTGGAGACGGTCCGATATTGGTCGGGTCGGTCCAGGAGGGGTGTCATGCAGGTGCTGGAGACGGTCAGATATGGTTCGGGTCGGTTGGAGTGGAGTGCCATGCAGGTGCTGGAGACGGGCAGGTGTGCGTCGGGTCGGCCGGATGGGGTACCATGCAGGCCAGGGATGCGGAGCCGGGAAAATTTCGTGCGGCTCCGGCTCCGACTCCAGCTCCGGGGAAGCATCCCGGCTCCGGCTCCGGCTCCGGCTCCGGCTCTGCATACCTGATGCAGGCATCTGTCTGGTAGCGAACAGGTTCAGCTGCAATGGGACAGCTAGACATTCGCAGTTGAGTCGGGCGTGCGCCAACTGCAGGAGTCGTCTGGACGCCCGATGTCCGCGGCTGACAGGATATAGGGACACACCTCACACGGAAACGGTCGGATCCGGGGAGCGATCGCTGAATCAGTGGGAAGAAATCAACCCCGGGTTCATGGGAGTTTCCTGCGAGGGCATATGAGGTGTCCGTAGAGTAACGGAACGGGAATCCGACCGTCTTCCCAGCGATACAACAACAAATTGTGTGCCTCACATAAAGTATGCTACAAGCGAAGACAGCACCGGCAGTATTCTACGCCGTAGAACAAATTGTTCTAGCTTCGATCACGATTTTACACGAATATCATAGCTTTTTAAGGACACCGTACACTGTCGGCGTGCAATCCTGGCGTTCCGCCAGACGAGAAAATGCGCTCAGACTCTCAGGTCGATGCGTGAATAACATTTTTTTTCAACCGTCGCTGAAGTTTATGAGAAATTCCTCTTCGTCTCGGATCGGTGTAATTTTTGGCATTCAGTGTTAATGATGACGGACATTCATGTGTTTGGTCGGCTCTGTGCCGGGGCCGGCCAGCTCTCCACAGAATCCCACGCGGCATGCCGGCGCCGCAGTTTTGTCATCATTTGAATGCTAAATGCCGCGCAGCAGATGCGGCCGTCTCGGGCGGACATTCCGCGGGCGGATGCGACGCGCTCCGCGCATTGTGCGTCCGCCGTTTCCCGTTGAGAAGTGTCACAGGCGCCGACGCCGGGCCGGAACCCGCCCGCCGAGACGGTCGGGCACGCCTGGCGCCCACTCTCGCCACCACCCGCCGACTGAGACGGTTGAGCACGCCTGGTGCCCACTCTCGTCGACCGAGACGGTCGGGCACGCCTGGTGCCCACTCTCGCCGCCACCCGCCGACCGAGACGGCCGGGCACGCCTGGTGCCCACTCTCGTCGACCGAGACGGTCGGGCACGCCTGGTGCCCACTCTCGCCGCCACCCGCCGACCGAGACGGTTGAGCACGCCTGGTGCCCACTCTCGTCGACCGAGACGGTCGGGCACGCCTGGTGCCCACTCTCGCCGCCACCCGCCGACCGAGACGACCGGGCACGCCTGGTGCCCACTCTCGTCGCCACGTCGGACGTGCCGCTCCGCCCCGGCCCGTCGCGGCCGTCGCCGGACCGAACCAAAGACGACGCCGGCATGGAGCGTCGACCAGGTCTCCGGAACTTTGCTGTCCAGGAGGGAGCACCAAATTTCGGACAAAAGTGGGGCTTAGCCGCTTCCCTCTTTCCCCCCGGTCCGTTTGGAGAAAGGAGTGGATTGGTTGGATCCGCCAGGTGTCGCAGAGTACATGCCATTATAGTCGCTACGTGGTCACACCTGCTACACCTCCAACACCTCCCACACCTCCCACACATCCCACACCTCCCACACCTCCCACACCTCCCACACCTCCCACACCTCCCACACCTGCCATCACCTGCAGCCGTCGATAGCAGCGACTGCGAATTATGTCGATCTAAGCATCACGAAGTCCAAAGTCCACCAAAATTGTCCAAAGCTGTCACAATTTGTGCTCTTCCTTGACATGAAATACATTAGCAGCCGTTTTAAAAATATTTTTAATCTAATCTTGAAGATCAGAAAAAGGTAAATTTTAAACATAGTTCATCAATCGAGGAAAACCGCTATCTTTCCATTGATGTAATTTTCCATTTTTACCAGTTTCTTTGTGATTTACATGGAAGGCACAGCCGAGGTATTCTAAAAATATGACCTGTGTGGCTTCTGCAGACATGTGCAGCTCATGCATCGCACATTGACACCAGGAACAACTCGCTTCAATTCACCAATAATTTGCCAGGTTATGTCAATTGAATGACCTTAATTTGCGAATGCATGTTAAGCGCGAATAAAATCCGCCATCGCCACCACCCAGGGGTAAAGATAGATGACGAATTCAAATTTGTCATCCAAACTCACCCCACTTGCTCGTTTATACCGTCTCGAAATCACCAATGCCAATGGCCCCTGTAGCGTAGGAAGTATGTGAAAGCAAGTAAATCGCACTTACCTTTGGATGCGTACCATGGACTCAGCACATGCATGTTTGTGGATTCACGAACACTGTCTGTGGATGTGATTGCCTTAAACATATTTGGATCGATGTACTTAATCCACCAAGCTCCTTTTGTTATATTATAATATTACATGGCAGAGGATCGCGCGGATCTTGCCCAAGCTTCCTGAGGCAGATTTTACGCACTGCCACACCTGGGAGAGACTGCAAACCCTGGTACAATCGTGCACATCCATCCCATCGGCTAATCTGCCCCACAAAGCACAGTTTGTCGGACCAATTTTTAAGGGTTACCTTCCGGTCGTGTCAGTGCAAATTATCGCTATTTTGCGTGTGATTACCACGTTCAGGTGAACACTACGGTTCCATGGACTTTTATACACCATGAGTAGGTACCTCAGCTGGCCATGAATTCAACATCGAGATGTCGTCTCTGGGTGGAAAATGACTCCCACGCACCACGCGGGATCGCCACCCAGAACGTACACGTTCACCTACACGCCACCCGGCAGAAAGCTCCGCGCCGCAGCTTGCTCATCGTCAGGCCACGCGTGTCTCGGCCGTGCAGTGCGACAGACCCGGCGATCAGTGCCGACGCCGGGTCTGACGCCGCCGCGACACGACAGCGGGCCAGCGGCGGCGGCGGCGGCGGCGGCGCGACCGGCCAGCATCTGCCGCCGCCGCCGCCGCCGCACCTAGCCGGCCCAAAGCCGCCGCCCAATCGGGGCGGTGCGTGACGGCACCGCACAACGGTACGGTGATGGAAACGCCGTCATCTGCGGCCCGCATCTCTCCGCCGCCAGCCTCTCCCCGGCTCCCTTTCATCTGTCGCGCGCTCGCTCTCTAGTTCCACGTCGCGTCCGAGTGTGGTGTCCGAGGCCGGTTCCAGCAGGGCAGAGGCGCACTTGTGTGCAGTGGAGGTGTGCAGTTGTCGTTGGTGTAGGCGGCAGGGGCGGATGCAGGGGCGCTGGGGGTACAGGGAAAGGTGTCGCCTGTCTGACCGAGAAACAGCCCATCTCCGGAGAGGCTCAAGTGGATCCCCCGCCCCATCCGCTTCGCAGAGGAAAACTGAGGCTGGTTTGGCCGGCGAGTGATCTGAAAGTATGCTATCATTCGGCGAATTCAATATTCATAGCAATTGTGTGGCATTTAGTCCATCGTTTGAACATCTTTAGGAAAACACTTGCATATATAGCATTAGATGGTGGAGCAGCCCGTAATGGCGTACCTATACTGCAGATCTATATAGCTCGTTTTGTAATTATATAATTAGAACTACCTGCATTATCTGTGGTTAAGGTTGCCGCTATTTCAGTCAACGGCTCTCTTCTTAAGTTGAGCGGTGTCGGTAGCTCAGTGGTTAAGCTGAGCGACTGGCAAGCCAGAGGTACGCGGTTCCATTCCCCGCGATGCCCGCCCTTCCTGCCAGGGTGAGAGGCAGGCGACGCCGCATGGCTTCAGCCGCTGAGTGCGTTGTAAAGCCACAATTAAATCCAATCTTCTTAAATCGAGATCACAAAGTACAAAGCAGGCTACAAAAGAATCGCTACATAATTATCCAGGAACGTGAATGACATGCGAACGCATCTGACACTGGAACGGCAAGGCACTGCGTCGGGGCCACTTAGCATAGGTTTGACCGCGATCCCACCGGAGTTTCGTCACACAAGAGCAAGGCGTCACGTGCACTGTCCTGACGGTCAATGACGGGGTGCTTCCGGATCAGATCGACCTCTAGCAGTTGTGGCCTCCTGCTTCATTGCTTTGACATGATCACGATGCTGATCGATGTCGAATGATGCTGATGATGATGTCGGACAATTTCTGTCCAGGTGATCGCACCGCTATGCCAGACGCATGTGTATGCTGTCCTCCACTGCGACATGAGGCCGAACTGCCTGAACCATTAATCTCAACCCCACTGCGGCATACGCCTGCTCGTTGTCGTAGCGAGTCTGTGGTTCCCATGGAGGGTTGAGGTTCTGGAAGTACTGACCTTCTCTTATGGAGGAGTGCAGTTCCATATATCGTATTTATACTGCATTGGCTTACTTACGCGAAGCTAGGTCTTCGTTCAGTCTCCCTTTGAAAAGGAGAGAAAGCGTCGTTGGGTTTTTGTATCACTCACGTTTCAGTTCGCTCTTCTGGGAAGCAGTTTTGCAGTTGCGTTTTACGAGAGCCGGAAGTACTTGTTCACCTCGCTTGTTGGCTGGGGACATCCTGTGTTGTCCTGCCTAAAAGCATTTGCTGTCTGGAGCAGAATTAGATGAGTCGGTGTACTCCTGCATCGAGGTGGCCACATTTTTTCACCAATGCTTCAGCTTATATTAGTTATTTCAGGTAACGGCTGGTTAGCACAGGCCGGTTCCCGACTGATCGATGTACACATCGAGCAGGCTGTCATTGTTCTGAGAATGTCTGCTGCGGAGTCTGTGTCCGATGCCCCGAAAGCCAACTAAGCCTTGTCCACACTTGGCCGAAACTAGCCATAAGCCGCTTCGTAGTTGCTGGGGCTGTCGCTCTCGTCGCTCAAGCATCTCCATACATCACTCAGCTTGCGGTGCACACTTGTGGTAAGGTAGACGTCGTAAGCATGAATGGCAATGTATAGAAAGTTAATTTGGCCTTCCATCAGCTAGCTGGTCAATGGTAAAGGGAGGTATGACTTTTCTTAGAAATTGATTTTCAGTGGCGTTAGGCTTAGGTCGTCCTTAACACCAACTAGAATGCCATGAATATAGCGACAGTAAAGCCACCTGGTCACAATGGGGTTCGATAAGCCCCCTCCGCCCAACTCGGCATTATGGGCTTGCGCAACAAAACACCCGGAAGTGAGTAATGTCATCAGTGTGGAAGGAAAGTGACCATAAGGGCTTCTAGTTGGCCTCCTGTGTGTGTGTGTGTGCTTTTGCGCTACCGTGAACAAAAAGGTAGCTTGGTTTCCATACTTAAGTCATCCGCTGAATGCTAAAATCCAGCAGGTGCTTATTGCCGGCGTCGGATATCATTTATGTTCCTTTTCATATCGGCAATGCGGATTCTGCTCATTCTCGTGAACTTCGTAGTGCATTTCAAAATTGCCTCGACTTTGGCATCATACGATAATTTATCTAGGATAGCATATGCCTCGGATGCATGCCTTTCTTCCTGATCATGGCACACTTACAAATTCGGAGTTCCGTTGCCTTTTTTTCGGACGTGCGACGAGAGCCATGCGTGCTGCTGTATTCCTGTTCCTCGTACTGCTCAACAGTAGCTGCTTCTGAATGTCCAGACTAACCGCGGGTTTCCCTTCGGTTTTGAGCTTGACATCTCCTGGAATATGATTTCCAGCTCTGCCTTCTTGTCATGCTGCGAAATCTTGGGCCGGAACTGGAACCTCACACCAAGGTTCAGCAGTTCCTTGTGGTCGTGAGACAGCACAATTATCAGTAGGATGCCTTATGATTAATTTTCAAAGCGCTTGAGCGGCTTGCGACTGACCGGATTTCCAACATGTGCTGAAAATGTTGCTGTCCTCATGAGGATACCGGGCGTTAATGAGTTCAGGATAATCATTCCTCTGTTCCAGGAGCGGTACTCAACCGTCATGCAGCTTCAGTTTAATGCTGTCTTTTTGCGTAACCTACTTTATGTCAGGCGAAGCATATCGTTGATCTTCCGCTAGTCGATATTATATATGTATATATATATATATATATATATATATATATATATATATGTGTGTGTGTGTGTGTGTGTGTGTGTGTGTGTGTGTGTGTGTGTGTGTGTGTGTGTGTGTGTGTGTGTGTGTGTGTGTGTGTGTGTGTGTTTGTCTAAACAGGACGCTGTTTGGGCTTTTCCTAGTTCTTGGCATCTATGTAAAAGCATGTCATGCTACTTACAGGAATAATGAGTTCAAGGTGTCCATGCTCCCACACTCCAGAAACGCCATGAATGGATGTTTCTGATCGTGTGCGTATCTTCCTCCACCGACTCCCATGCCTCTTTCCTCGCGTCAGCAATATTTCCTCGCTAGGGAGTTTCAGTTTCCTCCGCATATCTATCTTGGTTTCCTCGTTTCACTCTGTGCCAGGCCTGGAACCCGATGACGACCATCCTCCCGAGTGGTGACACACGAACGACAAACGTGCCCATCTGCATTCGAGCACCACAATCGACTTCATCTCTGCGTCCAGCAGAGAAAATAGCACACCACAACCGCCGGCATTGACAGCGGCATTGTCGCAGGGTCGGCGCTTCGGCATGACTGCGAATAAAGTGTGCGAACGCTCACAGCGCTGTCACTCGAACATCCCATCAATGCCAAAGGCAAACTGCATTGTTCCGGCCGATAATTACCGTTCCCAGTGTGCGGTATTAGCCGGCGGAAAAGTCCTGGGACGGGAGCTAGTTATTGTTGGACGCGGCCGGTGGTGTTGCCGCCGACCGGCTGGAATGTTCCCAGGGTGGCATCAGCGCCGGTGAGCCGTGACAATGGTCATTATTACCCTGCAACGCCCCGGCGCAGCCGACTGGCCCGGGCGACCCCCCTCGGCCGGACGCCGCTGCGGGAGGGGAGGCGGCCCGCCTAATCGGCTGGTCAACCGGCCGGCCTGGGAACGCGGCATTCCGACCGGCGGCCTGTGGGAATCGGCGCGGCCGCCACCGACCGCCGTCATCTCGCCCGGCCGGCCGGCCGGCCCCCGAGCCGTCCCTGGTCCCGGGTCCCGGCCCGTCACTATGGGCCGGCCCGGTGCTGTCCTGGGTCCCGGCCCGTCACTATGGGCCGGCCCCTGTGCTGTTCCTGGTCCCGGCCCGTCACCATGGGCCGGCCCGGCACTGCCCCTGGTCCCGGCCCGTCACCATGGGCCGTCCCGTCACTGCCCCTGGTCCCGGCCCGTCACCATGGGCCGTCCCGTCACTGCCCCGGGTCCCGGCCCGTCACCATGGGCCGGCCCGGCGCTGTCCTGGGTCCCGGCCCGTCACTATGGGCCGGCCCGGCACTGCCCCGGGTCCCGGCCCGTCACCATGGGCCGTCCCCTGTGCTGTTCCTGGTCCCGGCCCGTCACCATGGGCCGGCCCCTGTGCCGTCCCGGGTCCCGGCCCGTCACCATGGGCCGGCCCGGCGCTGTCCCTGGTCCCGGCCCGTCACCATGGGCCGGCCCGGCGCTGTCCCTGGTCCCGGCCCGGCACTGTCCCGGGTCCTGACCCGTCACCATGGGCCGGCCCGGCGCTGTCCCTGGTCCCGGCCCGGCGCTGTCCCGGGTCCTGACCCGTCATCATGGGCAGGCTCGGCGCTGTCCCGGGTCCTGACCCGTCACCATGGGCCGGCCCGGCGCTGTCCTGGGTCCAGGCCCGTCACTGTCCCTGGTCCCGGCCCGGCGCTGTCCCTGGTCCCGGCCCGGCGCTGTCCCGGGTCCTGACCCGTCATCATGGGCAGGCTCGGCGCTGTCCCGAGTCCCGGCCCGTCACCATGGGCCGGCCCGTCACTGTCCCTGGTCCCGGCCTGTCACCATGGGCCGGCCCCTGTGCTGCTCCTGGTCCTGACCTGTCACCATGGGCCGGTCCGGCGCTGTCCCTGGTCCCGGCCCGTCACCATGGGCCGGCCCGTTACTGTCCTGACCCGCCACCATGGGCCGGCCCGGCGCTGTCCCAGCTGGTCACTACAGCAATGCATCAGCTTGGGTTGGGCTCCAGCCGGGCGACACGTCACTTCGCGCGGACGTCCGGCGGGTCGGTCGGTCACACAGCACCGCCTGGGTTAGAAGCGGCCGCTTGCACAATTTCGGGGGAAGGCCGGGCGCGACAGCGACCCACGGAGAACAGTGCTGTGTTGAGATAGCTGGGGTTGGATCTGGATGTCAGAAGAGAGAGAGAGAGAGGGAGAGAGAGAGAGAGAGAGAGAGAGAGGGGAAAAGGAGAGAAAAAGTGCAATTTCCCCCAGTCAACATGTTACTCGCGTCACTGCCGTCAAATAGGGGGGGGGGGAGAGTGGTTTTTTAGGCGTGCCAGACCATAAAGGTAATTTGCGCCGCCCTTTAAAGGAACACGTTGCATATATGTCTATGGAAGCGAGTGTTACGATCAAGGTACACCGTCAAATACAGTTGTCACGACTTAAGTACTATCCCAAAAGGGCCGGCCGTTGTCGCTGTGGCCGCATCCTTTACAGGGGCGCCACCTGCGGCCCTGGTCGCGGACGTGGCTGCGGTGCCCGTGCCGGTCGGCAGGTGACAGTGGAGAGACGCATGTCTGTCACGAGACCCCGTGTGCGACATCCGTGCTGCCGCTGCTGCCGGCCAGCCGCTGAGAACTGGGTGGCCTTGAGGCGAGCACAGAAAGACGGCGAGCTGGCGGCGCGAGAAGCCGAACGGACGCTTCACCTGCGACAACAGAACGATAACGAACACGCCGCACGCACGCATTCCGCGGCTGAATGGTCTCATCGGCGCAGATTCGCTCTGAATGCCGGCCACCGTCGAACGAAAGCGCCGGCCGGCGGCAGCGCCGTCTGAATGCAGCGCTGCCACGTCACGGGACCACCCGCCGACTGGGCTCTGGGACCCGGGGACGCCGCGTGGTCCCTGAGAGCTGGTCTCTCTGGCCCCAGTCCATTATCCGTGGTGCTTGAACATCAGGTAGTGCTCCTTGGCGCCTCGCCTGTGCGCCAAATTCTGCGTCCGTCGTGTCCGTCGTGTTACGTGGCCTCGGATGTAACGTCTGTGGTCCCTGAGTCTCGGCAAGTGGTATCTGCGCGTCGTCTCCGGCCCCTGGCGACAGGACAGCGGTCCGTGTGGCTTTTGTCCGACGACGGTGATGGTCGGCCAGGTGCGGCGCTGCCTGGATCGCGGCGGCCGATCTCTCGCCTCGTGTGCAGTTCCTCGTGTGGAGTCTCCGATCTGCGATCGGCGGCTGCGATTCCCGGCTAGCGGTTCCCGCGCCCCGGTCTGCAGCGCCCGGTGCGGCGCCTGTGATCCCCGGTCCCTCGTCCCCGATCGGCGGTGCGCGCCGCGGTCCCCCGGCCGGCCGGGCCGCGCCCGCGTCGGGCCGGCACAGGGCGGGCCGGGGCGGGGCGCCCTTCCCACCGGACGGATGTGCGGAAGCGGCCGCGTTCCCACGCCGGCGGAGATTTTCCCACGCCGCCGGCGGCGGCGGCGAGGCCGGTCGCACGTGATGACGTCAGCGGCGCGCCGGCGCGCCCGCCCGCCGACACGTGGCCGGCACGGCAGTGCAGCCGGGCAGACGCGCAACGACCGGCGCCCGACACGTGTCGCCACCGCCGACACGTGGCCGGCACGGCAGTGCAGCCGGGCAGACGCGCAACGACCGGCGCCCGACACGTGTCGCCAGACGTGGCCGGCGCGGCCGTCCGTCGACACGTGGCCGGCGTGCCGCGAGCGGCGGCGACGCCAGCCGGGCAGACGCGCGACGACGGCGCGTACGTCCGACTGCCGCCCGCCGTAGTGCGACGGCGGGCTGGGGAGCACCGCGTGGTGGATCCGGCACGCGGTCGGATTCGCCGGAGGGAGCGGGCACGCGGCTGGTGTGGATCTGAGGCACTGCTGGATCCGCCGGAGGGAGCACGGGATTGGCGTGCATCCGGGACGCAGATCTACTGGAGAGAAGGCGAAAAGCGTTGGATTCACTTGAGGGAATGAGTTCGCACGGATCCTGGCTGCTGTCGGATCTCCGCAGTAGCCAGGATGCGTCCCTAAACCCGAATAACCGATACTGTCGGTTCAATTGGAGGGAAGACTAGACCTGTATACGGTGCAACGTTTGACCCACTGGATTCCTTTAGTGTCCGATGGGCACTGGCTTATCCACCGGAGAAAGAAGGGCTCCACAGGCACCGTTGCATCGGACATCCTCCGAGACGCAGCAGCTCTTGGTGACCCAACTGTCAGCCGGACCACTGCGAGCCATGCCCACCTAAGGTGGCCGCAGTACGCTCGTGTCCTGACCATCGGGTACTTCATGGCCGCCACTCCGGGGAGTTGTTTGGGGACAAATGAAATTGTTGGTGGCCAAAGCTGCTTCAAAACTATCTTTATCCGGTGTGTATCTATAGGCTAATGGCTAAGCTTCAGTATGATTTGGGGTGGGTGGTGGTGGTAGTAAAATCAATGATTGAGAGGACCATTGCCCCTTTGCGTATGCAATGTGACACCTCTTGGTACCCACACATGCACACCTTATTACATGCATATGCACACACACGCATATACGCGCGCATATGTATGTATATATATATATATATATATATATATATATATATATATATATATATATATTATAATAAGGCGCAATGCCCATATCTATCAACACACAAGCACGCAAAAAAATGCTCGGACAAGGCAGGCGGGAGTCATGCGTATTTCCAGCCATGAGTACTACAGAATAGTGGGGCATTGCATATGTGTTTAATGCTGTACCGCTGACAGGCGTCGGCTGAAGTCTGCGCCGGCCCCATAGGCGCCACGGCTGCTGCCTCGGTCACCGCTCTAGACCGATCTACTGCTGGCTTGGACCGGCCCACTGGTCGGGACCGGTCCACTGGTGTGAACCGGACTATTAGTCTGGGTCGATCCAGAGAACTACACTGATCCGGCGGTCCGGACCGGCCCGCCGGCGTTCGCCGGTCTCCGGAGACGAGTGAGCCGGCCCTGCCGAACCGAATCGGTCCATTGACCCACGGGACGGCGCCGAAAGTGATAAACCAAACAGCGGGAGCGGCTCCATGGTCTTGTTGCAAGTCGAATGGTGCACGAATTGACATGTTTACGATCGTTGATGGCCCGCTATGCGCTACCAACCACGCTGCCGGGCGCCGGCGGCCGCCCTCCGAACTACTGCAGGCTACGGCTGCACCACGCGATGACGTCACCCAGCTCAGATCTGCACAGGCAGACTCGACGCACCGCACAATGCCGCAACCACACCGCATCTGTCTCCCCGAGGGCGGAGGAAAGGCGATGGAAGACCAGCGGTACAGGTGGGCTGTTCCGCGCAGCTTTCGCCTCGTGAAGCTCTTTAATCCCAGCTTCCTCGCACAGGGAACAGAGCGGGCAGCGTGCGACACATTACGATGTGCATCTATCCTTGTATGTCTCGATTTTTCGTTCGGGATGCGTCGGTTTCCCGCGCCGATTTGCCTGTCCGACGCCATCGCGGCCCGGTTGAGAGTCCCTGGTCGCGATGGCCAGGGGCTCTCAACCCCCTCGATCGGTTCTCAGGGCATCGCACGATCTGTGGATCCTCAGTGGAATGTGATCCGGTGGGTAGCTTGTCATTTCAGGTATGTGCTACAGTAGGTGGGGGCCATTTCTGGAATGCACTAACATAAAGACATAAAGACATAAAGACATAAAAGATCAGTGCAACTCTGAGCCACAAGGGCCCTTCTTGGTTGCACTCTGTACACTGAACCAGTTGCCCACCAAATCTGCCAATCAGCCCTCCCTGTAATACTGAAAAGCAAGCCCTCTATTCTTATAATGATTGTCTATGCTGTTTTTAAAGATGTTCAATGTTCTGCTACTGACGATGTTTTCTGGCAGCTGGTTCCAGTGTTCCACTACCCTGTTGGTGAAGAAAGTTTGCCTTAACCTTGTTCTGCTGTGGTTAATTTTAATTTTGAATTTATGACCTCTAATTGCATCATTTCTGTTAAATTCAAACATTTCCCCAAGGTATCCCCTCTCCAGACCATTGACAAATTTAAAGACCTCGATGAGATCTCCTCTCAGCCTTCTATATCTAAGTGAAAACATATTCAATTTCTTCAATCTTTCCTCATATGCCAGGTTGCTTATGCCATTAACCATTTTTGTAGCCCTCTTTTGTACTCTCTCTAAAAGCCAACAATCTTTTTCATAGCTAGGAGACCAAGCTTGGATGCAGTATTCCAAATGTGGCCTGACGTATGCACAGTAAAGCTTCCTGATCACTTCCTCACTTCTGTATGATACATTCCTATTTATTGCCCCGAGCATTCTCAGTGCCTTCTTCCTGGCTTCCTTGGTCTGTTCTGATGCCCCCAATTTTGTGTTTAGAATAACACCTAAATCCTTCTCCTGTTGAGTCACTGATAGCACTTGGCCACCCATCAAGTATGGAGCCTTCATATGCTGCTTACCTACATGCATGATTTTGCACTTATCAAAGTTAAATTTCATTTGCCATTCTTCGGACCACTTCACAAGTTCGTCTAAGTCTTTTTGCAGCGAGATATGCTCATCCTGACCTGTTATTGCCCTAAAGACCTTCAAATCATCTGCAAATTTCAAAACTTTACTGCTTAGGCCACTTTCAATGTTATTTACAAATATAATGAACAGTAATGGCCCTAGTACTGACCCCTGGGGGACTCCACTAAGAACATTTTGCCATGATGACTTTGTACCATTTAGCATCACTCTTTGCTGTCTATCTGAAAGCCACAACTCTATCCATTTTAAGATGCTACCTGCAATACCATGGGACTGAAGCTGTATCATTAACCGTTTATGGGGTACCTTGTCAAAGGCCTTACTAAAGTCAAGATATGCTACATCAACCTGATTTCCCTGATCAAATTGTTCTGTGGCGAAGTTCAAAAGTCCAAGAGGTTTGTGAGACACGATCGTCCTTTTCTAAATCCATGTTGAGTATCTTGAATCAATCTGCTACCTTCCAGATAACTAACTATTCTATCCTTGATAATTGATTCGAGTACCTTGCAGACTAGGGATGTGAGACTTATTGGCCTATAGTTTTCAACTTTCCCTCTTTCTCCTTTCTTGAAAATAGGAACTACATTTGCCCTTTTCCAATCGGTTGGAATTTCATTATGTGAAACTGATCTACAAAATATTATACTAAGTGGAAATGCCAGTTCCTTTTCAGTTTCCCGCAACACCCTAGCATAAATGTCATCAGGTCCTGCTGCCTTATTTGGCTTTATTTTCCTGATATGATTGTAAACAACATCACTACCAATGAAATCAACATCATTTGTCAGATCCCATGTATCTGAACTATGGTGTACGGTCGGCAGATTGGTCATATCTTCCAATGTAAACACTGATTTGAACTGCTTGCTCAGCTCCTCAACCATCTCACTATCCTCACCCAATGTAGTCCCGTTTACTTCCAGTGGACCAATTGTGTTAGAAACTTTACTCAGCTTGTAGAAACTAAAGAACTTTTTACTGTCCCCATTACAGTTTCTAGCTAAATCCAGTTCCTTTGCTCGCTTTGCTGCTCTGGTTTTTTGCTTCACAGTGTCTCTAGCTTTTCGATACGCCTTTAGATTAATGACATTTGAGGCTTCTTTAAAAACTCTAAATGCAGTTTTCTTAGCCCTAATTGCTTTTATCACGTCTGGTGTAAGCCATGCTGGCTTTCCTACCCTTCTTTTGCGTCTTTGCTTTTGGGGGACATGTCTAATCTGAGTTTCCTTTAAGTAAGATTTGAACTTTTCCCACATTTCACAGGCATTTAAATTGGAGAATTCTTCTTCCCATCTGATGGCACTTAAAGCCGCTCTCATGCCGTTAAAGTCTGCTTTGTTGAAATTTGGAACCTTTACCAAATTATCCTTGATAGTTTCCCCTACATGTGCCTTGAATCTAACTATGTTATGGTCACTTTTTCCCAGAGTTTCGCCTACAGTCAAGTCTTGAACCAAGTCACTTAAATCCGAGAATACAAGGTCCAAGAATGAACCATGCCTGGTAGGTTCCGATACAAACTGGTGTAAGAACAGGTCCTCTTCAAGGCATTTCCTGAACATTTTGCATGATGGGGAGCCAACACCAGCATTTTCATAACCTTTTAGATTAAAGTCACCGAGAATAAGGCACTTCCTCTTAAAGTTTCTACTGATTTCCTCACAAATCACCTTGTCAAGCTCCAGTTGCTGAGAATGTGGCAGGGTTCCTGATCGGTAGAAAGCTCCTATCCTAAGAGTATTGCTGTTGCCTTTTCCCACAGTGACATCAAGCCAAATGGACTCCACAGACACATTTTTATCCCCACCTGCTACTTTTTGAGAACTGAATAAGCTATTCACATAGAGCATTACACCACCCCCTTTCATTGCTGGACCCCTATTGCACGAAAACATATTGTATCCCTGGATCTCATAGTCCTGTAAGTTATCTCCAAAATATCCTTCACTGACCCATGCCTCCGTAATGCAAACAAAATCCGGTTTCTCCTCAGCAACATAACACTTGAACTCATCAAATTTGGAACGGATACTCTGAGCATTAAACATCATACACTTAACAAATGCTCCATAACCACCTTTGGCTTTTTCATATTGAGGAGTTCTTTTATCACTAGATGAACTATAACTCTGTCCCCTTGAGTTGCTGCTGTCCCTATTTGCAGACTTTGAGGTTCTATTGCCTTGGCTGACACTATTGGAATATTCCTAAGTTGGCAATGCAATTTCATCCCTCCCCACCCCATTTCCTAGTTTCCCTGAAGGACATGCTCATATACTTTGCCTAACCATAACACATGCCTAACACTAACATGAACTTGGGGTGTTGCATAACAACAAAAAACCGCTACGCAAGGTCATATTCGACCACGTTCATGTGGAATATATTGGCCTTTCGGTGATGCAATGTAACGGGATGACTTTAAGCAAAGCATTTCCTCTGAATACGCTCTCAACACATGCGTGTCAAAATCAGCACTTTGCGGCTTGTGTTTCCGGATGACTTCATCGCATACGAGGTTACGAGGTACGCATGTGCTGCGATGCCAGCATAGCGGCGTAGTCGACGTCCTTGGGACATTTTCCCGGTGTTGTTCCAGACCTACCGTCCGACTGCGACCTTCTTCAATCTCCTCCGCTAGGGTCACTGGTGGAGGGCTCATCTTGCAGCTTGCAGACGTGCATGGTGGGAAAAACAGCAATTCGTTAAACTCGACACGAACGCGACGCTCGCCCACTTTGGACTGGTATGCACTCGCGCGCAAACAGCACAAGACTCGGTGCCGTGGATTCCGAACCTGGCGATGAGGGGGATAAGCACAGGCAACTACGATACTATGGCATGCTCTCACGCGAAAGTGTGTCATGCTTGCATGCCTGGAAGGTCAAGAGCAGCCGGCGCCGACTTTCATTTCCTGGTGGCACGGACACTGACGACCTAGCACTTGAGTACTGCAGCACGGGAGCGGAGCACAGTCGTTCTGTTCAGTTGGAACTCAGGAACGGAGCACATCTGACGCTGCTCGAAAGCCTTCCCATCGGCAAACGCAGAAACGATGCTAGGCAAACGCCCGAGGAATGTCAATTTACATAGCAGATTGAAGCCGACTCGGTATGCAAGCACTGCATGCTTGGCCGTTTTGGACAGTTGTGCTAGACGTTAACGGTGTGTGGAACATCGCAGGGACAACTGGATGGACCTCTGATCTCCATGCTTGATATTTCAGTTTATTGCGACTATTGTCGGCAAAATTTTGCGCTTGTTCGAACAGTGTTGTTGCAGATAAGCAGCTTTTTACAGATTGTCTTGGGCCAGCAGGGTGCCGATGGCAGTACTAAGCCATTCTTTGCAACCCGGATGTGGGCAACATTACCACAATTACCACCAACCCACGGCTTTGGCACCTCTTCAGACCTAAATGTTCTTCCTTGCCGACCCCTTCCAATTAGCTAATCAACTTCTCGGTCCGAGGGAATTTCGAATTACAATCCTCGGCAGATGGTGGGAGGATGCTAGAGGCCCGTTATGTGGCCCCAAGGGTGGTACAAAGCGTTTTAGATGTCAAGAGAAATTACTTTTGATATATTTTGCAAACCTGCCTTAGCCAATACAATTTTAGGCCGAGCGTTTTGCGAGGGATTTCAAAAGATTAGATAGCCAATTTTATGCACGCTGCGGAAGCAAGAAGCATGATAGCGAAATCGTAGCAGGATGCAGTCGCAATAAACCAGCCTCTATTTTATTTTGTATCTGTATTTCTTGCTGATTCGTCCGACATTTGCATTATCCGAATTTAAACAAAAAGTTTCTGTAAGTTTGCTTCAGGTCGTTACATATCTATCAGAAAGCGGTGTGAAACGTACAAAGCCATAAACTAACACAAATAATTATCTATGAAGCAGAACCATCATTATAATCTTAGTTTAATATCATCATGAATTGATAAAGGTGGTTATGATGATTAGTGCAAATTGGTAGGCTCACAATATCTTACTTCACATATTGGAATCAACAGAGCCGGATACCTGAACTAAAGAGAACGTACGCGAATCATGTTGGAAGTCTTTTTCATTCAATACCATCAGGTTAATATTACATTTTAGATTTGAAGGCAGAGCTCAGCACCCATATGACTATGCCGCATACCATTGGAACGAATGTTGCTACTTCAGGTCTGCATCGCGTGTAATAATGCGGCACATACTCGGTGAGAAGTGCCACATAATTGTCTTCGTGGTTACAATGTATCATCACATATAGGATGACATTAAATCTCATTTCCTCCTTGGGAGATTCAGGTGTTCATTGCCAGCTACCGTCAGTTTCAATCCGCTGGCGAAGGTCGTTCGGGGGCGATCGTGGAGGACAAACCAACAAGCGTATCCGTTCCCAACACGGGCCGAACATGAGCTAATTGGAACACACGTGTGCACTTCGTGAACAAGACGAGTATCACGTGCAGAACGTTCAAATCGCCAGTGTTCACCGGCCGGTTTCAGGGATTGCGGCGCCCAAGCCTTTTTATTTGGCACGCCAGCCAGTCCTTGCATCTGATATGCTCGGACTGACATCGGGGGGGTTTGGGAGGGTGAGCGAAGCAAATGTACCACACCACTCTGCACAACACCCCACGACCCCGTACTTTGATTCAGTATCGCTTCAACTCCTACAAACTAAGATCGAATGCCCTATTGGGGATGGAGGGGAGTAGACTATCTTTAGAAGGATGGTCGGCGCAGGATATTTTATAACAGAACATCCTCCGGTCCTAATACACTGACCCTATAATGTCCCGAGGCGGTAGGCCAGCAAAGACACTGAGATGCTTCCGGTACCAATCGCCCGCGATGTGGACAAATACTCGTGAATTATTGGTCACCTGCTGGCTCAAATATTCTCACATGTACTCGTCAATTATAGGTCTCCTACCGGCTCGGTTATTCTCATATATACTCAAACTAGTACGATCCCATCGCCAAAAGGTCAACCAAGAACATGTGCTAGAGTACCTCCACCACCACACATCCCCACCCTACTTTTATCAAAGCGATCCCGAACTACGTAGGATTCTCATGAAGTTCAGATAAAATGTCACGTCACTTCAGAAGATGATCAGATTCGACCTCGTGCATTCCCTCACTGCAAAATTTCCACTGGTGCAAACCCGGCTGCAGGTGCTCCAGCTTTTAAAAGGCGCCCCCTATCGCTGGCGACATCAGGCGGAGGTACCGGGTCAGCTGCCTCTCTGGCCGGCCGGCCGCTGCAGCCGTGAGCTGAAGACGTGCGGCCGCGGTCGAGGCCTCTGGACGTCCGGCGGTGACGGGGGCCCGGGGATGCTCGGCGGCGGTGACGAGGGCCCGGGGATGCTCGGCGGCGGTGACGAGGGCCCGGGGATGCTCGGCGGCGGTGACGGGGGCCCGGGGATGCTCGGCGGCGGTGACGAGGGCCCGGGGATGCTCGGCGGCGGTGACGAGGGGATGCTCGGCGGTGGTGACGGGGGCCCGGGGATGCTCGGCGGCGGTGACAGGGGCCCGGGGATGCTCGGCGGCGGTGACGAGGGCCCGGGGATGCTCGGCGGCGGTGACGGGGGCCCGGGGATGCTCGGCGGCGGTGACGGGGGTCCGGGGATGCTCGGCGGCGGTGACGGGGTCCGGGGATGCTCGGCGGCGGTGATGAGGGCCCGGGGATGCTCGGCGGCGGTGACGGGGGCCCGGGGATGCTCGGCGGCGGTGACGGGGGTCCGGGGATGCTCGGCGGCGGTGACGAGGGCCCGGGGATGCTCGGCGGCGGTGACGGGGGCCCGGGGATGCTCGGCGGCGGTGACGGGGGCCCGGGGATGCTCGGCGGCGGTGACGAGGGCCCGGGGATGCTCGGCGGCGGTGACGAGGGCCCGGGGATGCTCGGCGGCGGTGACGAGGGTCCGGGGATGCTCGGCGGCGGTGACGGGGGCCCGGGGATGCTCGGCGGCAGGGACGGGGGCCCGGGGATGCTCGGCGGCGGTGACGGGGTCCGGGGATGCTCGGCGGCGGTGACGAGGGCCCGGGGATGCTCGGCGGCGGTGACGAGGGCCCGGGGATGCTCGGCGGCGGTGACGAGGGCCCGGGGATGCTCGGCGGCGGTGACGGGGCCCGGGGATGCTCGGCGGCGGTGACGAGGGCCCGGGGATGCTCGGCGGCGGTGACGGGGGCCCGGGGATGCTCGGCGGCGGTGACAGGGGTCCGGGGATGCTCGGCGGCGGTGACGGGGCCCGGGGATGCTCGGCGGCGGTGACGGGGGCCCGGGGATGCTCGGCGGCGGTGATGAGGGCCCGGGGATGCTCGGCGGCGGTGACGAGGGCCCGGGGATGCTCGGCGGCGGTGACGGGGGCCCGGGGATGCTTGGCGGCGGTGACGAGGGTCCGGGGATGCTCGGCGGCGGTGACGGAGGTCCGGGGATGCTCGGCGGCGGTGACGAGGGCCCGGGGATGCTCGGCGGCGGTGACGAGGGCCCGGGGATGCTCGGCGGCGGTGACGAGGGCCCGGGGATGCTCGGCGGCGGTGACGAGGGCCCGGGGATGCTCGGCGGCGGTGACGAGGGCCCGGGGATGCTCGGCGGCGGTGACGGGGCCCGGGGATGCTCGGCGGCGGTGACGAGGGCCCGGGGATGCTCGGCGGCGGTGACGGGGGCCCGGGGATGCTCGGCGGCGGTGACAGGGGTCCGGGGATGCTCGGCGGCGGTGACGGGGCCCGGGGATGCTCGGCGGCGGTGACGAGGGCCCGGGGATGCTCGGCGGCGGTGACAGGGGTCCGGGGATGCTCGGCGGCGGTGACGGGGGCCCGGGGATGCTCGGCGGCGGTGACGGGGGCCCGGGGATGCTCGGCGGCGGTGACGGGGGCCCGGGGATGCTCGGCGGCGGTGACAGGGGTCCGGGGATGCTCGGCGGCGGTGGCGGGGCCCGGGGATGCTCGGCGGCGGTGGCGGGGCCCGGGGATGCTCGGCGGCGGTGACGGAGGTCCGGGGATGCTCGGCGGCGGTGACGGGGGTCCGGGGATGCTCGGCAGCGGTGACGAGGGCCCGGGGATGCTCGGCGGCGGTGACGAGGGCCCGGGGATGTTCGGCGGCGGTGACGAGGGCCCGGGGATGCTCGGCGGCGGTGACAGGGGCCCGGGGATGCTCGGCGGCGGTGACGGGGGTCCGGGGATGCTCGGCGGCGGTGACGGGGTCCGGGGATGCTCGGCGGCGGTGACGGGGGTCCGGGGATGCTCGGCGGCGGTGACGCGGGCCCGGGGATGCTCGGCGGCGGTGACGGGGGCCCGGGGATGCTCGGCGGCGGTGACGGGGTCCCGGGGATGCTCGGCGGCGGTGATGAGGGCCCGGGGATGCTCGGCGGCGGTGACGGGGTCCGGGGTTGCTCGGCGGCGGCCCCCGGACTTGGATATGCCGTACCGCAGCCCCCGGCGGTGACCACCAATCTGACTATGCGGCGATATGCTGGTCCACTGAAGGCGATATGCTGAGCCGAAGCTAACAGGGGTAACGAGACTGCGTGCGGGACAGTTGCTGGTGGGATGTTTTTTTATCCCCTTTGGGAAACTGCACTCACTCTCCTCCTCTTCCTCTTCCTCTTCCTCTTTCTCTTCATCCTCCCCCTCCTCCTCTCCATCACCACCACCGCCACCATGTTGCCACGCTTAAGGGTCAAAGCAACAGGATCCGCAGCTGTTCGACTACAGCCACATACCATGCAGAGACCGCAACCATGAGATCTGAAGATGCCCAACCGCAGCCATAGAATACGAAGATGTTCACCCGCGATCACGTAATCCGAAAATGTTCGGACGCAGTCGCATAATCCATGCATGTCAGTGGGCCGATCTAGGAGTGGCACGATCTGGGTATGTCTGGCAGTAGATCTGGCACGATCTAGGTATGCCCGGCTGCCGTAGGGCGCATCTGGCAACAAGGCGCATCTGGCAACAAGGCGCATCTGGCAACAAGGCGCATCTGGCAACAAGGCGCATCTGGCAACAAGGCGCATCTGGCAACAAGGCGCATCTGGCAACAGGGCGAATCTGGCAGCAGGGCGCGTCTGGCAACAGGGCGCATCTGGCAACAGGGCGCATCTGGCAACAAGGCGCATCTGGCAACAGGGCGCATCTGGCAACAGGACGCATCTGACAACAGGGCGAATCTAACAACAGGGCGAATCTGGCAGCAGGGCGCGTCTGGCAACAGGGCGCATCTGGCAACAGGGCGAATCTGGCAACAGGGCGCGTCTGGCAACAGGGCGCATCTGGCAACAGCCGCACGACCTAGCCGTGTCCGAGTGCCGCACGGCCGCCCGCCCTCCAGGGTCCCTAGGACTTCGACTCGGACTCCGCCTGTGACAGTCCTGCTCGCGACCCAGTCGATAGCAGCGACATCCGTATACCTGCGTTATGGTGGCCTTGTGACGTCAGGGTCACCTACCGACCCCGACTGACCTCGACTGACACTGACCTGGTCGGCCAGCCCAACGTCCGGTAACTCGGCGACGCCGTCGCTTGCATGCAGACTGCAGAGCCCTGTGACGCCATCTCTGTATTATTCGGCCGTGGGAACTTTTTGGAACGCACACACACACGCACACACACACACACACACACACACACTCCGCCATGGCCCATTCTCGGTGCCCATTCGAATGAGGCGTGTCGTGATCGGCCGGCCTTGCGTCACGGCGCCGACGCCGCCTGGACAACATCACGCCAGTCGGCGAGATGCCCTGTCGGCGCAGCCGTCACGAGCACGCCGCAGCGAGGTCAGACGAGGTCAGACGAAGTCAGTCGGGCGGGCGAGATCGGCGAGGTCGGACGGCGTGGGACTGCCGGGCGGACAGCCTCGCGCTCGTCCGGAGCGCGGACGCCTTTCCGGTGTTACCATCAAAGTATGAATCGCACTTACAATGTGTACCCCGGCCCTCATCTACCATGTGAACTGCGCGGTTGTTCCCCTCTCCCTCCCCCATTCAAGTCGCATTTCCCATGGTTTGAACATTACTGGGAGATAGTAATTCGGAGCTTGGTTATTTGAGCTTAGTGTCGCACGGACTGCGCTGGTCGTACAGCAGGAGGGGGTTTCGAAAGGCTGAGAACTTACTCCACTGAATCAATTGTAGCGCCCTCATCCCTTCCGCAGTCAAACGTTGTCAGAAGACGCCCTTGGCGTACCTGCACCAGCCGCTATATTGGGACGATTGAGCCACACCCACGGCTTCGGACGACATCGTGGGAACGATGTGGGCCGGTCGGCATATCTGGTACCACATGAGGCCATTCATAGTCCGCCATTTCACAACAATAATTATATCGGAAATTACTTATTTATCACCAGGACTTCATAATTTATCTGGTCCTACCACCAATCTCTCATTTTCTCCCCACCTGCTCTCTGTCTCTCCAGCTCCTCTCCCTCCGTCTCTCTATCTCTCTTTCTCTATCTCTCTCTCTCTCTCTCTCTCTCTCTCTATCCCTCTCCCTCTGTCCCTTGCTCTACTATCCCACCCACAAGTAGACGCCAGCACAGATCCACATGACCAGATTTGGTCTCACGGACGCCGTCTATAACTGCGTCTCTCAGCTGGTGTGGGCCAGCAGAGCATTGCGGCGGCCAGCGGCGGCGGCGTGGCGGCGGAGGCAGCGCGCGGCGGTGACGCACAGCGGCGGGAGGAGAGCCGGCGGTGGCCACCGGCCGCCGGTCGTGACGCCCGCGCTGGGAACGTCGCGACCGCGGCGCACTTTTATTCCGACACACGGTCAGTCAACAGGCCGGCCTGCCGGCCAGCCGGCCGGCTCCCACGCTGCGGCAGCGGCGGCCGGCCGCTGCCCGCACCGGCGCACACAGGCCGGCGCGACGGCCGTCCTCTCGCCGCCAGCCGGCGCGCGCCTGAAAACCGCGCCAACGCGGCCGGCCGGCGCCGCGCAGCCGGCGGGCCGAGCTCGGCGGCGCTGCGCCCGCCCCTGCGCCCGTCCGCACCGCTCCGCTGGAACTCTCCGGCGGGTGTCGGATCCGCGCCGCGTTCACACACGGCGCGGCCACTGCGCCGCTGCACCGCGCCCCACGCAAAAACGGCGCGGGATGAATGGGCGCCGGCGCGGCTGCATCAATGGGCGTCGGCGCCGCGGTCGAGGCGAACGCGGCGCGCGACATCCTGTCCCGGCGACAAAAACGGCGCGGCCCGAGAGAAACGGCGTCGCTCGGCAGCGGTGCTCTCTGCCCACCTCCCTGCGGTCTGTCGTCGCCGTCGTGTGTCAACGTCTCCTTCGACTCTCTTGGTTGGTTATTTGGGTTCAGAGGCGCATCGACTGCGTTGGCCATACAGCACCCATCCGATGACTCTGAGTCTATCGAGTCGTCGCCTCTGACTCTGAGTCTATCGAGTCGTCGCCTCTGACTCTGGATCTATCGAGTCGTCGCCTCTGACTCTCTAAGTCTATCGATTCGTCGCCCCCGACTGCCGATCAGCGGCGGTCAGTAGAGTTCGAAGGCTGCCGCTTGGCCCAAACAGGGTCGAACCGAGCCGTTGGCCACAATCTGGGCCACCGGCGAAGGCGAGGCGGCACAGGTCACTGGCGCGACGACTCGGTCAAAGCACGTCGGGCTAACGAACAGAACGAGGTCGGACAGTGCGCTCCACAGGAATAGAGCTGGGCTGGGGCTCCCGGGCTACGGCGAGGTCCTAGCTACCATTCCCCATGGCAGGCCCGAACAGCGGAAAGTGCGAGTGAGGTCGGCCGGTTTGGTACTACCGTGAAGTCAAGAACAGGGGACTTGTCAAATACAAAAATGCATGAACAGGCCAGTAAGCCCATCCGCAGCGAATTCACAGACCAGCCGTGAGTTTGTCAACGACGAGCATTGCATCAGAATGTCCCACGACGAGCGTGGTGAAGTCCGCCAACACGCTCAAGGCCGACCGAACCCTCTCACGCGCTGTTCACCGACGATCCGTTCCCACACACTGCTTTTGCATTCATGTCTCCTTGCGTGTGCCAGCCGCCGAATTTCCCGGCTAATGGCGTCGCGGGTGGAGCCGTGAGAGAATGGTCAAGTTCGGACACTGTCGGAGCCGTGAGACCCGACATCGCCGCGGACCACTGTCGGAGACGTGAGACCCGACAGTGTCGTGGAACACTGTCGGAAACGTGAGACCCGACAGCGCCGCGGACCACTGTCGGAGCTGTGAGGAACTGTCGGAGCCGTGAGACCCTAGTGTCGTGGAACACTGTCGGAGACGTGAGACCCGACAGTGTCGTGGAACACTGTCGGAGCCGTGAGACACTGTTGGAGCCGTGAGAGTCTGGAGGAGCCGTCGGACCCGACATCGCTGCGGAACACTGTCGGAGACGCGAGACACTGTCGGAGCTGTGAGGAACTGTCGGAGCCGTGAGACCCTAGTGTCGTGGAACACTGTCGGAGACGTGAGACCCGACAGTGTCGTGGAACACTGTCGGAGCCGTGAGACACTGTTGGAGCCGTGAGAGTCTGGAGGAGCCGTGGGACCCGACATCGCTGCGGAACACTGTCGGAGACGCGAGACACTGTCGGAGCTGTGAGACACTGTCGGAGCTGTGAGACACTGTCGGAGCTGTGAGACACTGTCGGAGCTGTGCGGAACTGTCGGAGCTGTGAGACACTGTCGGAGCTGTGAGACACTGTCGGAGCCGTGATGCACTGTCGGGAGCTGTGAGACGCTGTCGGGAGCTGTGAGACACTGTCGGGAGCTGTGAGACACTGTCGGGAGCTATGAGACACTGTCGGGAGCTGTGAGACACTGTCGGAGCTGTGAGACACTGTCGGAGCTGTGAGACACTGTCGGAGCTGTGAGACACTGTCGGAGCTGTGAGACGCTGTCGGAGCTGTGCGGAACTGTCGGAGCTGTGAGACGCTGTCGGAGCTGTGCGGAACTGTCGGAGCTGTGAGACGCTGTCGGAGCTGTGCGGAACTGTCGGGAGCTGTGAGACACTGTCGGGAGCTGTGAGACACTGTCGGAGCTGTGAGACACTGTCGTATCCGTGAGGAACTGTCGGAGCTGTGAGACACTGTCGGAGCTGTGAGACACTGTCGGAGCTGTGAGACACTGTCGGAGCCGTGATGCACGGTCGGGAGCTGTGAGACGCTGTCGGGAGCTGTGAGACACTGTCGGGAGCTGTGAGACACTGTCGGGAGCTGTGAGACACTGTCGGAGCTGTGAGACACTGTCGGAGCTGTGAGACGCTGTCGGAGCTGTGCGGAACTGTCGGATCTGTGAGACGCTGTCGGAGCTGTGCGGAACTGTCGGAGCTGTGAGACGCTGTCGGAGCTGTGCGGAACTGTCGGGAGCTGTGAGACACTGTCGGAGCTGTGAGACACTGTCGTAGCCGTGAGGAACTGTCGGAGCTGTGAGACACTGTCGGAGCTGTGAGACACTGTCGGAGCTGTGAGACATTGTCGGAGCTGTGAGAAACTATCGGAGCTGTGAGACACTGTGGGAGCTGTGAGACACTGTCGGGAGCTGTGAGACACTGTCGGGAGCTGTGAGACACTATCGGGAGCTGTGAGACGCTGTCGGAGCTGTGCGGAACTGTCGAAGCTGTGAGACACTGTCAGAGCCGTGAGAAACTGTCGGAGCTGTGAGACACTGTCGGAGCTGTGAGACACTGTCGGAGCTGTGAGACACTGTCGGAGCTGTGAGACACTGTCGGAGCCGTGAGACCCCGTCGGAGCCGCCCCTCACCCGTGAGACCGTGAGACCGTGAGACGGTCCGGTCGGCTGCATGAGGCGCCGCTGTCACACGGGACCATGTCATCCATCACAGTGTCACTCTGCACAAAAGCGACGGCGTCATCGCCGCGGGCGGCAGCACTGTCACCGCGTCAGCACCGCCAAACAAGGCTATCCCTGACGCGGCCGGCGCCGGGTCGGCGCGGCCCGGGTCGTCCCGGCCCAGGTCAGCACACCCGGCCCAGGTCAGCACACCCGGCCTCGGCAGGGTCGTGGATCTCAGGCTGGGTTAGTGGAGCGCGTGCCGCGTGCCAGCACAGCCAAGTCGCACGCATGGGTGTGGTGCTCAGCGTCCGCGGACGATCCACGCGTGCATCATGTCACGTCACATCATATCTCATCATAGCACGCCACGTCACGTCACGACGTGACATGTCATGTCATTTCAGTCGGGGTTGCGTCACATCACGTCACACTGTCACGTCACTTGTCATTGCGCTGTGTGACGGAACGTCGCGTTAGTATGCAGGTGACCGCCAAGTGTCCTCATGAACTGAGATACCCAGCCGGCGGCAGTGATGGCTTCTGTACATTCGGACCGTGTTGAAAATGCGCTGAGAATTCTGCGATGTCGTCTCTCACAGTGTTTTACACACGAGAAGTATCCCACAAACGCATGAGAACCGCAAGCGGGTGTCCCGGACGCGGCGCCTTAAAAACGTGAGATATTTCTAATCGCGGTGGGAAAATTACCCGGCAGCCAAGGGAATTTATTATTTTCGAATATGTTCTCCTGTGAATCCAGATTTACCAAATGGCCGAAGGAAAGCTTCCCAGAAACGGCTTGTGTGAAAATGCGGCCGTCAGACGTGCTGTCCCTTGCGGGCCGGGCGGCCGGCATGAAATCAACTTCCGACGGCTGCGCGCCGGACCGTGCCAAATCGGGCCGCCGTCGCCGCCGCCGCCGCCGCCGCTGCCGCCGCCTCCATTCACCGCCGCCGCCGTCGCAGCGCGGCCGTGTTTGCTCCAGGTAACCCTTCTTCGACACGCCTGTCGCGCGCACACGGGCCTGTCCCGACGGCCGGCCGGGCCGGCGCTGAGCCGTCGCCGGAAGCCGCGGTATTCACGGGGCGCCGACTCGCTGGCTGGCGAGGCGAGGTGTTCGCGCGCTCGTCGACGCGGCATTTCCCGCCGTGGCGATGGTCGCGGTCGGAGGTGGCGCCGTCATGGCGTCGGCATTTGTTGCGTGAGCTTTCGCGGCACGTCGTGACGTGGAGCTGGCAGATACGATTTCCCAGTAGTTGCCGGGTATCCTGGCTGTGTTACTGAGTTGGACACTAAGTGGCACGGCCAGATTTGAACGTGCCATCCGTCTCGCCCTGAAGTTAGCAACAGCCACAGGGGGCGGCTCCAGCAACAATAAACTATACCAACTAGATCACTCTTGTGGGGCATATTTATGTGGATATACATGATACGGAATGTCGAAACAAGTCACAAATGAATGCACGACTACATAAATATACTCCATGACAAGACTTTAGTAACAATCGGTATTTGTTGCTGGAACCGTGCATTGCGCACAGCAACAAGCACCGATTGTAACTAAATTCATGGCATGGGCTAAGTTTACATAGCCATGCACTCATCTGTATTTTGTTTTTCTTTGAATACCTTATACATAGCTGCAGAAATATTCCCAATAACATTAATTAGTTCGCATTGCGAACTAATTAATGTTATTGGTAATTAAACCAATAACATTAATTAGTTTGTTGCGGGAGCCGTTTGCTGGAGCCGTCTACTGTGGTTGCTGCTAACTTCAAGAACATGCAATTCGTGTGATATTTGTAATATATGCAACCCTTTCGACTGGTGATGCTTGTGCAATTGTACTATTTGGTGCCTAACGTTCATTTCAAGCTATATTAGTCCCATGAAACACATTTTGTGCGTGTTGAATTGCCCTATGATCATGGAGCGTCACTCCTCTCTTTAAACTTGCTTTCTTGATTTAATGAACATTTGGTATTAGTTATAGGTTATCTCGCACAAAAACTAAAATCATGAACCATTGAATACATTTGCAGCGAAAACGATGCTTTTGGAACTGCCCGACAAATTGGCGGTAATTCTAGATAATACAAGAAACGGATGCGTTTTGTCGGCGTGTCTTTCCTTCTTTGTGAACAGTCAAGTCCTGTCACGATTTGTCACTAGAGCGCCAACAACGGACAAGCTAATTACGACCGCATTCCGAGCTTCCATCTTTGCTTCCGGTTTCGTGCCTGATATCAATCGGAATGTGACGCCATGAGACAAGGGGAATACCGTGCAATTTCACAACGTGCAGGATTATGCCGATGAAAATACAGATGAACTCAAATCCTATCTAAAAATTTCAGTTCATGGGTGGAGAAACCATGTCATATAGCAAAAGAGCACGAGGAGCTCACCATGTATAATGCAGGCCTACCCACTGACCACCACATGCCGTCAGTTGTTGCTATGCCGCCTTCTGTCCAGCCATACTTCCAAAATGAATGCAAGTAATAATTTTTTCCGGTTGATTCGGAAAGTTTCAATTGGCAGCAATTTCGATGCCCGAAGATTTTTCAAGTGCATTGTTGTACATTACCATTAACTCTCACCCTCTGTAGCGAAGAACGATAAAAAAAAACTTGAACACTTGAACACTCGGAGGGATATCAATTTTTAAGTTTCAGCACCAGTTCGCCCATCAATTTACCATCCTGTGACAAAAGTGGCATTCTAGCTCACCAGTTCGAGCATGAGTGACGTTATAGTGACGTCATCTCCCGAGATTTTTGAACTAAATGAATGGTATAAAAATGTGTCAAAAATCGAGGAGAAAAGATATTAAGCATCTGCTTTCGCCCATTGACAGCGAATTGAATGGCAAATACTGTTGCCGTCTCGTAATTTTGCTTCTTATGCAACGCGGCTGTCCAAATATACAAACTGAAAAAAAAAATGTTTTGAAACTATTCGACTTTTGAACTGGAATGCGTTTGATTCAGACTTACGTTCTGAATATTCATAGCATATTTAAAGTCAATACCTGCCAAAATGACTGAGATACGGTGCAGCAAATGTGCAGTGATAGTCTCAGTACTGCACCACAACTTAGTGTCTCATGTCGTCGTCGCTCCGTTTGCGGTCATCATGGAGCCGGCATCTGTGGCACTATAGCCCTTGACGTTGCCTGAAACCTTTTGAGTTTTTCAATGGTTTTGATTTAATTTATCTAAAACAAAATCAGGTATGCACCTTCCATACACTCAGACAAGTTATTTGTATTGCTTCCATCGGGTTCTTGCAAAATCTTGCCGTACAAATATGCACCGCATATTTGTATGGCCAGATTCAATATTTGACCCCAAAATGTCACGCGACCCGCCAATGACCTCAATATTTTCTTTACTCACACTTGTCTTTCTTGGCTTTCGTAGGATGCAATACGTATGACAGCACTCAAATCCCGCCTCTGCCCTGCTTAATTTTATGACGTTCCACTAAGATCGAAACTTCGCCAAGTTGGTGAAGCTTCGGACTGACCTGTGCGATCACATGTATCGCATTGGTGAATTCACTTTACGTCCCCTGAGTCGATCGTCCATCGTGTCGATTTTCACCAAAAGGAGCCAAAACGGCGCAGTAACTTTTCGAGTTAAGCAGCGTGCAGGATCCCCCCCCCCGGTTGGGCGCGCCCGGCTGTCGATTAATACTCGCAGATCCCATCAGTGGTCTGCGGGTTAATAGTTACTTGACGTATTTGCTATGGCAGGCAAATCAAACTCATCACCAAATATACCTTCAGATCAAAGAGCTGAGAGCGGAGGTAGTGCAGGGAATGATAATAAGGTGGACCACTTATACACAATATAGGACATTGCATAGGATGCCATCAATTGAGTCTCGACAAGTCAAGGCGTGGATGTCGATATGTGTGCCTTTGAAGGTGTCTCGCCCCTCCCTATGTTGGCTTGTTCCTTCCCCCTACAATATGTTTATAACTTTAACGTGGGAGCCCCTGGGATGCGCACCCACACATTTCCCCATGCATTGCCCCCTTCTCCAATTTTTCTTAAATCAACATCTGTGACTCAACGTGTAGGTACAGGACATCTCTAGGCACTAACAGGTATTCAGTGGAGTCAAAAGGTAGTTGTTCAGTGAAGTAGGCTGCCTGATGATATAGTGTGGTGTCAGTTGTTGAATGTGCATAATTGTGTGGTGAATCAATTCTTTATGTCCGATGATCATATTTTGGAATTACAAGTGGAATTTCAGTGGAAAAGCAGCATCAGTGGAAAAGCATCATCAATCAATCAATCAATCGATCAATCAATCAATCAATCAATCAACCTGCGCTAGGTGTACCCTTTAGGATGAACCTTCTGTGGAGTGGAATGGAATGGAATGAGATGGGATGGAATCGGACGGGATGGGAGGGAGAGGAGGAAAGAGGGACAGCGTGAGAGAGAGAGAGAGAGGGTGGGGAGGGAGAGCCAGATACAGGATAGAGGAGAGGAAGAGGGGAGGGAATGGACGGGAAGGGGCGGATGCAGCCATCCAATAACACACCGGCAGTTCCGGTTTCAGACAATTTCCCACATCCGCCGGGATCGGCGACGGGAGCCTCACACCCCAATCGTGACTCTGCGGGCTGGTGAGAACATTGTGTGTGTGTGAGAGAGAGAGAGAGAGGGAGAGAGAGAGAGAGACAGAGAGAGAGAGAGGGAGGTGCGCCGGAGTCCTGCACGAGTCGCAAGCCCGGCGCCGGTGCACGCTGGCCGTGCGAGCGGTCAGAGGCATGTCGTGAGAAAACCGGAAATGCATTCAGCTAGCTTCGCACGGTCTGAGTTCGCCGAGATCGTGATGCATACCGCGCCGAGATCGTGATCCCAGCCGCTTTTGTTCGTCCATTTGCGAGTCGAGAGTTTTATACCGAATGGAATGGCGATCAATATAATACGCGTGAGATAGTCGTAGCGTTGTGGTCGCTGTGGCGACCTGCGCCGAGCCAGCGGGCATACAGCTGTGGAGATGGCACCGGCACTGTCTGGAGCGTCTCCACATACCCAACAATTTTCAACTTCAAACTGGCCGAGACAATGATCATGCCCCGCTGGATGCAACGAGTGTAAGTTGTACCCAGGAATTTCGCTGCAAGATTGTCAATGCTCCATGATGAGATGGCAGCGTTAGCAGGATCTCCATAGGGCAGTGGCTAAGGACAAAATGCATTACCACGCATGCATTACTATGCAACGCGAGGTGATCAATGATGTATTATAAGTATCTTGTCATTATGTAAGAACTGCTTCCCTTCGGCCCATTAGTGAGACGCATTTTTAGACCAGCTATGTTTTATGGAATAATATGATACACTCATTTGTTGGTGTTGACGCTGAAATCAGATTCTCGAAGAGCAGAAACTGAGTTAGATCCTACGGCAGACTAGACAGCATTGGGAAAGGACAAGTTAAAAGTTCGGAAAATAGCTGCCTTGATCCCACGAAACCAAGCTAGAGCCACACTCCCGCTCCGTATCTACATCTCGCATACGGTAGGTCATGACCTGTCAGGAAGTTGCGCCAACGGACGCACTGATGGGACCGCACGGCTGCCTATCGCAGTGCTGAAATGTCCGTCGATGTAAGATCCTCAGTCCGCTTCACCTGCTAGGTGGCGGAAACCAATCTCCCGTACAGAGGTGGTGATAAAAAACAGAGCGGGTGCAGTCATTATCGCCATTCTCTGCGTTTGAACCGCTTTACGGCGTGGGCATTTTAAAAATAAATTTAGACATTGGTCACGACGTTTAGCTTCAGACCGCTTGGCGCCGAGACCTGTATAATCCGCGTGGGAAGGAAGGTAGGTCGACAGCTTCGTACTGGAGCACACCGTCCAGGATGATCCGACATTGGCCTGCATCACGATCCGTCAGGCTGTACCAGTCAGCTCGTGCGCGGCCAAGATTTGGACCAGTTAGTGGACAGCCGAGAATGCAGGATGATGGTCAGATCGGTAGACACACTAGGCGTATTATCGGCGTCTAATGGCGTCAGCGATGTTGGAATCGCTCGCTGTAGCAAAACCTTACGCAGACAAAAAATGTGGTCTGGTGGACTTTTTTACGGAATCTCCAGACAGTGTTTTCTTTATGACGCACGTGGTCGCCTCAGAGGGAGCCGGTTGAAACCGCAGGGTAATCAAATCAATCATTACGGGAGACCGACAGACATTTCGACAGAACATCAATGCCGAGGGAGCACCTCTCCAACTATAGGAAAAATCAACTTGGACAGTTCAACCCGACCGGCCCCAACCCGACGGTAAAGACTGAGAGATTTCAGCGTTTTTAACTTTGTAACGCTATTATATCGCAGCATCACGGATTAAACATGCAAATGTAGCTCACCTCTCTAAGTGTTGTATACCTTAAGTTACAAGGTCCTGCTCCATGCATTCTTTTCGGTTATATCAGAGTATGATTCATGACACATATTATTACATAGTTTCTATGTTTTGCCAATGTGCCACCGATGCGGGTGGGTCTACTCTGTTACCCAGGGTTGCTGTCATGCCCATGCTCAGAAAATACCGAACCGAATTCCATCAAACCTCACCAATTGATGTATTGAGGTCGAATTACTTAGGACTTTTGAATATGGTGACTCTCACCGTTACGTAAAGCTATTAATAAATTACCCCTTAAATTTGGAACTATCATTTTGAAAATGTTGCGGTTCTCATGCTACTAAACGGCTCGACTGAATGTTATGAAACTTTCACCAACTAACGCAGCATGGTCGATTTACTTCGGACTTTAAAATACGGTGACCTTGACCTTGATCTAAGGTCGCAAAATGAGTACATCTATATTTTCAAATGTTGCGGTGCCCATGCTCCTAAACTACTGAACCGAATTCCCTGAAACTTTCACCAATCGACGTGACATGGTCGATATACCCGGGACTTTTGAATATGGTGACCTTGTCTTTAGGTCAAGGTCACCAAAAAGCACAAAACCATTTTAAAGACTGCTTACCACGCCTATACTCAGAAACTACTCAATACAATTTCATGAAACCTTCACCAATCGAAGTAACGTGGTCGATATGCGTGGGGCTTTGGATATGGTGGCCTTGGCTTTATGTTAAGGTCACCAATATACACAAAGTCATTTTTTTAGGCTATTTGCCACGCTCATACTCCGAAAGTGCGGAACCGAATTTGATGCAAAATTAAACCAATCGACGTTGAATGGCCGATATACTCGGGACGTTTAAATATGTTGACTTTGGCATTAGGCCAAGGCCATCATAAATTCATAAAACTCTTTTGAAGGGTTGTTGCGCCGCCCATGCTCCGAAAGTATTAAACCAAATTTCATGAAACCTTCACCAATCGAAGTAACGTGGTAGATATACTTGGGAATTTGCAATATGGTGACCCTGGCTTTAGGTCAAGGTCCGCCTGTATCTGCTGGCAGATACTGGCTAATTAGTGCATGGAACATTGCAACGCTAGCGTGGTGCACAACTGTAGAACTGCATCTATTGTGAACGAAAGCGTATTAACACGAGCCCCGGAGAGCCTCTCACAATGCCCACCGGAGGGGAGTGGACGGATTCGCCCCCCCCCATAAGTTCTGCGAAAATACTGAAATGGTGAACACAAAATTTAGAGGGCTGACTACGGTTGAAGTTAATTCGCTTCAGTGTGCATTTCATGACCCTAGGTCAATACCTTTATGGTCAAATGACATAGTGAAGTTGCATCTAACTACCCCTGCACGCTGGGGCCATGCCCATGTGATGTCTCGTAGGGAGTGGGTGAGAGCCAGGACCTAGGAAGCCACGTCTAGTCATGCGTACTTATTCGCCCATTAAGCGTCATTATGCATGCATTGCACATCCTTATGACTATGGCAATATTATTTTCGCTTCTGACATTCAAATGGTTAAAAAAAAAACACTTCCACCTGGCATTTCGAAAATTACTTCATCATTCTCTGGACATTCCTACTGTATGAAGGCACGCAACCCGCAGCCTTTTCACTTATTTAGAGGTCACCAGTCAAGCTTGTTGACACACACATAAACACACACACACACACACACACACACACACACACACACACACACACACACACACACACACACACACACACACACACACACACACACACACACACACACACACACACACACACACACACACACACACACACACACACACACACCCTCACTACCGGTCACTGGCTGACACACCTCACACCTGACCCTCAGTACTAGCCGCTGGCTAACATACACATTTTAGACCCTCGGTACCGGCCGCTGGCTGACACACACTCCAGACCATTGGTACCGGCCGCTGGCTGACACACACTCCAGACCATTGGTACCGGCCGCTGGCTGACACACACTCCAGACCATTGGTACTGGCCGCTGACTGACACACACTCCAGACCATCGGTACCGGCCGCTGGGTGACACACACTCCAGACCATCGGTACCGGCCGCTCACTGGCACACACTCTAGACCATCGGTACCGGCCGCTGGCTGACACACACTCCAGACCATCGGTAGCGGCCGCTGGCTGACACACACTCCAGACCATTGGTACCGGCCGCTGCCTGACACACACTCCAGACCATCGGTACCGGCCGCTGACTGACACACACTCCAGACCATCGGTACCGGCCGCTGGCTGACACACACTCCAGACCATCGGTACCGGCCGCTGGCTGACACACACTCCAGACCATCGGTACCGGCCGCTGGCTGACACACACTCCAGACCATCGGTACCGGCCGCTCACTGACACACACTCCAGACCATCGGTACCGGCCGCTGGCTGACACACACACACCCACAAGACCCTCAGTACCGACCACTGGCTGACCCAGCCCTCAGTTCCTGTGCAAGCTGTTTGTCGCTTCCAGCGAGCCATGGGAAAGCATCGTGCGTTAGAAAGCTGGGTCAGGTCACGAACTTCGTGCGTTGTCGCGACTGCTGTCCGAGCCAGCCTCGCTGTAGATGCGTCATGGTCAGATGACTGGCGTCATGGTCAGCGTCGTGCGGTACGAGTGACCTCACCAGTATCCGGGAATTGTTCTCACGTCTCGCTCTACTCCTGCGGTGGGAATCGCAGGGCCTGCGTTTCGGTGCCCGATTGAGCACGGAAGTCTTCAAGAGGAGGGGTAGCATTGCCCTCCGGCGGCCAGCAAGTGTTCGGTGCGACGTTCAGCATCTACAAGTTCGATTTCATCTCCAAAAAGCTGATTTATTATTTTGCTGTGGGATGCTGGAACATCGGGGGATTTATTGGAGTTGAAAAAATAAGAAAGGAATTTGGTGTTATGTTTCACTCGAAGACACGTTTTTGTCCAACTGGATATTGTTTTTGGACCCGATCTCTGAGACTGGTTATCTGGTCCCATCTGATCAATGGGATTAGCTGTGAGCTGGGGTTCGCTTCTTCAAAACTCATTACAACAAGCACAATGGTACACTGGTGCGTTGCTATCACAGTATTTCGTACATTACGGCGAGCACAACGGTACAATGATCCGTTGTTATCATAGAGATTCGAAGCGTTTCTGCCGGCCGAGACGCGCCGTTTCAATTATCTTCACGTCGATGCCAGCCGGCGTTACAACGCCTCGAACGCAAACCGGCTCAACGGAGGCTTTCACGATAAATGCGCCAGCTATTTCCCAGCGTCGACGCAGCGCGCCGTCCTGAACTGGACCCAGCTTCCTTCATTTGCTCGATAAAATCCACGCGAAGAAAACCTACGCGCAGCGAGAGACGCGGCCGCTAAGATCTCACAATGCGCGCAGGAAATGTCAAGACTGCCCGGCCTCTTCAGCCGGTCGCCGGCCGGGCCCTCTTTTCAAACCGCACTCGATACAATTCAATAGGATTATCGGCGCAGTCGACTGGAGGGAATTCTCGCGTCGCCAAACACGCCGTGCGACCTGGAATTATGTGTGGGATAAATTCCTCTCGGCGACGGTAGTTCACACTGGGGGCTAGTTATGTTCTCACTGGTGTGCGTGAGAAGTTTCTGTTTTGAAGGCGACGCTTGAGCGCCGTGAGAGAGGCGGCGGCGGGGGCGGGGGCGGCCGGCTCGTCTCCGCGGCGGCGGCGGCGGCGACTCTCACGCGGTGGGCGGCGGCGCTCTCACGACCGCCGCCGCCCCCTCCGGAGTGTCCCGCGCCGCCGCGCGGCACGACGGCGGCGACGACTCGGCGCGGCGCTCCGCGGCGCGCAGTCCTCCCGCGCGGGGCCGTGCACATTCCCAGGCACGGCCGGGCGTCGCGAGCGCCGCCGCCCAACTTCTCACGGCCGACGAATTTTTCTCACGATCACGCGAGCATTCCCAGGCCCGATAAAACTTCTCAAGAAATGAATGACAGGAAGCAAATTGTCGAGGGAAAATGTGGGCCAGGCGGCGGCCGGCCGGTTGCGCGGTCGCGCCGGGTCGCGCCGGGTCGCCGCAGGGTCGCCGCCGGGTCACGCAGCGGGGGAGGGGGAGGGGACGTCGGGCATGCACGACAGGCGGCCGCGCCGGCTTTCTCAAACCATTTGGCGGCGCGCCCACGGTCGGTTGCGCCGCGACCGTCGTCGGCGTCCGGTCACCACGTGCGATGGGAACGGCGCGCCTTCTCAGCTCACTAAAACGTAATGGGCCGCGGCCAAGGCCGGTGTCGGATGCGTGGGCTGGGCTGGATGCGCGGCGAGCTGCGGTGGGCTGGGCTGGACGCGCGGCGAGCTGCGGTGGGCTGGGCTGGACGCGCGGCGAGCTGCGGTGGGCTGGGCTCGCGACAGTGGGCTTCGGCGGACCTGTCTGGGAGGTGTTCAGGCCGGTCTGTTGGGCCGACCCACGGCTGAAGTGGACTGGGCTAGCTGCACCACGGACTTCCGAAACGCCTACCCGGTTTTCATCGAGTCGCGATTGGTGTCTGCCACGTCTTTGGTTCCCTTGAGGTATGAGTGTCTCACAGCTATGGGTGGAGATCAGAAAGTGCAGTATTGGAAATATTCGTTGAAATGGCGCCCTCGCAGGCAAATTCCCCACATGACAATTCCTGCGTCCGCCCATGTGTCGATGGCAATGTTTTCGGAACAAATTTTCAGATTCAGCAGGAAAATGACAAATTTAGAATCAGCCGGGTACCAAACCAGGCGGTTCGGACCCCCGACCCACCCAGGATCTCCAGCCAAGTCAAGGTGACATCTTGCATACCAAGTTTCCCTATGGTATATCATCAATGCATTCTGGCCATCACTTTTTTCCCTCCCCAGGGGGGAATATAGGGGATGGCACCGAGACCATGTACTCTCCTCCCCCGTGCGCCCCTCCGGCCGGGGACGTTCCTTCAGGATGGCTCGATTGCACCCACCCCTCACCCCGGTCAAAAGAATCTTCGACCGAAAACATGAGAAGTCGTCCCCAGTATGCTCGTGTACACCCCTCTCCCATCAACGAAATTTTCCACCGAAGTCGCCCCTTCGAGGAAATGCTTCCAAACCGGAAAAAAAATCCTGCTCCCGCCCCTGTTCCTCCCCTCTGCCAATTATCATGTGAAATTAACCAAGGAATCCGCGACAATAAGGAGAAGTATGATAAAACAAGATAGTCCTCCATAAAGACACGTCGAGGCCGCTTGTGAGCGCCACCACATGCGTTAGTGGAAACTGGGGAATGCCACCTTGCAGGTATGGTAGCAAAGCCAGCCGTCTGATAAAAATGTGATGTGGTGGATTACAGATAACTTCGGTAGGATCAGTAGCGCTTTCTGTGCCAGTGAAGCGCCGTCCAGTGAGACTGGCTGAAGCTAATTTGTGGGCAATGCGCAACCGGCGCTGTAGAGAACATATTGTGCTCAGTGTTCTACAGATCTAGGACTTCGCTAGGGGAAGATTTTGAAGGGTGCTTTACACTGAAACATTTGATGAGGGAGAGTGGTATACTGGAGCGCCTGCCGCTGGGGCGCCGAGGGGGTGGTGTACTGGAGCCTGCCACTGGGGCGCCGAGGGGGTGGTGTACTGGAGCCTGCCACTGGGGCGCCGAGGGGGTGGTGTACTGGAGCCTGCCGCTGGGGCGCCGAGGGGGTGGTGTACTGGAGCCTGCCACTGGGGCTAGCGCGAGGGGTGGTGTACTGGAGCCTGCCACTGGGCGCCGAGGGCCTGCCACGGGGGGGGGTGGTGTACTGGAGCCTGCCGCTGGGAGGGGTGGTGTACTGGAGCCCGTGGTGCACTGGAGCCCGAGGGGTGGTGTACTGGAGCCTGCCACTGGGGCGCCGAGGGGTGGTGTACTGGAGCCTGCCACTGGGGCGCCGAGGGGGTGTACTGGAGCCTGCCACTGGGGCGCCGAGGGTGGTGTACTGGAGCCTGCCACTGGGGCGCCGAGGGGTGGTGTACTGGAGCCTGCCACTGGGGCGCCGAGGGGTGGTGTACTGGAGCCTGCCACTGGGGCGCCGAGGGGGTGGTGTACTGGAGCCTGTCACTGGGGCGCCGAGGGGTGGTGTACTGGAGCCTGCCACTGGGGCGCCGAGGGGTGGTGTACTGGAGCCTGCCACTGGGGCGCCGAGGGGTGGTGTACTGGAGCCTGCCACTGGGGCGCCGAGGGGTGGTGTACTGGAGCCTGCCACTGGGGCGCCGAGGGGGTGGTGTACTGGAGCCTGCCGCTGGGGCGCCGAGGGGTGGTGTACTGGAGCCTGCCACTGGGGCGCCGAGGGGTGGTGTACTGGAGCCTGCGGCACCCGAGGGGTGGTGTACTGGAGCCTGCCGCTGGGGCCCGAGGGGGTGTGTGGGCACTGGGCCTGCCCTGGGGCCCGAGGGGTGGTGTACTGGAGCCTGCCGCTGGGGCGCCGAGGGGGTAGTGTACTGGAGCCTGCCACTGGGGCGCCGAGGGGGTGGTGTACTGGAGCCTGCCACTGGGGCGCCGAGGGGTGGTGTACTGGAGCCTGTCGCTGGGGCGCCGAGGGGGTGGTGTACTGGAGCCTGCCACTGGGGCGCCGAGGGGGTGGTGTACTGGAGCCTGTCGCTGGGGCGCCGAGGGGGTGGTGTACTGGAGCCTGCCACTGGGGCGCCGAGGGGGTGGTGTACTGGAGCCTGTCGCTGGGGCACCGAGGGGGTGGTGTACTGGAGCCTGCCACTGGGGCGCCGAGGGGTGGTGTACTGGAGCCTGTCGCTGGGGCGCCGAGGGGTGGTGTACTGGAGCCTGCCGCTGGGGCACCGATTGCTGCCACTGGGGCGCCGAGGGTGGTGTACTGGAGCCTGCCACTGGGGCACCGAGGGGTGGTGTACTGGAGCCTGCACTGGGCCGGGGGCCGAGGGGTGGTGTACTGGAGCCTGCCACTGGGGCGCCGAGGGGTGGTGTACTGGAGCCTGCCACTGGGGCGCCGAGGGGGGTGTACTGGAGCCTCCGAGGGGTGGTGTACTGGAGCCTGCCGCTGGGGCGCCGAGGGGTGGTGTACTGGAGCCTGCCTACTGGGGCGCCGAGGGGTGGTGTACTGGAGCCTGCCGCTGGGGCGCCGAGGGGTGGTGTACTGGAGCCTGCCACTGGGGCGCCGAGGGGGTGGTGTACTGGAGCCTGCCGCTGGGGCGCCGAGGGGTGGTGTACTGGAGCCTGCCACTGGGGCGCCGAGGGGTGGTGTACTGGAGCCTGCCGCTGGGGCGCCGAGGGGGTGGTGTACTGGAGCCTGCCACTGGGGCGCCGAGGGGTGGTGTACTGGAGCCTGCCTACTGGGGCCCCGAGGGGTGGTGTACTGGAGCCTGCCGCTGGGGCCCCGAGGGGGTGGTGTACTGGAGCCTGCCACTGGGGCCCCGAGGGTGGTGTACTGGAGCCTGCCACTGGGGCGCCGAGGGGGTGGTGTACTGGAGCCTGCCGCTGGGGCGCCGAGGGGGTGGTGTACTGGAGCCTGCCCTGGGGCACCGAGGGGGTGTACTGGAGCCTGCCCTGGGGCGCCGAGGGGGTGTACTGGAGCCTGCCACTGGGGCGCCGAGGGTGGTGTACTGGAGCCTGCCACTGGGGCGCCGAGGGGTGGTGTACTGGAGCCTGCCGCTGGGGCGCCGAGGGGTGGTGTACTGGAGCCTGCCACTGGGGCGCCGAGGGGTGGTGTACTGGAGCCTGTCACTGGGGCGCCGAGGGGTGGTGTACTGGAGCCTGCCACTGGGCGCCGAGGGTGGTGTACTGGAGCCTGCCACTGGGGCGCCGAGGGGTGGTGTACTGGAGCCTGCCGCTGGGGCGCCGAGGGGGGGTGTACTGGAGCCTGCCTACTGGGGCGCCGAGGGGGTGGTGAACTGGAGCCTGCCGCTGGGGCGCCGAGGGGGTGGTGTACTGGAGCCTGCCACTGGGGCGCCGAGGGGGTGGTGTACTGGAGCCTGCCGCTGGGGCGCCGAGGGGGTGGTGTACTGGAGCCTGCCACTGGGGCGCCGAGGGGGTGGTGTACTGGAGCCTGCCGCTGGGGCGCCGAGGGGTACTGGAGCCTGCCACTGGGGCCCCGAGGGTGGTGTACTGGAGCCTGCCACTGGGGCCCCGAGGGGGTGGTGTACTGGAGCCTGCCACTGGGGCGCCGAGGGGGTGGTGTACTGGAGCCTGCCGCTGGGGCGCCGAGGGGGTGGTGTACTGGAGCCTGCCACTGGGGCGCCGAGGGGGTGGTGTACTGGAGCCTGCCTACTGGGGCGCCGAGTGTATAGACCTGCACTGGGGCCCGAGGGGTGGTGTACTGGAGCCTGCCGCTGGGGCGCCGAGGGGGTGGTGTACTGGAGCCTGTCACTGGGGCGCCGAGGGGGTGGTGTACTGGAGCCTGTCACTGGGGCGCCGAGGGGGTGGTGTACTGGAGCCTGTCACTGGGGCGCCGAGGGGGTGGTGTACTGGAGCCTGCCACTGGGGCGCCGTGTCTAATCGGACACTAGGAGAGGCGCCTTCGACGGAAAATCGAATGGTGTTGGACGTGCGCTCCACCTTCTTTCAGGGGCGGCTTTTCCGCCTGGAGGGGCGCCCCATCTCCATCGGGGCACCTTTCGAAGTGCTAAGCGAGGGGGTCGTCCCTTCGAACTCTCCCCCTTCCTGGTTCAGGAAGCGTGACTATCGGCTAGGGTCTAACTAGGAAAGCTGCAGACCTCCGTCTTTGTCGGGTACGCCTCTGTGCCGCATGGTGGCACGGCAGCATTCGCAGGCTGAGTAAATGCAACCATGCGGGATACGTCTCTGCCTCCCTGGCGCTCCTCCGGAGCCGGTGGTGGTGGATCAGTGTCGGTACGTAGCCACGTGCAGGCACTCTCCGGGGCCAAGATCGCATCGTTTGATCCACTGGACCAAGTAGAACCTCCGACAGCGAACCAGTTTGAACTTCCGACAGTGGACCAACCTGAACTCCGAACAGGAGACCAGTCTGAATTATCGACAGCGGACCAGCCTGATATTCCGACAGTGACCCAATCGGAACTTCCGACAGTAGACCAGTCTGAACTCCCGACAGTAGACCAGTCTGAACTTCCGACAGTGGACCAGTCTGAACTCCCGACAGTGGACCAGTCTGAACTCCCGACAGTAGACCAGTCTGAACTCCCGACAGTGGACCAGTCTGAACTCCCGACAGTGGACCAGTCTGAACTCCCGACAGTGGACCAGTCTGAACTCCCGACAGTGGACCAGTCTGAACTCCCGACAGTGGACCAGTCTGAACTCCCGACAGTGGACCAGTCTGAACTCCCGACAGTGGACCAGTCTGAACTCCCGACAGTGGACCAGTCTGAACTCCCAACAGTGGACCAGCTTTAGGTTTCGGCAGTGGATCAGTCCGAACTCCCCGGCAGCGAACCAGCCTGCATTCTCGACAGTGGACCCGTCTGAGTTTCCGACCGTCCTGGTTCGATCGGTGGCGTGGAACGGGGTCGAATCATTGCGGCAGGCACCGGAGACGGGAATACCGACCCAAGAGGCGATGTGACCGACATACGATTAGACAGTCAATCAGGCTGGCATAAAGACGACAGTCACGCTGGCACACAGACGACAGACAGGCTGACACACAGACGACAGACAGGCTGACACACAGACGACAGTTAGGCTGACACAGACGACAGATAGGCTAGCACACAGACGACAGTCAGGCTGACACACAGACGACAGTCAAGCTGACACACAGACGACAGTCAGGCTGGCATACAGACGACAGTCAGGGTGACATACAGACGACAGTCAGGCTGACACACAGACGACAGTCAGGCTGACACACAGACGACAATCAGGCTGACACAGACGACAGTCAGGCTGACATACAGACGACAGTCAGGCTGACACACAGACGACAGTCAGGCTGACACACAGACGACAGTCAGGCTGACACACAGACGACAGTCAGGCTGACACACAGACGACAGTCAGGCTGACACACATACGACAGTCAGGCTGACACACAGATGACAATCAGGCTGACACAGACGACAGTCAGGCTGACACACAGACGGCCAGCTCCACAGCTGGCTGCAGTGTGAGGAGAGATTGACCAAGGTCGTCGGCTATGGCAGCGACAGGACCACAGAGTGCTGCGTATGTCGCACCCAGACCAGACATCGCCGACCGATCACCGCGGAACCAACGGAGCGCCCCGCGCCGACCCTCGGCAGCGGACTGGTCACCTGTCTGGGTGTGTCGTTGGTCTCCTGGTCTCCTAGTCGCCTGGTCGCCTGGTCTCCTGGTCGCCTGTTCTCCTGGTCGCCTGGTCTCCTGGTCTCCTGGTCTCCTGGTCTCCCGGTCTCCTGGTCGCCTGGTCTCCTGGTCTCCTGGTCTCCTGGTCTCCTGGTCTCCTGGTCTCCTGGTCTCCTGGTCTCCTGGTCTCCTGGTCTCCTGGTCTCCTGGTCTCCTGGTCTCCTGGTCTCCTGGTCTCCTGGTCGTCATGATGTCCAGCTCGGCGGCCAGTCAGCCGACCAAATTTCACGCTCCATAAGCCGTCCGCCGGGCACTCGACGGTGTGGCGGCGCCGTCGGCAGAATCACTCGTGTAAACGCTCGTAATTCTCCGCAGTAAAGCGGGCCGACGTTCCGCCGAGTTTGGAGGCGAGCCTAGCCTCTGAAGCGCCACTTGAGGAAGCGGAAAAACGATGAGTTATGGGATGCGTCCCCGACAAACGTGCTGCATGTGTGAGCACTACGTCGGAAGCGTGGCCGCATTTGTCTGAAGTGCGCATTCTGCAAGCATTCAGTGCTCAGGTACATTGCGACAGCTTCATGCTTCTGGTTTTGCTTCATTGATACACGTCGAAGTTGCCGACGAAAGCGTAAATGAGCGCAGTCGTGATCACCGTCGTGACTTTTCTGGCGCTGAGGAACACCTCGATTAACTCTAGCCGCTGGCACTGGCCTTCAACAGGTAGCGGCATCTCCGGACTCAGCTGTGGGACGCCGGTCCCACCGGCGGCAGTTCGGACGAGCATCCTGGCTTTTCTCACGCGTTTGTCGGTGAGAAGCGCGGCGCAGATCGGCGGCGTGGCTGCGCTGGCGACCGAACGTCGATGCCGGTTCTCTCACGCGCGGTGCGGCGGTAGGCATTGCCAACGTGGGTCGACACGCCGCCGCGGGTTCAGGTGCTTCGGAATATCGTTTGTGGCGAAATCGTGATGATGTGATAAGGCAGATGTGCTCTCGCCGACCGGCGGCCGGCACTTATCAGCGTTGGGAAAAAGCCGCACGGTCTAGTGAGTCACGGCGACCGTTTTCCGTGCCGATGTCGTAAAAGAAAACGTCCCGGGAACATCCGAGCGGCCCCAGCGTCGGCATCCCAGCGATGTGGGATCCGTGCGCCTCCCAGCACGCGCACAGTCCAATTTTGCTGCTGGACGATCATCACCAATTCCCACCAGGTGAAAAGCAAGCGAATGCGAGCGAGACTGAGGACCGAGGGACTATCTTCTTATGCGGCTAAATTTCCCACGAGCGACCCGACACGACCCGGCCTGACCCGGTCAGATCGTTGCGCACACGTATTGCGTAAGCATACCTAGCAGCCTCGTTATGGTGCTTGAAGTCCTAATAAGCCATTTGTAATCACTTGTAATTTGAACTTTGCAAACTACAGTCACGATAATTCCCTCTAGATACTCATAAGAAGGGGTGTAGCATTGTATGTTTTGAGAGGGCACTTTCCCCCGTAATGTTGGCTTTGCCTCCCCCAATAATTTCAACTTTTAACGTGGGAGACTATGGGGCCAAACTTTTTTGTCGGCCTCCCAAAACCATTAGAGCCCGCCAAATAATTATGCAAATATGCGCGTTCATGTTGTGCCCTTCAAATAATTTAAAAACAGCTACCTGTGTCTTAATCATTGTTCAAAGGGACGATTTTGTTGCGATACTGGCCAGATAGTATGACGCGGAAAACTACCTAAGGTGTCCCGACAATTTCCACCAGGTAACGTGAGGGCAAGTTGCGGTAGATGGTGGTGGTGTACTTATGTTTTAGGACGCGTTAACTACCTCGGTAATTTTTCGCCTATAACGTCAAATGTTATTACATTCCGGCTGGATGAGTCTTAGCTCATATCCGGGGGCTTATGATGGGCGATTAGTTAGGTCTTAGAAAAAGCACAGCACACCTTTGCATCAATTTCGTGCAATTCTATTGTGACCAAGCTCAAACACACAATGTTCCTTTTCAAACTTCTGAACTTGCGACGACCATTTCCTCCGCCGGTAATACATCTGTTCTGTTCTTCAGACAACATTCACCCGACCACACCAAACATTTAAATATTGCACAAATTTAGTTAATGCTGATCACGTCATGTGTTTACCAAAGCAGAGAGAGAGAGAAGCTCTTTTAATCCCTATTCCAATATCAGGCAAAAACAATGGTCACCACAATCATTTTCAGCCATTACCCCCACCAATTGCTTAGGAAAAAGGTTTGAAACGCATTGTCATGAAAAGATTGAAGATGAAGGATAAAAGATGTTGGACCTGAAGAAAATCACTTATATAGTGAATTCAATGTGGTTTTCGTCGAGGATAGTATTATTGATCGCCTTACCGGGCTCGACACAGACATAGACTTGCTTACAAGACAAAAAAAAAAAAAAAAAACATCGAAAACTTTGTTGCAGTATTTTTAGATATTAGCAAAGCTCCCGATATGGAATTCAAGCCCGCACTACTTTTCAAACATTATAGAATCGGCATCAAACAACATGTCGCTCAATAATTAGTATGGTTTTTGTCTGTTTCTCCTCATATCCACCTCAGGTGCCGGTCAGCCATTTTCTATTTACATTTCATGAAAAAACGGATTTCCACAGGGGAGCTGTATATCTCCAGTTTTACTTGACATAATTCATGAAGTTTTCACCTGCATGCCTGCTAATTTATCTTATTCTCTTTTTGCGGACAACAGCGTACTTTGGACCGATACAAATTGCGAACATTGCTCGAGTCCAATACAAAAAGCACTGGACGGGGTGGAGTATACCATGATCCGTGAAATACTTCATTTTTTTCGGCCACAAAATCTGCGACAACGATTTTGAGTAAAACCACTCCCTGCCCAGACCCAGAGATACCGTTTCACCTCGGAAACAGGAACCTACCTAACGTCAAATCCATTAAAATTTGGGTTCTAGTTTTCATCGCAACATTTTTATGGAGGCTCGTAATCATATTAAACAAAACCAGAATGTTTTTCTACAGAGACTCACTTTGCTTCCCTGTGTTAGTTTTCCATCATTTGGAAGAGACCATCAGATGCTGGCAGACATGCTGAACTAAATGTTCGACTTCGGGCTGGACCTGGAGCAGATGGTAGCTGTGGTGCGGGACGACAGGCTTCAGGTCAGACCTGGAGAAGGTGGTAGGTGTGGTGAGGGATGACAGTCTTCAGGCCCGAACCCTGAACGACGACAGGCTTCAGGTCAGACCTGGAGCAGGTGGTAGATGTGGTGAGGGATGACAGACTTCAGGTCAAACCTGGAGCAGGTGGTAGCTGTGGTGAGGGATGACAGGCTTCAGGTCAGACCTGGAACAGGTGGTAGGTGTGGTGAGGGATGACAGGCTTCAGGTCAGACCTGGAGCAGGTGGTAGCTGTGGTGCGGGACGACAGGCTTCAGGTCCGAACCCTGAACGACGACAGGCTTCAGGTTCTGACCAAAGCTGCCAGAAAAAAACCTGCATTTTAGTGTACGCCCATGTGTCCAATGGTTAAGCTTCAGCCTGATCGGGTAGGGTGGGATGGTGGGATCAATGATGGGAGGTGCCAGTTGCCCTTTTAGCATATGCATATTGACACCACTGACTAAAACCTGTCACCATTATCTTACAAACCGTGCAGATGCTATATCTGCGAATTATGCTGAACGGTCGATCTGTTGTGCGAGTGCTGAGGTGACCGCAGCAAGGATACATCGATGTGTCCGACATAACCGTGTTTTTCCAAGACATTTCCTAGGACCGTGAAGAAGTTCCGCTGCTGCCACTGGTGATTGGTGTCAGGCGTACACATAGAGCTGCGTAGTACAGCTCCGTGTCCGGAACTGTCATCCTCACCATGAGTGATCGGCCCTCGCTGTCACCACAGAACATTTACACTGTTGGCCTGTTCATCAGTTCGGTGTATATAATGTCTGCTTTCCATGACATCCGGGCCTCTCATAACTGAAACATATTCCCCTCATTCAGACATCCATATCCGTTCATCGACAGATTTGGAATGCGTTTCCTGAGCTCCGACTACGTGTCTGGGATCATTTATTTTGTGTTTGTGTGTGCCTAAATAACACTCATCTCTTTGGCTGGTTAATCAATCCGCACAAATTATTTAGCATTATGCTAATACTTTCCATGTATGTGACTGCAATATTTCATCGGCGCGCTTTGCGCGCCATTTCCTGTTTTATGTACCATCCTCTCGCCTGTCGTGTTACATTTCATCTATTCCTTCCTACCTTTTGCTCAACCCTTCTACCCCCTCTCTCGCTCTCTCTCTCTCTCTCTCGCTCTCTCTCTCTATCTCTCTTTCTCTCTCTCCCCCTCTATCTCTCTCCCGCGATTCTGTTCGGTCCTAGTCAGTGTTACTGTGCCCATGGAGCATATGTCACCGTATGTCGCTGTCATGCCGACGGCGCAAACCAGTCACAGCAGCACTGCTGGGACGGTCCAGCCGCTGTGCTGTTAGGACGGTCCGGCTGCTGTGCTGTTGGGACGGTCCAGTCGCTGTGCTGTTGGGACGGTCCAGCCGCTGTGCTGTTGGGACGGTCCGGCTGCTGTGCTGTTGGGACGGTCCAGCTGCTGTGCTGTTGGGACGGTCCGGCTGCTGTGTTGTTGGGACGGTCCAGCTGCTGTGCTGTTGGGACGGTCCGGCTGCTGTGCTGTTGGGACGGTCCAGCCGCTGTGTTGTTGGCACGGTCCAGCTGCTGTGTTGTTGGGACGGTCCAGCTGCTGTGCTGTTGGGACGGTCCAGCCGCTGTGCTGTTGGGACGGTCCAGCCGCTGTGCTGTTGGGACGGTCCAGCTGCTGTGCTGTTGGGACAGTCCAGCTGCTGTGCTGTTGGGACGGTCCGGCTGCTGTGCTGTTGGGACGGTCCAGCCGCTGTGCTGTTAGGACGGTCCGGCTGCTGTGCTGTTGGGACGGTCCAGTCGCTGTGCTGTTGGGACGGTCCAGCCGCTGTGCTGTTGGGACGGTCCGGCTGCTGTGCTGTTGGGACGGTCCAGCTGCTGTGCTGTTGGGACGGTCCGGCTGCTGTGTTGTTGGGACGGTCCAGCTGCTGTGCTGTTGGGACGGTCCGGCTGCTGTGCTGTTGGGACGGTCCAGCCGCTGTGTTGTTGGCACGGTCCAGCTGCTGTGTTGTTGGGACGGTCCAGCTGCTGTGCTGTTGGGACGGTCCAGCCGCTGTGCTGTTGGGACGGTCCAGCCGCTGTGCTGTTGGGACGGTCCAGCTGCTGTGCTGTTGGGACAGTCCAGCTGCTGTGCTGTTGGGACGGTCCGGCTGCTGTGCTGTTGGGACGGTCCAGCTGCTGTGCTGTTGGGACGGTCCGGCTGCTGTGCTGTTGGGACGGTGCGCCTGCTGTGTTGTTGGGACGGTCCAGCCGCTGTGCTGTTGGGACGGTCCAGCTGCTGTGCTGTTGGGACGGTCCAGCTGCTGTGCTGTTGGGACAGTCCAGCCGCTATGCTGCTGTGTGTCCGGCTGCTGTGCGCCAGCAGGTCTCCCTGTCCCCGACGGGCCGCTCCAGTAGGTGTCCCCAGACGGGCCGCTCCGCTCCCGGTCTCACATGGCGACTTCTTCAGCTGTGGCGAGAGGCCGGGCCATGTCAGGTTGTGTCGGCTGACGGCAGGCTCTTCTCCTGCGGCGGCAGTGGACCGGACTGGGGGTGGCTGCGCCTGCTGCCAGGCGGCGCCTCGGCGTCAGGCGACGCCTCGGCGGCAGGCAGGCGTCAGGCGGCGCTTTGGCGGCAGGCAGGCGTCAGGCGGCGGTTCCGATGCGCCTCCGCCGCCGCAGTTCTCCGCCGGTGACATCCCGCCGCCAGGCAGAGCAGGCGCTGCATGCAGCCCGACCCCCGTGCCCCGGCTGAGGTCGGTACGCTGGCGACGCGACCACGTGCACTGTGCCGTGGTCAGCTTGATGGCACTATAGTCGCCTGGCGTTGCCGCCGCCGCTCGAGCAGCTGATTGAATATGCGCTGTCTGGTCGGCGTCAGGTGCTCCCTGATGAATAGTCCTGTTCTGTGTAGCGGCGACTTAGTGCGCACCAGGATGTCCTTATCAGATCCGCCTTCAGACGACCAAAACCGGACATTGAACCGCCTACCGTCCCACACTACCTCTCCCACCTTCTCCAGGTCGAGCCCGAACCCTGCTGGCCGGTAGCAGCAGGGTTCAGGCTCGACGACAAAAAGTGGTCAACAAAAATGCTACGAAATAGAGAAAGCGTTTGATTTTGCTGGACGAAAATCACAAAATTTATGATTTGAACTAGTATGTATTAGTTGCTAAAGGTGGAGGGAGCCTTGTCTGCGCCTCTGCTTGCAATGTGCACTGTTGCTCTAATGGTTGTTCTTTTCTTCTTTACAACCACTGGGAAGGCGGAAATCCTTGTTGGGGTTCCTCAAAAGAAAGTTTGAATGGATTGAGCCATCCGAAAAATATGCAAAGCGATACCCCTGATCGCAATAAACATTCTTTTTCGTTAGTGATGCAAAGGTATCAAATAACGGAGCTACAAGCAGGGCAAGATGCTCCTTTGTCGCACACTACCTAGAAGCGCACACCGAGTTTTCTTTTTATTGTCTATGGTGTATGCATCTTACTGGAAGGATGCACACAGCAGAAATCAGTAGTCTGACGAGTTCAGCATGGATTGACGACGAGTGTGAGCGTTACCTTCTGTTGACATGGAAGACATAAGTGTTTGTTTTCGAAAGTAAGTGCTGAGTTTTGTTTGCAAAAATGACTACAAACAATACTGCATGGTATCAATTTCATATCATTTTGGAAGAACATATGAATTACTGACAATTATGATGACGCGAAGGCCAGTTGTAATACGTCTCTTGAGGGGGGGGGGGTGACGCAGAATGCATGCGCTGAGTGGGCGAGCGCTGCATGTCGGGTGCGCGCTTTTAGGGCATCGGGTTTTCCATTAATGCACATTAATAGTGCCCCACTACACACTCCCCGGGCTCATACACAGGGTGTATTCCTCCTCACGTTCGGTTACTCAGGAACCTACGATTTTGCAAATAAGGAGTGGTGCCCTTCGGCGGGCCAAAGTTGTCTTAGAGGGCGTTATGCAATCTCCACTTCCCCAAAATAGTCAGAAAATGTCGATGGCTTTTTCCAGGAGCTAACATGAAACATGTCACTAAAAAGTTCAGACTGTTGTGCTTACTCCAAACCCAAGAAGAGAGCAACCAGTGGCGACTCCAGGAACGAGAATGCCGGTCGACGTGAGGCGTGGGAGACGCATTCAGATCTTTCCCCTCACTTTTACATTTCGGTTTTCCACAGTGTTTCGCGTCATTACGGACTCCTGAAGGGGTGTGGGAGTAGACATGACCCCCACGACCCCCGTATCCGCAGGGGAGAGGGGGTCGACTTCCCCGTTCGTATCTGTTCCCGTGCGTTTGACATGATTCCCAGCGTCGTCGCCGACGCTGCACTCGACGGAAACGACGCCGCACCTTGCGGCGCCGGCGCCGCGTCCGCTGGCGCTACGTCTGGTGGTTCCGGTGTTGTGTCCAATTTAGGGTTAAAATAATGTTTTTTTTTCTCGTTAGGTGTGAGATGTCGAAACGAGCATAGCAGGATGTCGAAATTTGCTATGGAATTAGTGTGATTTAAAATGATTTTGATGTCTTTCAGACTAAAATTTGAGTCAATGGTATAAGCGCTGACTGCATTTTGCACGACGCTGGCAATCTGCCAGCCGGTAGGTAATTCCCCCGTCATCGGTGTGCTACCTGTTCACAGCCTTGTGCAGGTGCGGCCCAGCAACTGCGAATGTCATACGTGTCGTGGCGATAGTGATGCCGGCCCTACCGGTGGCTTTTGAGCTGAACATACGGGGCATAGCATCAGTTTGCCCTGGCAGTGTCGCTGGTTGCACGCAGAAATAAAAGTACTGAGCACACAGTGAGGACGCCCGGCCGGGGCCCAGTCGTTAGTCCTGCTGGCGTCTCGTTCGTCACGTCACGTCACGTCACGTCACGTCACGTCACGTCACGTCACGCGACCACCTGAGAGAGCCCACAGTCGCCGAGTGGGTGTTAAGCGGCTCAGCCCAATGATTAGTTTGGTCACAGTGCGATATTGGCACGGAGCTTTTCCCAGACGTCACACGAAATCGCTGAACGCCCTTTCACGTTGGACGTTTGGAGATTGGAGCATCAGATGCTAGTGTATTTTGTTTGGGAACGCGCACTCGGACAATAATGCATGTGACGGTCTTGGTACTCGACTAAGCGTGCGGTATGTTGCGTCAGCCTTCAGCGACCTCCAGATGGGTAAATCGTGAGCGTTAGCCTTCGGCATTTCCTGAAAGCTGCGAGTCGTGCCTCAGCACTAAGATTAAGTCTGTTTCCTTGTCTCAGCGCTCCGGATGTGCAGTGTGGCCGATAGGTCCGCAGCTCGGGTACGTGAATCGCTTCTCGTGAAGAGCATGAAGATAATTCAATATAGGTTCAATCTGTCTATGAACCTGAGAATCAAATTGTGTCCATGAATCTAGGACTGCAGACAATATATACATCTGTATAGGGTTGTTATGAAACTTATTCATTGAACTATCTGAATGCGAGTAAGACAAGCATCGCTGCGACTTACTTGGCCAAGGATTGACACATGCAAGGTGGAAGATCTTCACAGTGAGGTGGGTCGTGTGCGATGACCAGTCAGAGTGCTGCGAACCCGACGTAGGTCTTACGGTGATGGGTCGGATCCAGCAGACGATATAGCAGGTGTGGGGTTCACCCATGGCGGTATGTGAGGCACTACAGTGTTCTGAAGCAGGTCCAGCAGGCTATGTAGCGGAAGTCGTGGGGACGAGTCATGCTGGGGTGTTGTTGAACCAGGTCAGGCCAGGCAGAGTTGTTGCACCACGTTAGGTTGGGCTGACATCAGCGTTGGAAAAGTGGCCCTTTTTTGGAACTTTTGCAATCCAAAGAATTATACACTCCGGAAAAAATACACTCCTTGCATTGCTGGATGAAGACATACTTAACTAGCAAGACAGCTAGATGTCATTATACAATAGTGATATCTTGGGTGGAGAGGAAAATTAAGTCATACTGGGTCCCCTACCACATGAAGTTTCCAGTATAATTGAGGATAATACACATTTGTTATTTCGAGTCATCTGTAGGCACATTCCAAGAGGAGGCAGGAGTAAAGCCAAAAATGAGATGCCAGCCAGATTGGAAGAATATCAGTTTGCTAGCATGCACAAGTACAACAATGTCAATGGATGGCAAAATATGGATCACTGCAGTCTGAATATGATCTTAATGCCACTGAACATTCCATATTTCACAACATTCCATCTTCCATATCATTCCATAACATTCCATTTGTGCATGTGCGATTTATGGTGAGGTGCAGGTGAATTAATAAACAGCCACCAGTGCATTCATGTGTATGTTCTCCATTTGTGGACAAACCTCAGAACAGAGTCCAGATGTGCTCAGAAGAATGTATGGATGAACACCAAGAGCTAGAGTGGCATCCACACAACTGGTAAGCCACAAAGTGTAGCACTTCCACCAAATCTCCAAAATACTGGTGGATATGAGCCATGTTTTGCTACAGCATAGGAATTGTCATGGGCGCAATTAGTGCCTCTCTTAAATACTTAAAGACGTTTTATTCTTGAGGAAGAAGAATTATCGGGTTATTTTACGACGCATTCAACCGCAAGGTCGCATAGCGTCGCCACCCTATATCACACCGATTGGTCGTGGGTGGACTGCAAATGCCGCCGGCCGTGAGATTCGAGTCCCACGCTCCACCATCTAGGCTACCGAGGCCCCTGGGTTTTTGTTCTTCATTCCAGCAGACATCACTGCATTTTTCAAAATTTATACACTTCGTTATATATAAAATGTATATACTCCGTTACTTGGTGCTTCAACATACACCCCATAATTTGGCAAACTGGGAAATTATACACCCCATAACATAGTGCCTCTCAAGATTATACACTCCATACTTTGGCAAGCCAAAAAATTATACACTCCGAATCCAAGACTGAGAAGTGAAAATCCAACACTGGCTGACATTGCCTAAGTTAGGTGGGGTTGGCATGGATTGCTACTTTTAGATTGGTTAGCTAAGCCAGACTGGGACAGTGCGCAGCAAGGATTTGGTCCAGGGGAGAGGACGTCTGCAAACCTAACCAACCTACCTTCCGATGATCCCTACTTTCCCAAAGGTCATCGATATATATATATATATATATATATATATATATATATATATATATATATATATATATATATATAAACTGCAGGGAGCAGATATCTGCCCCTTGCAGTTTGTCATAATTTTCCGCCATACTAATCGAGTTAGCAAGGCCAAACCCCGCATGGCTGCTCATTAGCCTTTTCCGCATATTCTCATACATTTCTAACCCTGGGTCATCTTAGGTCAGGTCACCAGGTCAGGCAACGTGACCCAACTGCACTCGGAGTTCTAGGTGGCATAACTTCCACAATAATTGGGCGATTTATTTCAAACTTAAAACGCGTCATGATCTCATCAGGCACCATAATATATATCGGTTTTATATAAATTAATATATGAGGTCAGGTCGCGGCCATGGCTTCCCCATTATAGGATTATGGTAAAATATAAAAATGTTTCCTGGTTACATATTTGCTCTCGGAATGATCTCACAACAGTTGTGGCGTGTAGTTGGAAGCTACGCTCAATGTTACGGCTGACATTTTTGTTCAGTGACCTTACCAAGGTCATCTGAGAACAGTAGCACATTTCTAGACATTATATCGCACTACACTGAGCTAGAAGGCTGAAATTACCGTCATTGTGCTTGTATCGCCAATCCGTGTCGATTGCTACATTACATGCCCTCCCTAGGCTACTTCACGACCTTGACCTGAGGTCATAGTTTCGGTTGACCGGACCTTAAATCACACCGCATATTGTCGATAGCACATTTAAAGTACTGTCGAATAGCGTTCGCCGTTTGTTTCTATCTGTTACAGGTCCTGAGATATGTGTCAATATCTGAGAGTCCCACCCGATCTGGTCGAATTTGACCTATGATGACCCAGTGACCTGAATATTGACCTGAACGAAAAATGACCCAAAAAACTTTCGATACAGCCTGTAACCAGCTATCCAACGTCGTTTTCCGTTTGTCGCTAGCCAGGATAGTTCTAGAGATCTTAGGGTGCAGACATCTGCCCCCCGGACATGCGAATTTGGCGAGGACCTCCGGACATATGAGTGTTAAGCAACGATGGCTAAATACGTATATGTGGGAAAATAATGCAGTCCACGCTGACGTGGCTAATGCGAGACCTGCAATCAAGGTCCAACAGTCTGGCAAAAGCCAATAAGGAGAACAAGCCATTCAGCTGCTGACAACAACGAGGAAAAGAAAACATACTTTGGAAAGCAAAGGAACATTAACAAATTTCTAATCAAGGCGCGCATTTTATGAGCTTGAGTGAAAATGAGACTTTTCATCTCCATGAACACATTGCTTCTTTTTGTAGTAGGCTACGCTCAGACATAGTTTCATGGGGAGCACCATCGCAACGATGATTTCCGTAAGGGGTACCCCCTGGAAAAAGAAGAAGAGAGAAATGTGATGATACACAGAAAGCTGCCGGCGAAGGTTGCGCAAAATCGATTGCTTTGCGTGGCGAAATCTCAAAATTAATCGTTCCATCGTGTGCATTCTTAAATGCTAGGTGATGGGGTCTCCCAGCCCACATTTGGATGCGTTTCTGATGGGGAAGGTGTTCACGATACGGGTGGGCCCATAGTGTTGCGCCTTTTCAACACCACCATACTTTCCAGAAATGAGGCGTGAACACCATTGGGAAAAAATCGCAGCTTTGGAGCTTTGGAGGCAATGGAAGAACTCGTAACATGCCCGATCAGGTATGCAACACACACAGCATCCTGCAAATTTTCTTTCTTCCTTTTTGCTTCAGCAGTATTACCCGGGTCCACGGCGTAAAAACTGGCACCGCCGGAGAGGCCGTCATCGCGGCTATCGCTGGGCTGTCTGTTTTGCCGTCACTAGAGCGAACGTAGCTGCTGGAGCAGGTGTATGTGGTCAGGTCACTGGGACAGCTGTGGCCGCTTAAGCGGTCGTCACCGCTGGGACGGCTGTGGCCGTTAGGATGGCAATGGCCGCAGGGACTGCCGCCGCCGCTGAGGTGGTGGTGGGTGGTCTTCGCAGTCCTTGACAACATTCATTGTCCTGAAGGATATTTTACCTCTGAGGCTGGCACTCAGCATTCCTCGCACCCATCGCCATTTCTCAAGGGCTCTCTTAGCTCTCAGGGTCCCCGATCTCTCAGATGTCTACCAAAAATTCAGCAACATCCCAGTCCAGTCCTCCCTGGCTCTCAGAGGACCTATTCATACGCCAGGAGCCATCTCCCACTTACATTGGTCATTCTTAATCCTCGATAAATCTCTCAGCATATAGGGAATTTTGCAGGTCCAAGACTGACCTCACGTTTTCTAACAAAGATTGCCAGCTTTCAGAACCATCCTTACTTTTTAGGTGGCGATTTTCATCCTTCAACGTCCGTCCTGAGCATCAGGCGCACCGCAGTCCGGTCCCCTCTGGCTCACAGAGGACCTCACCAGCCATTGGCAATCTTTCGGGCTAGCAATGCAGTTCCAGCTCTGAAACTGGCTCCCAGTACTCCTCACAACCATCGCTGGCCCTGAATGACCCTCTGTGCATCTAAGGTGTCCTGCTCTTCTCCTAGAGACGCGTTCTAAGCCTCTTGGGTTAGAAAGGGTCCTCTCTCCACTCCAGTCCTCTCATCGCTCAGTGACCATTTTTAATCGCCGGGGATCCTCTCCACCGCTAGGGGCCCTTCCCAGTCCTCAACAGTCTTTCTAGCTCCGACACTGGCCCTCAGTATTCCTCACAACCATCGATATCCTAAGGGACTCTCCTTAACTCTCAAAGGTCGTTTGTCGTTCGATCGCGTACATTTTTGGTTGCTAGGGGGGTTGCTTGGCTGCGCCTCCGCCTTCTCCTGGAGACCAATCACAGTCCTCAATAGTCTCGCCCAGCTCTCATCCCGGGGGAATTTCAGATCTGAGATGGGCATTCGCCAGTCCTCTCCAGCTTTTAGGGCCCTGCTCATCCCTCATAGACCCTTTCAAACCCAGAGCATCCCAAACCTCTCTTGCCCTCAGGAGCCCTGTTTATTCCCCAGCTATAAGAGTCCCATTCCAGTCGAGATTGCTCTTTCCAGCTGGCATGGGTATCCCAGCTCTCGGGCGGTCCTCTCTTACCTTCACAGCCCATGCCAGGCCTCGGGGTGGACGTATTCAGGTCGCAAGTGCCCTTTCCACACCACCGTGTTTCAATGTGTTTCATAACTTCCTAGGCTATATCTGATCCTCAGAGCGGTCTCTTGATGAACTCCATCGGACTCGCCAGAGGCCAGGTGTCACTTTACCCCTTGGAAACACCACTGTCTTTTTTTTGCAGCCCGGACCCCTCCATGGGTTTAGAGGCAATTTACGTAAAGCCAGAAACCATCCGCTTCGGCCCGGAGCGTTTCCCTAGCACGAAGGCACCTTCATCGGCCTGGAGTTCGCTGTCAACTCTGAGCCTTTCTCGATCAACGTGGACAAAGGCGACGCAGCGGATATTCACGTCCCTATCCGTCCGCCCAGGGACCCTCTTTCGCAGCCCAGGACACTCCGTCCGGCCCGAGCCCCCTCTGCGAAAGCTCTGGTCGCCCCGATCGCGCAAGGGAACCCCTGTGCGTTTTGTGTCCCCATCAGCCGGGGGCCCTATATACCGATTCTTGGCCCTCTCCTGCGATCAGGGGTCCTCCCACGGCTAGTGGTCATCTCCGTAAAAGGGGCGGCCGCCCCCTTGACCACGCTGCTGGGCTTGGGTCATGCCAGGTTGAGCCATTGCAAAGTAAGCTGGGTCAGGCAAGTTCACTGTCGCAATACAAGTGCGTGGCTGACGATGTCGAGCGTCCAGCTCGTTTTGGTTTTGTCCACTGAATATGTGACACGTTTCAACCCTTTTCAGTCAAACAACTGTCACCCTGAAAAAAGCAGCACCCATTCTGTCCAAAAAGCGGGATCCATTTCGAGGTAGCACCCATCTTGTATTTCATCACTAGCCTCACCTGCTAAAACCGTATTCACAGTCGCACAGATAAAATGCCCGTAGCGAACCAATGACGTGAAAGAGCTTAAAATCAGGTCAGGCAGGGGCAGAGGTAGGATACATGGATACGGTACAAAAGATGGCACGGGAGCGTGCTGCAGCCGCCGACGAACGGCTTGGAGCGCTCCCGGGACCGCAGGTATCACAGAACCAACTGCACGTTGCGCGGCACGGCGCCAGCCCCTGCTCACGAACGCCGCGCGCAACCCGCCGGTCGTCAAACAGCTGAGCTGACGCCGTCGGCGACAGCAGTGCCCTCTTTAAACATCCGACCGCTAGCAGCGCCACCTATAAAAAGTACGGCGTGGTGATGCTTGCCGGCACCTTACGATCCTCCTCAGCGACGGCGCTGAAGATCTTGACGCGACGGTCGTGCACTTCATCGAAGCAAAGCATGGCGGCGACGTTGCCGCAGCGGTAGCAGTAGTTGGGTGCCGACCACACCGTCACCAACTTCTCGTCGAACATGTACTTGTATCCTATGGCAATGAGCAAGCGTGTCAATCCACCACCAAACGTCACCGCACGACACTGCGCCGCGGACAACGGGCGAAGCAGACGGCGCGCTGTTCGCATACATGCTGATGCTTCCACAACTTCTGAACAAGAACTCAGCAGCGTAGCGTCCGCTTTCACGAGAAACTCGCCGGAACTTGCTGGGCGTCAATAAGTTAGCCAGAACGACCTTGAATATAGTAAAATAGCTACAGTGATCTATATTAATTTGGCTACAGCTCCCCTCAATCATGTCACACCGCTCTTCTGAATTGGCAAGGTTCGTAGCAAGCGAATCGAAGCTGGACGGAGTGCGACACTTGAGTACGATAATCACATTAAAAAGGATTGAGCCCAAAAATGTTTGGGTTTAATGGTTCTCAAGAAAAAAGGTATTTGAGGCCACCAAGAGTTTAACCCTTTCGCGGGAAACTCCTAAATTCCTGGCTACCAGCTAGAGCGAAGCCCAAGCAAGTACATTCACGAGTACAAAAGTTCCTCTGGGAGGCCCCACGCTGAAACCCTGATAACATTCTTGCTACAACGTTTCAAACCATAATTTGTTTGTTCATGATCACGGCCGCTCATGGTACTGGCACGATTAGCATCAATCACCTGTGCATACTAGTCAACCGTGCCCGAAACATATTAATTTTCGAATTCATAATTTTATAATGGGTAGAACGCACGGAAAAACGTTTCTTTAAGTGAACTTGGCCTCATGAAAAGTGCTTAATTTCTCCACAATCTTCCATTTTAGCTCTAATGGGCAAATGTGCAAAACAAATGTGCAAAAAAGCAAGCATTCTATTGGTGTGTTTTGGTGCGTACCTAAGGATATGCAAACGCTGAATGTTTCATTCAAATACCTCTACCCATTAAAGCATGACGACTGGCTGAACCTTTTTGGACGTGACCGCACTTGACCGTGACCGCACGTGACCGTGACCGCACGTGACCGTGACCGCACTTAACCGTGACCGCACTTGACCGTGACTAACTCGCTGACTGTGAATGACCTGACTTTAAAATCTTCACATAACACATCAAACTGATATGAGAAAAGGCATGCCAAATTTTGGCGCGCCGTTTCTTCACTATCCGTGGAGAACTTTGGGAGGGGGGTTTCCAAGATACAGAGTTTCCAAGATACTTAAATGATTTGCATATCGATGTGTAGATATTTGTTGACGCTAAAATACATAAATAGTTTGTGCGATCTCAGGTCAGGTTTACGGCAATCTCTCACGTCGATTGGCTGTGGGCGAATAGTGGTGACAGGTGAGACCATCGTTTAGTAAATAATAGACTTATGGGGTAGTTTTCAATGCTGAATTCGAATTTAAAGCTCTTTCAAATCAAGTGACCTTTAAAAGTCACTTGATGTGAATGATCCAGGTGACCTGGTGAGCCAAGTTGACGTTTTGGGAACAAATTGCTTCCTAAGGTAGTTTGATGCTGAATCGAATTTACCTGTATTTTAAAATGTACACAACTTAAACTTAAATGTACACAAAAATCGGCCACGTGTGAAAAGTGGAGCCCTAAAAGTTGGTGACCTTGCTCGGTCGAATGTCACTACACGACCTTCATCAAGTATTTGAGCATGACGTGCTGCGCATTTGAGCAGCTAGCGCATTTTCCCCAAGCCCATTTGTCTTTGATTGATCGCTTTATCGTTAGTAATTTGAAGTTTGGGCACACTTACTCTCGACCGCGGACAAAAAAGTTGTTTCCCACGCCTCCTCTGCATGAACTTGAACTTCAATTCGAAGTTCGACAACCACATGGTGTTCGCCGGAAGCTTCGATAGCCATTTATGCCACGTTTTGCCCGTGGACGTCATTTGATTAGCGACTAGGAGTCGAAGCCGGCAAAATAGATGCGTCGGCCGGCGACACCCTGACCTTGAACTCCTTCATCAGACCTGGAGATCGAGCGGCAAAAGGTAAACCAAGTTTACAAGACTGAAAAGATGAAGGACTTCGCTGCGCGCCGGCGAAAACCGTGGTTATAAACGTGGTCGAGAACAACAGTTACGGGGATAAGTTTACTCTCCCTCGGCGTAGGGTGGAGGTCGACCGACCACCGGCAGACCTTGGGCAAAGACGTCAAAAACCAACCACCGCCAGAGGATAAGGGTCTACCGACCAACAGCAGACAGCAGGGACAGACGCCAAAAATCAACCATCAGCCATCTGAATCCCGTGGAAACATTAGAAAAGCACCGGCCTCGGAGCTCTAGCTTTGTCAGTTGTGAACATCAGAGATGTCTTAAATGATCACCCCAACGCCCTGGGCGTGTAAATGATGATTCGGCAGATTATGGTGCCAGCGAGCGTCAACATATAACATAATTTGATGCCGGCTGATGTGCTCCTCAACATGCGGTCGGGCTTACCTTCGTGCACGAGCTGGTGGGCCCGACAGATGAGATCCAGCCGATTCTCCTGCATGAACTCGTGTGTCACGTTGGCGCCGAACAGCCAGCCGGCGCCACGAGGACTGGTGGACCACGAGTCGACATCCTCCGGGTCGGACCACACCAAATCACAGAAGGCACCTGGCGGCGGCACGCAGAGTTAGGCGAACTGCGAGGTGGTGTCAAATCAGGTCATTTTACACCGGCCAGCGGAGAGCGTCGACGCAGCCCATGAGGTTTCTCGTGGACAGCTTCCCAATCTCTCAACGGAACCATTTGTTTTTTGTTTTGTTTTGTGTGTGTGTGTGTGTGTGTGTGTGTGTGTGTGTGTGTGTGTGTGTGTGTGCGTGCGTGCGTGCGTGCGTGCGTGCGTGCGTGCGTGCGTGCGTGCGTGCGTGCGTGCGTGCGTGCGTGCGTGTGTGCGTGCGTGCGCGTGCGCGTGCGTGTGCGTGTGCGTGTGTGTGTGTGTGTGTGTGTGTGTGTGTGTGTGTGTGTGTGTGTGTGTGTGTGTGTGTGTGTGTGTGTGTGTGTGTGTGTGAGGGGGGTCACATATCACTCCCATGTACACATCGGGTGTCAATCAGGAGATCCAGTCCAATCCACAAACCATTTATGTTTCGTCTCTCTATCACGCTTCGTTTGGGAACACCAGCCCCCCCCCTCCTTCCAGCAAAGATGGCAAAATAACACACATGGGAGAGCGCTAAGGCGTCAAAGTCCCATGCCAGTTCACAAAGCTTTCTCACTGCATTAAAATTACCCACCCTGACGAAAGGCCAACCAGTGAGGACAGATAGCGTACTACTATTAATAATAGTCAACAATAATATCGACATGTAACAATAACACGCAATTCCATAAATAGGGTGTCACTACCAGTGACTGGGGGGCCTGGTGTGTAGACACGGTGCTGCTACCAGCGGGGGGGGGGGGGCGGTGGCTGGGACACACCGAGGCGCCGCACTCACCCTGGTGTGGAATCTCCTGATTCCGGTCGATGACGCGAACCTGGTCGAGCGACTTGATGTAGGGCGACAGGCCGCCGTGCACGCACAGCACCTCGTCCTCGACAATCTGACGACGCGGATCGTCACAGGTCAGACGTCACGCGTCGGACGGCATCGCTTCAGGCGGCGCCAGCCAGCACTGGTCAGGTCACTCATTCTCAGCAAGGCGGCACTTCCAACCGCAAGTAATAAGCTCTCAACAGCATGAATTTCCACAGTGTAATTTACAATGGTTCACCACCACCATTTTGTATTCACGGCCCATGGCAAATCACAATTTCCACAAGTCACAAAATCCAACAGTGTAGATGAATGTTGTCGCTACACGAAATGTATCCCTTGCACTTAATCAGGAATTAGGGGCAATGGTACTCTTCATATGACACTTTATGCCTACTTATCAGATTTTGTGTTGTGAATGTTCAGGTGAAAGCCGAGAAAAGAAATTGCAAAAGGACGCCGAGAACGATACACCAATACTGTATATTCACGCAAGTTTGTGACATTTATGTCGCAGGCTGCTGAATTATGACCCAGTTACCTTTTATCACACTCATTTCAAACGTAATTGCTACAAATTGGGACGAAGAGAGATTTTGGTCACGCACTCCACCAATGTGTTCAAATGCACGAGCATGGATGAAAATAACATGCTACTGGGAAAATGCTTGCGTTGCAAGTCCTCAGTTTGTTTTATGAACATTTCTTTCATTGACCCATATCAGTCGTACCCGATAAAATTATGATATATAGTCTGGAGCTAGTGTTAGTGTTCGCGTTCATCAGACGTGCAGTGTTGCTCAGCAATTACCAGAACAAAATGAGATTGTTTTACCCATGCTTTCAGTTTATTTGCATCCTTGATAGTAAAAAACTGACGAGTTTGGCATAAATCTCACGCTGAACTGAAAACGAACTTGACGACACTACACTCCACGCGCTCAATACGTCACACGGAATCGGCAATCATCGGCGAAAAGCTGAAACACTGGTGAAAGGCACAAGCGGATGCTGTGAACACCTGACCATGTTTTCTGTATGCGGCAGATGAAATCGAAGATATTAAAACCGGAACCGTGTGTGTAGTGGCATAAAGAAACGTTGCCCGAGTGAAAGGCATGTGCAACCCAGCGTACGAACCCGGAACGTGCCTTATAAAATGACTCTACTTTCGGAGACAACTGTGCTATTCCGGTTCATGGATTGGAAGTCATTTATAAGCAGTGTACTTATACCATTTGCGGCGAATCGTCGAGCGAGAAATGTACGTACTGCGGCTATGGTCAGTACATCAAACACTTTGCAGCAGTATTTCCATGCGTTGGCGTTTCCATACTTCTTCTGGCACTCGTCTGAAACGAAAGAGACGAGACAACTTAAACATATAAATTGCGTCATTGCAGTTGTCGATTTCGCGCCGTATCGACTGCTAGGTCATATGGCGCCACAAATAGGTCACACCGACTGGTCGTGGGTCAACGAGTCGTGGCCGGTGACACTAAAGCCCACAATCTTCAGGTTGGGAGGCTGGGCACCTTACCTCCAGACTGCTGGCTCCCAAATTGCATTATCGGGAGCCACCCGCCCGACATACCATTTCGTAATCATGCCTCAAAATCCCCTACACGTTTTGTTTTACTACGGCGTTGACTCTCGCCCGTGCAGCGGGTTGGTGTAAGCTCCCTCAGGTATTTTCTCGCGAGGACGGAAGCACGGCACGAGTTAGTGCGTCATCGTCTGCCGCAGCTGACGCCACATCCCTCGCCGACCTTACGGTATAAAACATTTGAAGATGTGACGTCAGAGCACGGAACCGTGAACCCATAACAGACAGCATGCCGGACAGTCGTTCGTCGAGATCACGACATAGTAGACAGCATTCCAGGCAATCGTTCGTCGAGATCGCGACATAGCAGACAGCATGCCAGACAGTCGTAAGTCGAGATCACGACATAATAGACAGCATGCCATACAATCGTAAATCGAGATCCCGACATAACAGGCAGCATTTCAGACAGTATGTATGTCAAGATCACGACATAACAGACAGCATGCCAGACAGTCGTAAGTCGAGATCACGACATAACAAGCAGCATTCCAGACAGTATGTATGTCGAGATCACGACATAACAGACAGCATGCCAGACAGTCGTTCGTCGAGATCGTGAGTTGTCGGCTCTTGACCTCACTTATTGTCCCAAATGGCCAATGGTGGACGTGGTAGTGTGACAGACATGTCAGCCAACGTGCAGGTCGTTGACCTTTCCAATGTCATTCGAGCACCTAGATCCAGATCGACCTCAGATGACCTTCAGCTTCTAAGCCAATTTTAGGTGAAGGTTGACAGGGGACCGCATATCGCATCAATTTTCACCTCGAGATACAAGCGAAGTGTTTTCGGAGAGCATTTCTTGAGTTTTCAAAGCACGAACAGCAGACAGCACGTGGACCAGATCTAACCTTTCACCGATGGGTTTAAATGTAGCAATTTCGCATCGTTAATATTGAGGAATGTTGTTAATAAAAAATATTGAATACTTTGTTGAGCATTGTAAGCAAGTATTGGCTTTTGTTTTTCTTTGCCCATGGTTCTATCACTCGTTAAAATTTCCGTCTTGGGTAGATTGACCTTGCACTTACCTGAGAAGTTTTGAAATCAACATTTCCGGAAGGTTTGACTTCACGTCAAGCACTGCATTTGGCGCTCCTCCTCCGATATGGCCCCAAGTGTCCACCATAGAAGCAATAAATCTGGTGATCTTGATGTATTGCCGCACCTCTGAGAGCACCCCTATAACACCCGAATGTATGGATGACCCGGCAGTACCCACCATAGAAGCCGTACACCTGGGTGATCTGGCGGGACTCGTGGTTGCCGCGCAGCAGCGTGATCTTGTCGGGCCACTTGGCCTTCAGCGTCAGCAGCCGGGTGAGCGTCTCCAGACTGTAGTAGCCGCGGTCCACGAAGTCGCCCAGGAAGACGTAGTTGGTGTCGGGCACCTGCAGGCGGAATGGTGGCGGCTGCGAAAACACTTTCCACCTCACGGCAACTGATCACACTGAGAATACAGCAACGTCGGCAGGAAACTGGCCGGTCCGCTCCAGCAGAAACCAATAATCCTCCGTTCCAGCAGAAACCAATAATCCTGATATAAATGATCGTAGACTGTACAATTTCGAAAGGTTCATGTGGGCATATTTACACCGAAAATTCGAGTATCGATAAAGGACTGAAATGCCAGCGACCAGCAGTGAAAAACAGGGGGAAAAAACCAGGAATGCCAAACACACTAGTTGAAAAAAATAGACTGTTCCTGAATTTTGTGACATCCATAACATCAACAGCATCCATGATCCTTTCCATACAATTATCCAATCAAATCACCTCCACATCGATGACTAAAAAACACAAATCCAACTCTCCTTATCACCTCACTATGGACAACGAACTGGTTGTCTTATCCCACAAGGTATGATTTTACGTATGCCACAGCAAGACAAGATGGCCAATGTTCCATTCATGATTTTCTATCCGTCAAACACCTCGGAATATCAGAATATACCAACACTGCCAAGAGCTTCAAGTCACGTGACTAGAGAACAGTTGCTGATTGGTGTGACGTCACAGAATGGACAGTGCACGGCCCGAGCCGAGCCGCAAACGCCGGAAGCACAATGGACGTGGGTAGTTCGCAGCCATGGTGTTGCTCTGATTATTGTGCAGTTCCGAGTATGTTTTGCAGACAGCTTTCATTGTAGCAGTAACAGATACTGGCGGCACTGCGAACAAAGATCGTTGGTGTTTTGTGTCGAAGTGTACGAATACCGACAGGGTCACGCCACGAAAGCATATTTTATACGCTCCCTGCAATCGTGAAGTTCAAAAGCAGGGATGTAGAGGTTGCGAATGCAAGTCCCAGAGAGGCGGGATTTCCCTAAATATATCTGGGGAGGGGAGTGACGTCATTTGAGAAGGGACGGCAGTGGCGTAGCCAGATGATTGATAAGGATCAGGTGGAGGCAGTACCCCCCCCCTCATGCACTGAACAGTCTGGAGAGGGTTCTTTCAGGCCGTTTAGACGTCATTTCGCAAACATGAGGCTTTCTCCGCTCTTACTAGGCCAGTTTGGCATCTGAGAGGGCACCTTGCATTTAGGGGCTGGAAACTCTGTGATGGGGCGCTAAAAATTCGGTGATGGGGCGCTGGAAAGTCGGAGATGGGGCCCTGGAAACTCGAGAAGCCCGGGAAGTTTAAGGGATAGAGATCATGAAAACTTATGGGAAAGGGCCCTAGACACTTGGGGCTGGAAACTCAAGGGACCTTAGAATCTCAGGGGGCCTGTCAACCTAGGGGAACACCGAGGACCACATAATTTCAGACGGCCTTGGGATATCAGGGCCCTTGCTTACTTATGGGACCCTGAATCATCATGGGCCATGCCAATTCAGCTCAAGGGGACATGAAGCATCGGGCGACTGGGACATCGGGCGTGAGGTGCTGACAAATCAGCAGGTCCTATCAAAGCATAGTGCCCTGGAATCACGGGGGTGGTGGCTAAAAAGTCGGGCGCTCTTGAACGCCAGAGAAGACCTGGAATTTCCGGTGCCCTAACAACTGAATGGGTTCTGGAGCACCAGAGAACCTAGGAGCCGGAAAACGCAGGGGACAACTGAGCAGAACTGTCAAAGCACGGGGCCACAGGTACTCCGGCAAATTCAGAGGTCCTGGAACCTCAAGGGCACACACAAATGCAAGGGTACTGAAACCCCATGGTGGTTCTGTAACCTCCAGGGACCATGGAGCCCCAGATTAATCCGACAACTCAGGTCTTAGAACGTGAAGGGTCTATACACCTAGGGGCGTGGGAATTGGGGACAGTTAGCTATTTGAGTTTTAGGACGCATCGACCACGTTGATCATATAACATCCAGAATAGGGGACAGGAGAGCGCCCCCCCCCCCCGATACAATTACGAAGCTCAGCGTTATCCATGTAACGTTGTATGGTAAATGGATCTAAAATGAGTGCTTGTATCTCCCCTCGCCCCTGACCAAGCGAGGTGCCGTCGCCCTTCCCTGGATCCTAGGAGACCCAGACAATTCAGAGTTTTCCGCCAACTTGGTAGCCCTATAGCCCCAGGGGGCACTGGCCATGCAGGGGGTCGGCCAACTCATGGTCTCTGTTCTGCGAAGCTGCCATCTGCGAAAACCTCCCTCGTTGACACTACCCAGTGTGTGAACTTTGTCTACCAGGTGGCAATACCTGGTTTGACCTTACCATCAGTCAAACACGTTCCACGAACATGCCGAGCAACTCGCCCTTCCTTCTTGCAGACCATACCGAACAGTCATCGCCACAAAACCACAAACTTGAGAAGGACAAACGGTATCAATTAATAACAACCAAGCACACGTGCACCGCTTGATCCTTGGGGATCACAGCGCTCGGGAGCAATCGCCCCGCTTTCCATTCTGCGACGTCACAACATGACATCACATTCGAAAGATTGTGTGTGCGTGTCTCACCTTCGCTACTGTTCGCTCGCGACCAATCCGCGTGAGAGATTGGCGACGCTACATGAATCAATGGTCGACGTGTCGCAAAACCAATAACCACCAACAACATGTTAGTTGTTTTTTTTTAAGGAGCAGTGATTTAATAAAGTCGAGGGCAAAAATTTCATTGCATACGTCGTGAATGAAACAAAAAGGAATAAGTTCAATCAATCACAAAAATCAGTTGACCGACTCCTGATCTTAGTGGAAAACTATAGCCAGTCCATTGTAGCCACTCACAAGCAGTAGGGTATGAGCTGCTGAATTTCCTCCAGGACATCATATAAGTCAGAGTAGCTATGACACTATGCAAAAATGTTGTCTTACCTGCCCACCGGTTCTGAAGAGTTGCTCCAGATCGTAGAACTGTCCGTGAATGTCTCCACACACGGTGACTGGACAAGGCACTGGCTGGACATTCGACTCCTCCATCAACAGATCACAGACCATATCACACAAGGTCTGCAATCACACAACACAGAACATTCCACTCAGTCGGATTACTGGCCGCAACCAGGGAGGAAAATGGCCTGTTCCTAGATCCCTGGCATCCACACCATTATCATCCTTGGAAAATCATCCTCTCATTTTTATCATTTGGACGTTTGATGGACGCTGTATAACAACGAACTGGCACGTGATAAAGTACATAAAATTCACCAAAAAGTGTGAACTGAGATTCTGTAGTCACTGGTTTGAAGAAAACTATCCTCTCTTGACTATAACTTGACTAAACTATAAAACTTTCAGCGACTATTATTGACTAAAATATATTTCATACCACTGTTATTGTTTGATTTGTTTGTTGACTCATATTTTGCTCAATTTTACTTGATGCTGTCCCATGGCATTGTGAATAACAAGTCAGTGGATCTATGAAATCAGAGAATAGCTCACTCCTGCCAACTCAAGTTCTTCAACTCCCTCCCCATCTTGAAGGACTGAAATACCATGAATTTCAAACAATAAATCACAAAACACTATGAGACACACCATTTGTGATGCAACCAAATTGAATAAAAACTTCCTAACAACAAACAAAAATACAAGTGCGTTTATGAAAGTACAATAATTTGTACTGCTTGTAAATAAACCTCTCCTGAAAAATGTGGAAAATTCACAGTGTATTTTGTGCCAAGAGCATCTGGTGACAAACACACATAAAATGCAAAACATTTGATTTGCACAGGAGATCCAGACTGCCAGAGGATCCCAGGTTTCCATCCATGTTTGTCATCCTATAAACACTATTCTATCCAAGTGGAAAACTTGCCTAGAATAGTGTTTATAGGATTAAGTTAAATACTTGGATTATGTTGTGCCAATGAGCACAGATGTCATCAATACTGCACACCGTGGTGAGAAAATCAACATTGCACAACTTTTGGCCATGCTTCCATGCACAAGATGTTATTTATGTCAAATACCTTAAACATATCTCCTCTTGAATGCCCAGTGTGCACCATCAAATAAGCCATACATACCACCATATCACACTGAATGATACTGCTCATTCAAACTCCCATAGAACAGCACTGCCTGATGTCAGTTGAAAATCATCTGTGAAATAGGGTGAAATTCCTGGATACCAAATTGACACCCTTCCCCTCCTCCCAAAGATGACATTGTGTTTCTTGATGATTGTCTAGGAAGTATTCAAGACTCATTTCTAACAATTTCTTACTTGCAAGTACCATTTTTATGTGCACCATAATGAATTGTGATAAACAAACATCACTTAATGCAATTTTAGGCAAATGAGTTCCAAGAATGGTGCACACTGATATACAATACCAGTCTATCTCAAGAAGTTTTCATAATTGAACCCCAAACCTCTCACATGTTATGCACTCAACTTAACCACTGAGCTACAAATACCTGTTAGATCCAATATGGCATTGAAAAGACATTGTAGACCCATGTTTGCAAGGAAGATTAAGACAATGGGATCACCGATTCTAGTAGAAAATGTATACTATTCAGTTAGCTAAAACCATTACACAATAATGCAACATAACCTAACCAAACTGAATATGACATAACCTAACACAGCCTAACATAATGCAATGACACAAAACCATCACATGTGTGCTTAAGCTGCAAGATCAACATACCTTGAGGTCATTTTCAGGCAGATATTTGCACTCTTTGGCAATCTCAATCCATTTGTCAATATTAGTCATGTCTTGTACTGAGAAGAAGCTTGTGAAGAAAGATACCTCTGGCTCCTACCTAGGTAGGCAGTACCTAGGTAGGTAGGTATGTGAATTCCTCTTCAAACACCCAACAATTTTTTACTCTTCCAGATTGTGGTATTGCTCACTCACTTTCTGCACAATGGCTCAGGTTGCTGGTTAAGCATAAATATCCTATCCCAAATTTGATAATACAATTGTCAGCACTTCAGGCAAATAGATGCTTAACAATACTTGTACTTAGAAATTCAAAGCATTCTGATTTTCTCCACCCTTCTGAGAAACCTGAAAGGCGTCACTTTGGGTGTTCAATTACTTGCGCACACCAATTAAATTTCGTCTCATAAAACTCCAAAAAATCACTGCTTCAACACCTCAACGGATAAACGCTCCGGGACAGGACGCCACAACCGGCACGACCCAACCTAACTGACCCCACCCCTCCTTTCAACAGTACCTCACCTACACACACCGCACACACCAGCTTATAACTTTGTCCAGTCTGCGCCATTACTTGTATAAGTAACATACTACTAAAATAGGGTTGCAATTTATGGAATATAATCACTACATGACCCGGACTCGATAGACCTTGGTATAACCATCGTATATATCGCCTCGGGTATAACCATCGAAAAACACGTGCTCAACACAGAAATTTCAATTGCATTGCCCACACTGCTGGGATATGAAAAGCCATCTCTCTTCAAACTACTTTTCATCTTTCTCCCACAGACAAACTTGTTCCATGACTTACAAATTGACTTTTACGGCACAATACTTCTTAATTTTTTCTTTCTTTACACGGCACAAAATGGGCTGAGACCCAAGTGCCTGTTAATAAAACAAAACTGAAGCAATGCATAGCTACGTTAACACGCGCACTGGAGGGGGGGGGGTGAAATCCGCTCAGCCCTCCGGTTTTTCGTAGATAACTCCAGATTTTACCGGCCGATATACGCCATTGTTTGTGTACCTGCCAATAAATGACCGGCGCGTTGTTTGAAGTAAGAAAAATGAATATCAACCGAACAGTTTTTCGAGTTAGGGGTCGCTAAAGTAAAAAAAAATTCAGCGCCAGATCACAAATATCGGCGCTGATGCGCTTCGTATATTATTAGCAAAAAGGAAGTGTTCTTGGCAAAACTAGCGACTTGTTTGATGTACATTGTCATGCTACATTGTTCCAGAGTCATGTCAAGTCACCGAGGTCAAGTCAGGTCAAGTTGATAACAGGTTAACACACGCCCTAGAGGGGGTATGGCGAAATCCACCAATCCTTCCGATTTTTCGTACATAACTCCATATTGTACCGGACGATATGCGCCGAATTTTCCGCGTACCTGCTTAGAAATGACCGGCGCATTGTTTAAAGCAAGAAAAGTGGAAATCTGCCGAGAAGTTTTCAAGTTAGGGGCCGTTAAAGTAAAAACAATTCGCAGCGCCAGACCACAAAATGGGCGCTGATGCGCTTCCCGTATATTGGCAATAGGGAAGTGTTCATGACAACACTAGCGACTTGTTTGATGCATATTGTTATGCTATAGTATTGATGATGCATATTGTTATGCTCAGTATTGCCACGACAATTGTCAACATCGTCGTGGCAACCGTTTCCGAATCTCGCGCCACGCGCACGCGAGGTAGCTGTGGAAAACGGAAGCGACGTTTTTGAGCGTCCATCACGATTTGGTCTGGCTCTCGGAAACGGATAAACTTGGCAACTTGGATAAACTTGGCAACCTTCACATCATGGCCCCATGTACCGGCTACAGTTTTCAAATTGGCGATCAGTGGCTGCAGGGTATGCGGGCGCAGCCATCGTGATACGTGCTGCATGTGTTTCATTCCATGAAAAAGGCTCCGCTTTCCACTGTCTTCACACCACTGTCGAATGACAATTCGCGGAGAAAGTTGTATATGCGGATTGCCCCACTCTTTATGATGCTCACAGGTCCTTCGGATTTTACCAATCACAAATACTTTTGTTGCAATCGTCGATGCCCGCGACCATTACCAGGCGTCACCTTCGGCTACATCAAACGGAAGACGGGGCGGAATAGTATCCTGTCACCGTCCAGAGATTTCCCAGAGAACGCAACAGTTTCGTCTTCCGACGCAGTTTGTTTTCAAAGCTGGTTTTAGTGTGCATGTATCCCATGGTAGCTGATATATATCGTAAGCTGGTATATATCGCGTTGTACGTGTCTAACTAATAAGTAACAAGGCGCTGTTGAAGCTAAACTTGTGTATGTTTGCGTAGATGGTGTCTATTGGAAACATGGTTTTGTATTTGATGTTGGCCGCCCAAAATATTTTATCTCCAGGAAGTTTTCCACTCCATTTTTTTCCAAAAGAAGAATTGAGTCTGACAATGACTGCGATCTCCTTGATATTTGGTCATGATCATGGGAACATGGAAACACGCAGCATTACCGAGAAAAGTACGAAAATAGTTTTTTTATTTATAAAATAACAGAAGCAAATCATATCATTCTCCAACTTGGAATGCTGCACAGTTTTACTCTCATACTCCAGGATTCAGGTTAAAAGAAAAGTCCTCAAAGTCCTCTGCTCTATGCCAACCTGCAATGCCACATAGTTTTCATCTCCAATTACATAATTCAAAGACATGAACCCAACCCTGGTCATACCTAACTGAAGTGGCACTTTTCTCAGTTTCTCAGTCTAACATATTATTTCAATGGGCGCTATAAGATCAACATGGTCGATGCGCCTAAAGCCCAAATAACTAACTAACATATTATCTTTCGGCCATTTTCCCCACACTGCAGACTTCTGTAATCCTCTTAATAAAAAAATGTTTTGGTTCTTCCAATATGAGCCTTTATTTTAATAACTTCAACTGGTAACTTCAATGGGTTATATTTAATCGTCTCAGGACCCATGCTTTGTCAAGAGCAGAACTTGTTGCATTGACCAAAAGTTTATAAAAAAATTACTTGAAACTAATGCAAAATATGACCTATGACACCATGCCCTTGATGTTGGTGCTACATTGACTTCCTTATTGTACAAGGTATTTCAATTTGTATCGATGAATTTCATTTTCATGGATTTGGAGAACAGCATGTTGTAGTTCCACGTTTATTAGCATGATTGGGATGATGTGAACACCGATTCCCCTCAGAAATGCTTAGTTTTAGTTGGAACGCAAAATAACGTACTACTAATTTTTTTGTACTTGACCTAGCTTGGCCTGGTTTACACTACCACCTTTTAAGCTGTGTCTTCAATATAGGCACGATTTGTGTGTTCAATAATACAAATGTTCAGAAACCTAACCTGACCTTACATTTTTTCCAAACAAAAAATCTTATTTTTGTGCGACATAAATTGAGCATATTTTCACAATAAAAGATAGCCTAGCCTGTGGCTTTTCTTCGCTAAGTAAAATTTGTGCACAACATACTATGAGCACATTCCATCACAATATCATTATATTGATGGATACGCACAATAGAAGCAAGCTTAGCTTATAGGGTGTGTTGTAATTTTACTTATTAAATAAGAATTGAAGATCGTATACAATTTAACAAATTGTAAATCATACTAATGCTTTCTTTTTTGTTTCATTTCAGCGGCATGGTCGATATTTCGCGCTCACACACACATGTATACGTGTCTTGCTGTGAGCTATCAACATGTGACAGCCTGGTGGTATTCGATATTCTGTAGGTGACAGGCTGGACACTTTTTCACCTCTGCCAGACCTCGAGTAGCATTTTATACCAGGGCACGTTAAAATCACACCTCAAGGAAACGCTGACTTTAGTTGTTCGATGGCCTCGCGTTCGGTTGCTATCGCTTCAATTTCCATCAAATTGGCGCCATTGGACGTGGATTTTTGTACGGTATCAGAAAATTTAGCAATCAAATTAATGCTCAAGGTCAAATGTGAAGCTGATTTCTTCGGTCTCCTCGTCTTTTGCCGTTTTTTGTTTGTTCCAAAACCTAAAGAAATCTGGGAATTGCATCATATCTGTTGTTGCATTTTAGGCTTAGATGCCCCAAAAGACCTGTGAAATGTCCGCTTTGGTCTCACGGCAGATTGGGCCGGGGACAGTGAAAATGACGCTGGCTGCTACAAGAAGACCGGCCGGGCCACCGCAAACTACGTTTGGGGCCAAAACGGTGGGGCCGGGACATTACAAATCCCGCTACAGCCCCAAGAGACGGACCGGGAACCTGCAAATCACACTAAGAGGAGACAGGGGTGGAAAAATGTCGTGATCCATGAAAATCGCACTGGGCTCAGAAGACAGGCCAGGCTACGTAAGATCACGCGTGTATCTCAAACGTTTGCGCCCGGCCCCTGATAATTATGATGGGGGCCCCCCAAAAATCCTACCGGGTCCTTCAAAATCACGACATGTGTCCGAAAGGTCGGGACGGGGCCCCAGAATCACCCTTAGCATGGGATCACAAAAAAAGTCGCGCTCGGATTCTGAAAATCACGCTAGGGGCTCAGCAGGTCGCACAGGGGCTCAAAAAGTATCATCGGGACCCAAAACAATCGAAGTCGGGGCAAAGAGAAAACAATCCGAACGCGGAAAATCACTCTAGGGCCCCAACAATCATACCAAAAGCCCCCAAAACGTGTTGAGCCGCCCAAAGGTGCTGAGACCGCTAAAACTCGCGCTAGAGATTCAGACAAATGATGTCTGGTCCCAAAAATCATACTTGGACCCAAAAGTTGAGTCGCAGGTCTTGCAAATTATAGTAAGGGTCCCAGAAGGTCGCACTGGGCCCCACAAGTGTAAATGATCCCCAACAATCAAATCTTACCCGGAATGTCGCCAAGCGGACCCAAATCGTATCAAAGCTAAAAAACACTGGCCCCTCAAAAGAAACGTATAGGTTCACTGAAAAACATTGTACACAGCGCCCGAAAAATCTTACCGGGCCCAAATATATCGCGCAAGGGGTTTAAAAAACTCCACACTCGAAAATATCACATCGATAATCGATCGTATGGACCACAGCACCGATGAATTAAGAACGGGTCCGGGAGGAAATTCTCCAAAGGGATTTTCCAATCTGAAGTGTCATAGACTGAACAAAAAAAAACTTGAACAGCGACAGTAGGACAAATGCAAAATGAGCCAAATTAGCGACCACAAAAACCACATTGGGACCCGAAAAAGCAAGCCGTAGCCCTCCAAGATAATGATGGATGCCGGAAAATAATGATCAAACTACGAAAATGGCTCCAGAGCCACAAACATTACACTAGACGCATAAAAACCGCGTACATACAACCATAACAAATACGTATCGGAGCTAGAAAAATCGAGGCGGAACAAAAATACATGGCATCGGGGTCCTAGAAATCCGCCTGGAATTCGGACTTTAAAAAAATCCGAAAAGGTCCACAAAAATAACGTTGAGCCCAGGAAACTGGCGTTGGTTCCGCGGAACCACGTGTCTAGGCATAAAAGTCGCGTCAGGACCAGAAAATATCGCACCGGTCCCCCCCAAATCGTGCTGGAGTCCCACAAATGTGGGTCAGAAGCCCTAAATATAAACACCGGGATCCTAAGAGCACAACGGGAGGCGGAAAATGCATCGGGCCATCCAAAGCACATCGAGGTACGCAAAAAGCGACGGGACCTTAGCACATGCGTTGCCGTCCTAAATTAACGCACGAGAACCTCTAAAAAGGCACACAAGGGCCAGGAAACGGCATGAAGGCCCCAAGAACAGATTGGGTCCGCAAAAAAACAACATAGTCCGAAAGAGGAGCAACGAGACCGGGCATGCAATAAACACATCGGGGTCTTTTAAAGTGTACCGGTACATTACAAGGTGCACAAAAAAAATCATAAAAACAGCTGGGGTTTCCAAAAATGTACCAGCCGACAACAAAGATGGATAGGAGCCCTTAGCCATCCGAAGACGACGAAAAACGCAACAAATGCTAACAATTACAAATGCTAACTGGGGTATCGGTTCGGAAGCCAATCTGGAAGCACATTCAACCAAAGGGATAAGGTGCATCAAAGCCCAGCTGGCATCCGGATTTCTTAACCACCAGAAGATGTGGGATGAGAACTAAGCATCGAATGGAATTACTGGAATTTTCTAAGCAAACTCCCATACGAAGCATTCCACACGTCAAATATAGCACACAACTATCATGTGGCAGCAATTAGCAAAACACAAGAGGCCTAACAGAAACCTCAGAATCGCACTAAGTGTGGCGGATGCACCCAATGCGCAAGGGGGTGCACATGTGCGCGAACGTGTGCGTCGTGGGGACCGGCGCTATTACTGGAATAACTGCGGCGATATTACTGGAATACCTGCGGTGTTATAATAACGGCATGATAGCTGGAATGCCTGGAATTCGTAAACTTTCCATTTTAGCATGATTTGTAGAAGTGTAAAGTCAGCAGTACTAGGTGACGTATCAAGGGATATCAAAATAAAAACCTTCCAAAATTGAGGGGGAATTAGGTTTGAAACCAGATGACCCCGAATCGATGATGGTGGACTGGGCTGCCGCCACAAGACAATTATGTTAGTTATTGATTGATTGGTCAAATATTTTAGCGAGACATTGCAAAATAGCCGGTTTGAAAAATTGAGTTCGAACTCCAGAGACTTTTTAGCATTAAAGCCGGTCACCAGCGGCCGACATCAAGCCGACATGGAATCCACATCGGTTGCATGTCGGCTGTGTGTCAACTGCATGTCAGTGTCGGCGGACATTCCACTCCCCAGGGGACAGCGGGTCGGTAGTGTCCCCACAGCCCCCCAACCTAAGGTCCAGCATCGGGCTGACGTCGGACTGCTGTCGGCATGTTTACTGGTGAGAGGTCACAGAGCATCACCCCCCCCCCCCCGATGCTTTGTTCTTTGGTCGAGGTCGGGGAAAACTTCGAGCCAGTTTGCCCCCTCCCGCTCCAATTGCAGTGTGCTAGCCCCTTTGAAGTCATGCTACTTGGCGACTTGCCATATCGAAATTCGCTCATGCTGCTGTCGAACAGACGGCGGCCTGCTATTGTCAAGTCGGTATCGATATGAATTTATCGCTGTCTGTCCGATAACGGTCCGACGTCGGCTGGCCGCTATTGATATTTCGAATTCAACCTGACACGTGCCGATATTGTAGGTCAGTTTGTCTATGTCGGAGAGAAAGCGGCCCGACGTTGAAATGCCTCTTACGAGATACCGAGCTGGGCCCGGAGCATGCTGCGAGCAGGCCGACATTGGCATGTTTACTGTGGTGGGGGGAGGGGGTGAGTGTCGACCAAATTGTTTTGGACGAAACAGAGACTCGCGGTGCGCGCAGCGCGCCGAAAATTCATGGTTTTGTGTGGTGAAAATCTCACATTTTCTTCGTCTGATCCAGTGTATTTTTGGACTTGAATGACAAGGAAGGAGAGGCTTCCCTTGACTGCGCATCTGGACTCTGCCCGTGCTGGGCCACATTTCCTTCGTGTATAACAACCAAAGGCAAGCCGAGATACCGGTCAACAGTCAACGGACGAGATACAGTCAAGTCAACTTTGGTATTTACTGAAGCAGGCCCGAGCGTTTTTGTGCTCCGATTCTTGTTTCATGCGCCGAATGGAGCCCATGCGGCGTATGAAAGGAGTCAAAGACTTTGCATGGATTTAGCCCGACTTAATTTGCTCGGACCCCACTTAGAATTGGTGGCTGGAAAGGAGATAAGCAAGCTCTTCATCAAGTTCGTTGCACAAAATGAGGCTGGAAGCATGGCTGGAGATACTGGGTGTGTCAGGATGGTCCGGACCCCTCCGGGTTTGTTATCCTGGTAATGTTAATTTGTCATCTATATTTAATATGAAAATATTTTGAGAATGAAGAATTGGACCCCCAACCTTTGGTATTGCGAGCTATCCAGAGCCCTGGCTGTAATAGCTCTAACTCGCATTTGTCATAGCAAGCCATAAGCGTCGAACAATTGCTTTAAAAAATGTGTGTCAATTTGTTTCTTCTACATCACAATAGGGCATTCTGGGCGCAATCATCGATCCTGACACTTCACTTGGAAAAAATCAAGGACGCTCATTGATACAGCATCACTAATTTAGTAGCGATAATTCATTTCATAGCAACCAAAGTTCAGTGTAGCAACCACAGGGAGCTTGCTACGCGCCTGCGCACTAGTCCCGTGCATTTCGGCGCCATTGTATGTCGTCATCCCAGCATTGAGGAGTCCGGGGAAGGGTGGCTGCGGGATAGGCTCGTGTGGTTATAGCTGGTGTTGTTTGCAGGTGAGCTAAAATGTAGGATATTCACAGCATTAAACTTCCATCTTTTATCAGTTGGTTGACATTTGCGAATTTTTCTGAAATACCTGCACCTTGCATATCAGAGTTCTCTTTAAGAAAGGTCTGCCGTGATCACGTGACTATGTGGGACCAATCAGAAGTTGGCGTTTCCGAATATTGTTGCGTTTGTGCATACGAGCGGACGGCGGCCCGGCGGCCATTGTTGTGTCGGGTTGTGAAATTGGTTTGGGGCGTTCGGCGAACTGTGTAAAGTTAGAAAGGTGGATTTGTGCCTGTACTGTTGGCTCAAAGTTGTGTGTAATGGTGTTTGGTGTTATGAAGTAATTGGTACTGGAAGTAGCGCTGCTGGTTCATAGCTGTGGCCCGGAGCAACCAACGCTGCGGCATGGCCACGAAAACGTAAGTTCGCGCATTGGACACTTGCTTGCTCTAGCGGAGGTACTGTATGCGGTGTTTTTCTGGTAATAAATGTTTGAAAACTATTTGTATGTCGCTGTGAGGGAACAGAATACGGCGTGGATGTGTTGAAAGAACGGTTTCGCGTTGGGCCAAAGAATCGCGACGACGTCTACATTTCTCTGGCACGTGCGGGTTCCGACATGTTGTACGCTCTCGGAGATCAGTAGCAGTTGACTAAGTCGTGTCTTTTAATGGCACTAGAGTTAAATTACTCATAATTTAAGAGTAGTTTACGATTCAACCTTTGGGAAAGTTGAGTTGGCTGCTATCATCAGACTGTAGGCGAACATGGCGCAAATTTTGCTGGATGGATAAGGTAGTTAGGTACCGTTATATTCAGTCTTATGTGCACATATGTATCATTTGGAGTATTATATCATAAGTACCTACTGCCACATTTGAGGTTTTGGCTGATTCTTGAACATGGGAGGAAACATGGCCTTAACCCAGACATCATTCGGAACATCATCCCTGGGAAATTATGTACTTTTTGCCATGAGATGTATCAGTTATTCACCAACTTTTGGAATTTGAAAACATGCCAAAAGATTACTGGAAAGTGCAGAAAGTGGTTTTCTATGGCAGCTTAAAAATATCCTGACATTGAATGCTACAATCTTCCTCACAAATACAGAATTCTGAAGCATATTCCATCCCCTCTAGTGCAGTGTCAAGGAAGTGGGAATAAGGCATGGGTTGTATGATGGTTAAATGTTGGAGATGTTAGAGAAGATCGCAGCTGGCAGCTAGGCACTCCAACTGATGCAGATGATGCACCCCAAAACCAAACCAACCAACAAAGAGTTATCAAGTTGTCTCACTCCTACACACATGTAGAAAGGCCAACTATGTCTCCATATTTTAGCAAAAAGCAAGGATTTTGAAAATATTTTAGTGCCAGATAGCATACAAGTGAAACTGATTTGACATGTGATGATCTGGTATGATTCAAGGCTTGATGAGGCACTACATGATTAGGTATTATTGCAGTTTAAGATAAGTGCAGATAAGATAAGACAACCTTTACACACATGTTACCTCTATTAAGCATGCAAAGGGGTTGGTCTTGGTTCAGTTTAGTCAAGTTAAGGTTAATTTTTTTGTTGTAAGCTATATATATATATTTTTAAATTTACAATAAACAAGTTTGATATCATTTCAGGTTAACTGAGGCTCAGTCAGGTTTTCATTCAATTTTTACTTTTTTTTCTCAATTTTAATGAAATAATTTGCTTTCTTATTTATTTATTTAACAATACATGTCCTCCACGTGCAGTGGGTGTTACGAACAGTCTGGGATGGAATGTTAGGCTAGTTTAGGTTGTGTGATGCCATTCTTAATGTTGAAAATTACTTTTTGTGCTGTATTGCTAACCTCCAAGCCAATTTTGGGTGCTTTTCCTCCCACATAAAGGTATGCATTCACAGAAAATATGTAATCATGTCATGTTCACACAGCATTAATAGCTCAGTAGTTAAGCTGAGCATCTGACACACTAGAGGTATGAGGTTTGTTTCCCTGTGATGCCTGCCCTTCCTGCTAGGGTGAGGGGCCGGTGATGCCATATGGACTCAGCTGCTGAGTGTGTTGTAAAGCCACAATCCGATCCAACTATATTCAACACATTTATAAACATTGCATTTAAGAAATAAATCCCACAAAATCAGAAGTTACTATAAGCTGCAAATTTACCCATTATCAAACCTGATTGATCTGCCCTAAAATTCAAATAGCCAACCAACTAACCCCAAAAAAAACACTAGATGGTTGGACTGGTAACCCTGGAATTCTGCAGATGACCATGCAACAGTAGTTGGTTTTACAGCAGCAAGTTGCTCTCCCATCTAATTGCTTTTCATACTTCCAAGTTATTCCTTGCTTGAACTAAGCATTCTAGATATGAACTAGAAAAGTACATCAAAGAACATTTATTATTAAGAAGAATTGGTCTGAATACATTTTCATAGCTTTTCCCTTGATACAAATTTTTTCTTGGTGATGAGAAGAAAATGGTGGACTGATTGTTTCAGTATAATTTTCCTTGACCCATTTTATATTTGAAAACCCATATCCATGTGCTGCAAATATTTATTAGTTATGCAGTGTGAGGATGTCAGGAGTATCAGGTATGAATTTAGAAATTACATTGACATAGATTAAGTATACTTTTGCTGTTTTTTTTCTCTGCTGTTCCTCAGGAAGTTGGATTATAACCTCATCAGTTGTTAATTTAACTATAGTGCCAGTTTATCATCTGGCAGTCATTTGTTGGCTGCCATATACAATAGAGCTCAGTGCAGTCTCCACATCAATTGGAAAGCACATTGTAATTTCCTGATATTTGTAAGTTTGATTTTACTTATTTCAGCAGTGTTGACAGTGAAACCTCTTTTGCTATTAAAATTGATGTAAGAATTATATTTGGTGGTCACTTAATTTAATATTCATTATGCCAGGTCTTATCCCTGTATCTTGTTCCTGAGACCACATGAACTGGGGGCAAATGTCTGCTTCAAAACTGGCTAGGGATGATTTTGCTGGGATGTATTTGATTGTTTGTGGTTGACTATATTCTCTGCAGCCAAGCAAAGTGTGATAGTGACCATAATGCATGTGTGTTATGATATTAAGTATTAAATATATATTCAATACATAGTATTAATTATTAGTTCTATCAATGTATAGTTTTTTCATGAATGGTATGCTACAGTTCTGTGTCTGTGATGAAGTAGTTAAGACCTAAAAGTAGAAATGTTTTATCCTGTTGGTATATTTTAATCACTACATACCTGACTAAAATTAGCTTTTGCCAGTAGATGTAGACCATGGTTCAGCTTGCCAAAGTTATCATGTGATAAATGCTTGACAACTCTGCTCTTGTGTTACAGTATGTTGGTTTATGCAAGATATGTGAGGTCTCTGTGCCTGTGTTTTATCTCTGAATAGTTTTATGTCTCACAACCTTCATCCTCATAGGATGCCTTTGTATGGTCAAAATACAGCAGGATTTCTGCATTTGCTTCTGTGCTTACTCATACCTTGCATATTATAGTATAAGCTTTTGTTCCAAAGATTCTTTTTTGTTTGAACATGGGCATTCCTTCCCTTATTCAACATTTGTTACTTGTAGCTGAAGGTCATTAATCAATCATGCCAAATTATTTTCTCTTGCAGTATTGTTTGTTTCCAGTATGAAAATAATTGTTTTCCATTGGGTGTGTGATGTCAAAATGAGTAAAGCAGGATGGAGTTTTTTTCTTCATAGAAGCATGCAGATTAAAATATGCAAGTTCTTGAAACCCAAGTTCAATCTAATTGTGTACTCATAAGTGTGTTTTCATTTTATCTGTGGAATTGTTAATACCAAGGAGACCTATGCTAATGATAACAATTTCAATACAGTTGCATCAGCAAATTGCTTGGCATTGGATCAGAAACATTGCTTAGCAGCCCACATCATACATAATCTCTGTACCTGGAATTGTGCTATGAGATATTTGGGCATCAAAATCCACAATCATGAGCATGCATATGATCCTTATATACAACATATTCAGAAATAAGTAATGGAGATATTAGCTTGTATCAACAAGCATGATGCCAATATGTTGGGAAGAATGTCTATTCAGTGTTCAGAAAGTAGTATATTGCACACTATTTCATGAATAATGTGCTACTGATTGTTTTATAAAGTTGCATTGTTTGGACTACAATTATTTATATTTAGGAATACTTGGCATATTATAGCAATAATGCATTTTATTGATGGACTGCTTTTGCACCCACTGACATAATATGACATGGCATTTGGTATGCCAGGTATGCAATATTGTAATTGTATTAGATGCCATCAAAGTACACAATCATGGTGAATCTTTATGAAGTTCTATACATTTTCTTACAGAATATTGTTAATTATTATCACACTTTACGCTCACCATTGTGGATTGTAATACCCTGAGCATATTTTAGTATAATACCAGGTATGAGGATTACCTACAATGTGGTCTGTCATACAATATCTGCTGATAAGCATGGGTGTTTTGTATCTTTATTCCTTAAATATGTATCCCTAAATTAGACATCCAAAAAAGGAACATGTGCACATATGAGTATGCTGTTTAGAGTATAAAGAAATCACGAAATGGCATATCAGTGACTTATGTTATCATGGGTTGAAAAGTAGGCTGCTCCTGGATTTATTTTTGCATACTTTTTAAGAACCTTTTAAGAAGATATAGCATAATAAAACTGCACCTTAGTGGAGTACTGAAGTTTTGTTAATTTCTCCAGGCATTATTTTCATGGTGTAACTCAAATGTACCAGTTTTCAAAGAGGGCAGTATATAGTGTGTAGGGAATTACAGGCCATCTAGTTTGACCTCACTAGTTTGCAAGGTATTATAACAAAAAACAACCATTTTGACCATTTTGGTCAAGGAATGTTCAGACTCATCCAGATAGGTGCCACTCTTCAAGGGCTACTCAACATGGATTTTTATCTGGGAGATCTTGCTTAATTAACTAACTGGAGTTTATTGAGTATGTAATTAGGGAAGCTGACAATTGAAGCACAATATATGTACTTAGACTTTACAAAACTATTGACATGGTTTCATGAAAACATCTGATTCGCCAAGTAGATCAACACAGGGTATGATGGGAAGTTTTATGGTGGATTGAAACATGGTCAGGGGGAAGGAGACAAAAGGTAGTATTAAGTTGATGCGAATATAAATGGAAGGTATTCTGAGTGGATTGCTACATTGGTCCATTCTAGGTCCATTTCACTCTAACATCTTTGTGAACACCATTGATGTAGGGCTATGGAATAGGGCATTTTAGTTTGTTGATGTCAAGCTGGTATGGGTAGCTAATAGTAGTGATGCATCTAGTAGAATTAAACTAGACTTGGGTTACATAGCAAGTGGGCTGATCGATGGCAGATGTGTTTCAGTTGGGATGCATCTAAGGTTATGCATCATGGGCCTCAAGGTGGGACATTTTGATATACAATAGGAGGCAGTTAATCATATATCATTGGAGACAAAATATGTCTAGGTGTGTTAGTTTCAAATGACTTAAATGTGGAAGAAAAAAGATAGAATGTACCTCTGGGCACTGCATGACCTTTGCAGTCAATGTGCCCCCTAAACCCCAATAACCAACCTAGAATGTACCTCAGCTAGGAACAGGATGGTCAGAATGCTATGGATGGGAATGAAGTATAGGAGGTCCAGGGGTTGATAGGATTGAAATGTTTAAGGGTGGTGGAGCTAGATAACCACTAGCAGTTCAGGTGCCCTTAAGCCCAGAAGGGTGTTTGATAAGAGTATGCTGGGCTATGGGTGCCAAAAGTCCCTGGTTCGACTCCAGCGCCACTCAGGACATTTCCCAATCCCGCGGCCCACCGGCGAAACAGTGGGCGGCACCATTAGCCGTGAATGTGCATAAAGTGTGTCGTGAACCAACCAATAAACAAAGATAAGAGTATGCTGCCTGCTGATGTAGTAGGGTTCTTTCATTGGATGTATTTACAAATAATTGAATACACAAAGATAATTGGTGGTGGATGGGATGATATGTATGTTAGTAGGCGTGCACTGTACAGGGAGGCATGTGCAAAGGATTTGGGAAATTATTGGTGGGTGTGGAGGAGTGTGTTATGCAATTCTAAGTGAATGGTGCTAGGTAAGTTGGTGTAGTTAGCCTCATCTGGAACTGGGGTATGGTATTAATCTGTATGGGCTTGATTCAGATGGCCCCCTTGACTAGATTAAGACCGTATGGGCTTGATTGCAACTCTCATGATCACTAATGACTTCATGACTATTTAATCAGCTGAATAAAGGCTGGGTGACTATGGTTTGCCAAAACTGTCAGTGGTTGTTGGTCAATATCTAGCAACGTCTATTGAAGAGTTAGGCTGGATGACATAGCATCTTCAATATGAATCAGCACTGTCAGCAATTGGCTGGGCTAGGTGGAGTGTGATGTTGCCATGCAGGCAAGGCTTGGATGGGCAAGGTAAAGCTTCCACGCAAGGGTTGGATGGGCTATCCATTGGACCAGTGATTAAGGCTCTACCTGCAAACAAGTGTTGAGATGTATGATTTAATATTGAGTGTAAGATTGCCAGGAGTGTCACAAAGTTAGTTTTACTTACTGGATCTACGTATGATCCGTCCATTGTATCATGTTGAATTTTGTGTCCCTTGTGCCTCCAGAAAGAGGCTCATATTCTTTGAGCTCAAAGACAGCATACTTATTTGAAATCAACCCAGCATAACTCCTGGGGCTAGTTTTGTACTAAATGTTGAAATCCAAACATATTGATGTACAATATGAGCCTGAAAGGAATATGCCTCGAATGTTTCTTATTGAGCTGAGATGGAAGCATTTCAATGCTACTGATACCGCCTCACTAAGTTCTCCTGTTAGCCGCAGGACAATACCCCTCCCTCCCCTCAGCTCCCCTCTTTAGTGTGACGCATTCGTTCGGATATCCCAGCGGGGCATGGGTGAAGTAAATAATTTGAAGGGTCAGGAATACTGTAGCTGGTAATTCAACATGCATTAGAGTGGCTGTCTGCAAGGGCTCGGCACTAAACTATGTAGGTTTGGGCTGAGTCAAACAATGAGACTAACCCATCCAAAGAGTGTCCACCTATGACCCATCCAGCATGTCTACCTATGACTCCATGATTGTATTCATGGTCGAAAGTTGCTCAGCGAGTTGGCAACATTAATGAGTCAGGACCAGCCCAGTATCGCATCAGTTATGCTGAAGAAAAAATGACGACAGTGGCCAACCAAAACCATAGCCCATTGTTCCTGAGAGATACGTGGAAGGTGTTCTGTTGCTGGCATTTGTGAAGAAACAGTTGGTCGAACGTTGGTGGGCATGCTTTATTGGCACGTTGGTAATGTGTGTGGATAAGCAGCTGGTGGTTTTAAATATACCCCTTCCAGCGAGGTCTGGTACAAAGCGAGTTTTAGCGACCCCCCCCCCCGATACCAATTCATACGATGCTTGGTACAAAACGAGTTGAAGCATCCCCTCATCACTCATTACAACCAAGCATGGTACAGAGCGAGTTGTAGCGACCCTCGTCACCAATTCATACGAGGCTTGGTACAGAGCGAATTGAAGCATCCCCTCGTCACCCATTCCCACGAGGCATGGCACAGAACGAGTTGTAGCGGCCCTCGTCCCCATTCCCACGAGGCTTGGCACAAACGACCCCCGTCACCAATTCATACGATACTTGGTACAAAACTAGCTGAAGCATCCCCGCGTCACCCATTCCCACGAGGCATGGCGCACAGCGGGTTGTAGCAGCCCCTCACCACCCATTACAGCGAAGTTTGGTACAGAACGAGTGGTAGCGGTCCCCTCGTCACCATTCCCGCGAGGCTTGACACAGGGCGAGTTGTGGCGGCCCCTCGTCACCATTCCCGCGAGGTTGACACAGGGCGAGTTGTGGCGGCCCCTCGTCACCATTCCCGCGAGGCTTGACAGGGCGAGTTGTGGCGGCCCCTCGTCACCATTCCCGAGGCTGACACAGGGCGAGTTGTGGCGGCCCCTCGTCACCCATTACAGCGAGGCGTGGCACAGCGCGAGTTGTAGCGGTCTCTAGTCACCATTCCTACTGGGCTAGTTGCCCCTGGTAGTCGACGCGCCCCTAAACTCCAATTCATCGTCATCATCATCATGGACTAGTTGCCGACGTAGGTGTTGCCTGGGATCGTTTCGCGCCCACACCCCTACCCGGTGAATGGAGCCGGAATAAGTAGAGGTTAATGCATCCTGCAAATCAATAATCGATACTTGACATTTAGTAAAATTCCGCCAACACCACACATGGTGGCGGGTACTGCTATACAACATTTGAATGGTGCTCTTTAGGGATGGCTCTGTGCATTATAATTATTTAGCCTTACCGCTCTCCATTACTCTCCCATTGTTATACCAGTGAAGTGGAAGGCGTGCCTGGAAGAGATGTGCCGGCGTCTGGAGTAATTGTACGATTCACACTTTTGATATCATAGCGTGGTTGGGCCGTTCACGAGGTTTCGAAAATCTACAATTAAACAGCCCGTGCAAAGAACTAGATCCGCGCAAATGACCAGTGCGTCCATTCAAACTTCAAGGCCACAGGACTCCAGACACGGCCAAGATTACAGCGATGTATTGTATGGAGCGCAGGTTAACTTCATCAAAGCTGGAGCGATGGCCAGGGAAATCTCATTTGATTACGAAATTTATGCCGAAACCAACACGCGATCGAACTTGTTTCTGGAGGACAAGTGGTCTAGGGGTAAGTTGCCCGTCTCACAATGAAAAGATTGTGGATTCGAGTCTTACCTGTGGCTACTCTTCACCCGCGACCAATCGGGGTGAGAGGGAGGCAATGCCACGATTCAGCGGTCGACGTGTAGTAAAACCAATAACAACAGGAAACTCGTTTTTGTCATTTGGAAACAGGAAATGCCATTAATTCCGACAACATTCAACACAATTCTCGCTTAGCAATGCGGAGTTTCGACTCATGCCATCTTTTCCCAGAAAATATAAAGTGCGAGAATGGATGGGACACGACAGTTTGATTGATTTCGTCCATGCTACGCCCATGGACCGAATGCTAATTTCGCCTGTTGCGGAAGCATGTACCTTGCATCGCTCCCTCCCCTAAACATATATGGGGCCCTACAACCGGGTAGGCAGAGGAGCGAGAGAGAGAGAGAGGAACGACGCTGCATGGCCTGCGCAGCAACATGCGTCCTAGAAGCCACTGCCTTTCTTCGCATTTCAACGCTTTGTGTCATCAGGGGACTAGTAGTTTGGGGTTGGGTTGCCCGTTTCACAATGGAAAGATTGTGGGTTCGAGTCTCACCTGTCGCTGCTCTTCGTCAGCGGCCAATCGGCGTGAGAGATTGGCGACGCTATGTGTATCCAACGGTCGATGTGTCGTAAAAGCAGTAACCAACAACTGTCGTAGTGCCGATCTTTCTGGCGTATTTGCCCGATTTCCTCCACTCACCATATGAGCATATGCTTTAGTCGAAGCGCCCTTAAACTCAAACCAACGATTTCCTCCACTCGGCGAAGATTGGTTTGAGAACACCACTGAGCCAGGCAGCAGTTTCTGGAAGCTAACTTCTAGGCTGCTCAATACGATTTGAGCCGTGCTGTCTGAAGGTGATCACCAGTCCGAAGCGGGGGCGTCGGTAGCTCAGTGGTTAAACTGAGCGTCTGGCAAGCCAGAGGTACGGGATCAGATTCCCCGCGATGCCCGCCCTTCCTGCCAGAGTGAGAGACAGGCGACGCCATGTGGCCTCAGCTGCCGAGTGCGTCGTAAAGCCAGAATCCAATCCAACCAGTTTGAAGCAACCTGAAGCTACAAATAGTTACACGCTCGTCTGTAAGAACATGGGCAGAGAGATCAGCTTCCGTGAATTGGTGTTCATTTCCAGATTGGTTTCCATTCTTTCTAGACCGCTGTCTGATTGGGTGTTTTGTACGTTAGCTGGTGCGCGATATCGGCCCTACTGTTAGTTGTAATGAAGGTGCATCTGAAAGACGTGTTCATGGAAGGAAAAGCAAAGGTTGCACGCACTCGCGCTCCAAACTCTTCGCTGCTCAACAAGACATTCTGCAATCTGGGTGTTCTGTGTTCTTCTCTCCTTCGAGTTGTAAGTAGTTACTCCACCACTGACTAATTAGTCCCGCATAAGGCAAGCAGTTCCCGCTAGGATCACAGGTGCTTAATGCACCGAAGGCTGCATAGTCTCCAGCAGTGTGCTACATAGGCCACTGGGAGCGACGGACGATAGTGAGGGAAGGCGGCTCCACGAACGTGGGTTTCCACCCCCCCCATCCTCCCCTTCCCCGGAAGGTAGCATCAAACGTGAGCTGTATAGTAGAATGGTTAGCTGATACCGGCAAATTCGGACTGCTCATCGCACATTAACAACCGTGGCTGCTGGGGTGTGTCATACAGATCAGAGAGATTGTCTTCCATTGCACATTATAAGGCAGGTATATATTACCTCAACCGCGCAGCTCGTGTATCTGCTGGGTTCTCCATATTGCATCTGTCGCGTTGTACCAGTCACCTCGATGGAACTGGGACTAAATGTCACTATCACCGCCGTATCAACTAGGCACTTACCGATTGAAATCACCATGATTGGTTCTGGATTTCATCGTCTGTACTACATTGCCATGGTAACTGATCATGGCTGAGCCAGCTGACCGTAGCTGACGCAACGCCAAAGTCAGGGCCTCATAACTGGCCCAGTGCCAAAGCCAAGGTCTATTGTCTTCAGCAGGATCCAAGCGCGTTCCTCTTGACCTGGATCAGCTTCAGGCAGCACGGGTGTCCTTTCGAACTCCACTAACGTAATGTGTTAGGAACGTTTGTAGTCTTTGGGTCCTTTGGGCTTTCAGCGGAGCGTTTTGGTATTCCTTTATAATGAACTGCGGGCATAACGGCTATATGTCAATTACGTTGAATTGTCAATATATATATATATATATAATATATATATATATATAGATATATATATATATATATATATATATATATAATATATATATATATATTCAAAGGTTCCAAATTAGCCACGGTACTGACTAACACCCACATGCACTGAGTAAAGAGGCGATTCTCTCAGGCAATATCCCGGGTGCAATATAACCCAATGGGGTTGATGCACCCTAAAACTAATAATCAATCGGAGCATTGTCCCCACAAGAATGCGAGTTGATGCGTTCATTCCAAATACGGGTATGCTTCGTTGTGCCTTGTGGAGACCAACATTCGCTAGAAGTACACTGCTCAAATATAATAAATTAAGAATTAAGCGGACCTCAAAGCTGTGGACGCGATGCTGGTTAAGTGTGTTGTTTAGATATCCATGTCTATGACCTCAACCTAATGCTGCTGGTAAATATATGTGCTGTTATGGATACATTCTGAATGCTGATAACGCTGTTGTGCCCTTTTCATACTAAATATATCTACCTTGCTATCTTATATGCCAGTAATATTTACGCGGTCTCGCCGGTATTTATGCTGGTGTTAAGTGGCGTATCAGCTCAGGAAGGCAGGCGTATGCATATACCGACCGGAGTTGATCCGATCTCACCTTTATCAAACAACTACTGACACAGGTCGCGGTGGCTCAACTTTACAGAGATGACTTCGGTCATCGGCGGATAGGAATTGTCTTAAGGACGAGGGATCCGTCGCATTTTCGTTATTGGCATTCCGAGGCGTCGGCACGAAAGCGATTCGTTGGATTAAATGTAATCGTTCTTGTCGGTTCGGGTTGCGTGGTTTATACCGGTGGCGAATCATTCGAGATCCTGCAACATGTGCTCTTCGCCGGCCAGACGCCGAGGCGATATAGCTGGGATATTTATCGCCATGGGTGTCGTGTGATGTCAGTTCGGGGCGTTCCGGAAGCCCTCTTGATCGAACAGTCGGTGCCTGGGCGCTTCCCACAAGTTCGGCGAGGTCTGTATATTGCTGGCAACCGACACTGCCGCTCAACTCAATGGGAACCTCGCGGTGGTCGAAGCGACAAGCGGCCCACGTCGCTGATTGCTAAGAACTGGCGGTATGCGTTGAATGTGAACATCGCGTATGATATGAGCCACACTATTCGCTCTTTGGTGTATGCATGACATCTGCATCATGGTGACTTAATAGCTGAGTAATGCAGCCAAAGCTGAGCGGCATCTCGGTCAATTACCTAAATGAACTCGACCCCGGTAGACGCTGTTTTGATGATCTATAGGTGGTTGTTGAACATTCCACCGGATTTCTGCGCCCGGGTGAAGAAACGGCGACAAATAGCGGCTATCTGTCTGGTACGTTCTGCGGTCCTGCCGATGGGAGGTTTGGCCTCAGACGGTGACTTCACTGGCTGCGCCAAGGCAAGGCGTGCTTGTCGCCGAGTCAACGGTTGCATTAAGTTGTATAACAGCTAGCGCATCGAGAACCGTCATGTGGTTCTAAACCGATACAGCCATCAGCATCGTCAGTTTACGATGTCTTCCCAGAGCTTCTGCATTCAACAGGGCGGCTGGTGGCCATATGAAGGAGGCTCGGGCGGAAACGTACTATGACGGCTGGCACTATGCTGTTCGTCGCATGACCACAACTGGAAACAAATTTGGAAGAATATGCAAGTTGGTTTTCACATAAAAAGGAAATAACCTCAAATTGGCTGCACGGAAATTTAGGATTTGTCTGGGGTAGCATGAGCTAGCCTGTGTAGGGTCAGACACCACCACGTCAGTCACAATCAACACCACAGGAGGTTGTCTATGCACCGTACCAGAGGGAAGCAATGCGACTATGACCGTTCGACATTTCACCGCAGTTGAACTCGCATCAACTTGGAGGAAGCGGTTGAGGAAATATAGTGATCTCCACGAGTACGCTGTGCGTTGCAACACATCGGTTGGTCCTGTCACTGTCACAGTCCCAAAAGCCCAACTTGGAACCAGTCCCTGTTTCACTCCCAACCACTAACATCTGGCGGCGAAAGTGAATGTCTCGCACCCGGTGTTTTTCAGATGTGGTACCTGCACGCATATTTGCAGCAGTCCCGTGTCTAGGTGTGTGGCGGATTCTGCCCACGCGGCGCTGCTTGTACTCTTGTACAGTGATCCCGTTGCACCCTGTCTGTGGGTCTTAATACAGCATATGCCAGGTAGCTAACACTCTGTTTTCTTTTCAGCCAAGCGAATAAACCAGACAACACGGGGAAAGCGATGACAAGCGCAGAAGTAAGTGAACCGATAATGGAGAATTTAGTCGTTGAGATTGTTGCGGGTGTTTTGTTATTGCCATTGTTATTTCGTTGTTGGAAATGAGAAAGGTTAGTAATGCTTTTCATGTGTATGTATGCCTTGTGTTACCACGCTCGCGCTTGTTCGACAAGTTATATGGTTCATGGGCTGCACTAATTGTGATTATTTTGAAGGTATGGTAAATACATCTACATCTAACCAATTTATGCTCAGATGGCATTTCGAGGATGTACGTAACTGGTAAAC
>JAOTOL010001087.1:37500-262531 GCA_034440575.1 Imbricaverruca yamaguchii | reverse complement strand
ATGTAGGATGGTTCTAACGCATGGATTAGCATCTTCCGTCTTCCCACCTTCCTTGTTTCTTCTGCGTATCCAGCTAGCATTGCCCAGTCATATCTCCGTTTTCACTCAGCCTCAAACGGCATGCCCATAACCCATCCAATCGTTCCACACCATGACCAGATCTCACGACATAGCACCGCGCACCGTGTAAGCGATCCTCGTGCTGAGCTTATCACGAGCGTTACAGCTTTATCAAGCCGCGGTCAACAGCATGTCACTCCCCTGCTGAGATTCACGATAGACTTCTCCACCATCACATCCAGCTACACTTCCCCCCACGTGATGCACTTGTCGCACGGACCCATCATGCCTGCAGCTCGCGCGAGATCTTACGTCGGCATGACGGACACTAGACGCTGCACGCCCGTAACTGGTGACGTCACACACAGACATCTCCAGCGAAGCATGGCGCGCGAGACGCGATAGCCTCTCATCACAGCTCTGATTGGTTGGATTCACAGCCGTGTCCGCCAATCTGATTGACTGAATTCACCGGCTGTCAGTTACTACAAAACGATGGGGATGAGATCGGTGATAAGCTCTGAACATTCCTGGCAGCGCAGTTATTCTGGATGAACGCCAGAGTGGCGAATTTGAGTTGATAATATACTATTTAATATGCTCTTGGTGGCATTCGTGCCGCTACGAACTCACTGATTTGCTGCAAGGTGGATAGTATTTGTGATATCACTGTGTGCTATATATTCAATGGATATGCCATCTTCGTGTTATATGATTTGATATATACATGTTACATGATTTGCTGAGTATGTATGATATATTAACTGTTCATGGCATATATGTCATAACCGATATATTCACTATGGTATTAAAGATGCTGTTCGTAAACATCAACGCGACCACCGACAGATACTGCGAGTCAAAGATAATCGCACATCTTATTTTCCACTTTCCACTTCCATCCAAGTGCACCATAGTTCCCAGCGTGTGTTTGTGAGGTAGATATACCCCAACATCTAACACTTGCGCGACAGCTACGGTAGGGAAATTTCGAGAGGACATTTGGTCATGTCCCCTTGAGTCGACTGCAGCTCTGGGAAAAGTGCGACGTTGGGTGTTATAACGTGGAATATGCAATATTGAATGTGATATACGGAATGTGGAATAGTCATGATTGGACATGTTGATCGATGGTGTAACCATTAGACGGTATTGAATGCAACATTTTCATCGCATACTGCAGATGCTCGAACGGCCACGCCATATGCAATTCGTTCCATTACCAAGAATTTCTAGTCGAACACATATTCGAATTGCAGGGACCGGTACAGGACACTGGGAGCATGTACCCGAACCTCATGGAGAGGTGGTACAGCTCTAATCGGGCAACGAGTCCTCCCCTTTAGGCTTGAATGCAATCACACTTTGTTCATTTTTAGGACCAGAGGTCTCCGTCCCAGAGAAAAAGGCCCCCTTCAGTATGCTCAAGCGCACTTCCCTCCGGTCCACTTCGGAGAACTTCGGTCCCCTTCGGTCCCCTTCGGTCCCCTTCGGTCCCCTTCGGTCCCCTTCGGTCCCCTTCGGTCCCCTTCGGTCCCCTTCGGTCCCCTTCGGTCCCCTTCGGTCCCCTTCGGTCCCCTTCGGTCCCCTTCGGTCCCCTTCGGTCCCCTTCGGTCCACTTCGGTCCACTTCGGTCCCCTCCTCAACTCAACGAACTCTCAGTACCTGGTCAGGACCGCGATGACGTCCCTTCGGACCCACTCACTGTCAGGACCGTGACGTACCCGGTACCTGGTCAGGACCGCGATGACGTACCCGTGGCGAACTCTCGGTACCTGGTCAGGACCGCGATGACGTACCCGTGCGGACTCTCAGTACCTGGTCAGGACCGCGATGACGTACCCGTGGCGAACTCTCGGTACCTGGCCAGGACCGCGATGACGTACCCGTGACGAACTCTCAGTACCTGGTCAGGACCGCGATGACGTACCCGTGACGAACTCTCAGTACCTGGTCAGGACCGCGATGACGTACCCGTGACGAACTCTCAGTACCGGTCAGGACCGCGATGACGTACCCGTGGCGACTCTCATACCTGGTCAGGACCGCGATGACGTACCCGTGACGAACTCTCAGTACCTGGTCAGGACCGCGATGACGTACCCGTGGCGAACTCTCAGTACCTGGTCAGGACCGCGATGACGTACCCGTGGCGAACTCTCAGTACCTGGTCAGGACCGCGATGACGTACCCGTGACGAACTCTCAGTACCTGGTCAGGACCGCGATGACGTACCCGTGACGAACTCTCAGTACCTGGTCAGGACCGCGATGACGTACCCGTGACGAACTCTCAGTACCTGGTCAGGACCGCGATGACGTACCCGTGACGAACTCTCAGTACCTGGTCAGGACCGCGATGACGTACCCGTGGCGGACTCTCAGTACCTGGTCAGACCGCGATGACGTACCCGTGGCGAACTCCGGTCAGACCGCATGACGTACCCGTGGCGAACTGGTCCGTCAGGACCGCATGACGTCCCGTGGCGGACTCAGTACCTGGTCAGGACCGCGATGACGTACCCGTGGCGGACTCTCAGTACCTGGTCAGGACCGCGATACGTACCGTGGCGAACTCTCAGTACCTGGTCAGGACCGCGATGACGTACCCGTGACGGACTCTCGGTACCTGGTCAGGACCGCGATGACGTACCCGTGGCGGAGCACCACGTGACCGGAAACTGGGCGGGGCGAGACCTGCGGGGCGCGCAGATCCGAACAGCGGAAAGTGTCGACGCAGGAATGACAGCCACGCAAACGTACCGTGGAGCAGTGCCGACGTCAGACCAACATTTTGGCGTTATTGGTGGAATCAGCCTGGCTTATCGTTCCGAACAACACTCAGGAGAAAGCACCACCGCATGCGAAATAACTGATCGCCATTTCAAAGCCAGATTCCGCGCGTGTCGGCTGTATTCTGGTCGTGCCGTGTTGATGGCATGTCCAGCTCAGGGCTCCGTCATTACGGGGTGCATACAGACACCGAAGGCAGATATGTGGAGGCGCGCATCTGCATCGTCCATCGCCGGCCAGACTGCGTCGTCACCGTGCACGTTGCAGACCGTGCCGTGTGCCGTTGCAGACCTTGCGCCACCGCGCGTGTTGCCAGCAACATGCAACATGCAACGTTGCAGCAAACAACAGACGGACCATGGGGAGAATGAGGCGGCTTCAGCTAGAGCCAGAGATAAGGTCAAATCTTATTGGGAGAGGATGAATCCTCTGACAGATCAAACGAACCGACGTTGACCCTGAAAAGCTCCCACTGAAGGCTTCGCAATCTGGTGCACGCTTGAGGTTCGAGTGTGGTGCTTGAAGTTCTTTATTCGGCCATGGACGCAGCTGTTTCAGACGGGAATTTACGCTCGCAAATGGGCCTAGCTGTCGGCAGAATCGGTCACGGCCTCAAGTGGCCACACCGATCGCAGGCGCAGGCGGTCTGGCCCCGACACCAGGCGCAGGCGCAGGCGCAGGCCATCAGGCCCGCACCAGGGACAGGCGCAGGCGGTGTGGCCCCGGCGCCAGGCACAGGCGCAGGCGGTCTGGCCCCGACACCAGGCACAGGCGCAGGCGGTCTGGCCCCGGCGCCAGGCACAGGCGCAAGCGGTCGGACCCGACACCAGGCGCAGGCGCAGGCGCAGGCCATCAGGCCCGCACCAGGGACAGGCGCAGGCGGTCTGGCCCCGACACCAGGCACACATGCGCAAGCGGTCGGACCCGACACCAGGCGCAGGCGCAGGCGCAGGCCATCAGGCCCGCACCAGGGACAGGCGCAGGCGGTCTGGCCCTGGCACCAGGCGCAGGCGCAGGCGGTCTGGCCCCGACACCAGGCACAGGCGCAGGCGGTCTGGCCACGGCGCCAGGCACAGGCGCAAGCGGTCGGACCCGACACCAGGCGCAGGCGCAGGCGCAGGCCATCAGGCCCGCACCAGGCACAGGTGCAGGCGATCAGGTCCGGCACCAGGCGCAGGCGCAGGCGGTCGGACCTGGCACCAGTCGCAGGCGCAGGCGGCGCAGTGTCCGCTCGGGCCCACATCAGGATCAGAGTGACAGCCGGGTAGGGACCAGCTCACAGAGTCTATCTCACCCGCGCGCCTCTGCTCTGATATCTCATTTTCTGACGTCCGATAGGATACTCCCTGCCCGCCTCCGCCATACACCTCCCATACCCGGCAGTCATCGCTGGACCAGCGGACTAAGATAGGATACTCCCTGCCCGCCTCCGCCACACACCTCCCATACCCGGCAGTCATCGCTGGGCCAGCGGACTAAGATAGGAGACTCCCTGCCTGCCTCCGCCACACACCTCCCATACCCGGCAGTCATCGCTGGGCCAGCGGACCAAGATAGGAGACTCCCTGCCCGCCTCCGCCACACACCTCCCATACCCGGCAGTCATCGCTGGGCCAGCGGACTAAGATAGGAGACTCCCTGCCCGCCTCCGCCACACACCTCCCATACCCGGCAGTCATCGCTGGGCCAGCGGACTAAGATAGGATACTCCCTGCCTGCCTCCGCCACACACCTCCCATACCCGGCAGTCATCGCTGGGCCAGCGGACCAAGATAGGATACTCCCTGCCTGCCTCCGCCATACACCTCCCATACCCGGCAGTCATCGCTGGGCCAGCGGACTAAGGTAGGAGACTCCCTGCCCGCCTCCGCCACACACCTCCCATACCCGGCAGTCATCGCTGGACCAGCGGACTAAGATAGGAGACTCCCTGCCTGCCTCCGCCACACACCTCCCATACCCGGCAGTCATCGCTGGGCCAGCGGACTAAGATAGGATACTCCCTGCCCGCCTCCCGCCACACACCTCCCATACCCGGCAGTCATCGCTGGACCAGCGGACCAAGATAGGAGACTCCCTGCTCGCCTCCGCCACACACCTCCCATACCCGGCAGTCATCGCTGGGCCAGCGGACTAAGATAGGAGACTCCCTGCCTGCCTCCGCCACACACCTCCCATATCCGGCAGTCATCGCTGGACCAGCGGACTAAGATAGGATACTCCCTGCCTGCCTCCGCCATACACCTCCCATACCCGGCAGTCATCGCTGGGCCAGCGGACTAAGGTAGGAGACTCCCTGCCCGCCTCCACCACACACCTCCCATACCCGGCAGTCATCGCTGGACCAACGGACTAAGGTAGGAGACTCCCTGCCTGCCTCCGCCACACACCTCCCATACCCGGCAGTCATCGCTGGGCCAGCGGACTAAGATAGGAGACTCCCTGCCTGCCTCCGCCACACACCTCCCATACCCGGCAGTCATCGCTGGACCAGCGGACTAAGATAGGATACTCCCTGACCGCCTCCGCCATACACTTCCCATACCCGGCAGTCATCGCTGGACCAGCGGACCAAGATAGGATACTCCCTGCCTGCCTCCGCCACACACCTCCCATACCCGGCAGTCATCGCTGGACCAGCGGACCAAGATAGGAGAATCCCTGCTCGCCTCCGCCACACACCTCCCATACCCGGCAGTCATCGCTGGGCCAGCGGACTAAGATAGGACTCCCTGCCTCCAACACCTCCGCCTCCGCCACACACCTCCCATACCCGGCAGTCATCGCTGGACCAGCGGACCAAGATAGGAGAATCCCCGCCCGCCTCCGCCACACACCTCCCATACCCGGCAGTCATCGCTGGCCAGCGGACTAAGATAGGAGACTCCCTCCGCCACACACCTCCCATATCCGGCAGTCATCGCTGGGCCAGCGGACTAAGGTAGGATACTCCCCTGGCCGCCTCCGCCACACACCTCCCATACCCGGCAGTCATCGCTGAGCGGCGTGGTCGCGCCCGTTACTCCACACGAGTGAATCCACCGATACGGCCGATATCTTCCGAGAAGAGGTGCTCTGCACGCTTGTGCAAATGTATGAAAAGGGAGAGAGAGAAGAGAGAGAGAGAGAGAGAGAGAGAGAGAGAGAGAGAGAGAGAGAGATAAGGAAGAGAGACGATTCCCTCTCTTCTCCTTCGCCTTTCCCGGGTCTCTTTCTCTCTCTCTCTCCCTATCTCTCCCTCCCTCTCTCTCCATCCTCTCTCTCTTTCGCGCGCTCTCTCTCTCCCTCTCTCTATCTTCCTCTCTCTCTCTCTCTCTCTCTTTTCTTTTTCTCTCTATTTCTATTTCTCCTCTCTCTATATCTCTTTCCTCTTTCTGTCATTATCTCTGGTCTCTCTCTATCTCTCTCTATCCTCTCCTTGTAATTGCTTTGTTCAGAGGTAGGAGGAGAAGAATGGAAGATTGCAGTGGGCTGTGACGTGCGCAACTGGAGGGGAGAACAGAGGCGCTGATTTCATGGGGCACCTCTTGATCGGAGAGCCCGGCAAACGAGGCCAGATCAGGCATTTGCCGGACTGTTAATCCACAAGACAAAGGCCTGTTGCGATCCGTTCGAGAAGGTGACGACTGTAGACGAAGCGGCGTGGAAAGAACTGGATATGCCAGCGCTACTTTTAATTCGATTCATTGCATGCAGCACATCCGGTCTTAATGGTGTTAAGGCCTTTGAAAAGTGCACGGACAATGCGCCGTAGGCCTAGCAAAAGCTAACCGATCGTATTCCGACTCGCTGCCATCTCCTGATACCGACACGCTGATTTTCTCCTCACATCTGCGGTGGCGTGGGTTCATCTAGTGCCAGCTGTGTGACGTTTGTTCGCGGAGAGATTTCAGCAGCCACACGTGCTGCGGCGTGAACAGTACGGCGGCAGGTGCGAGGCCACACTCTCAGTCGTAATGCCGCTGTCCGACTAGTCGGAGCAAAATACAGAGCGTTGCTGAACTTTGGCCGTGGCCGACCGCGTCACCAATAGAAAAAACGGCTATTTTGTATCATCGAAATGGATTGGCTTGTGGTTTTACGACGCACTCGGCTCCTGAGGCCGTATGGCGTCGCCTGCCTCTCACCCCGACAGGAAGAGCGGGCATCGCGGCGAATCGAACCACGTACCTCTGGCTTGCCAAACGATCAGCTAACCACTGAGCTACCGCTCCCCCTTTGTGTTATCGTCACGTAAGTTTCTCGGAAGCTGTTGCTGGTGCCAGTGAGTGAGTTTGACCAGCCTGCCACCAAGCGACCACGGGAAACTCTATAGCTGTGCCCTCAGTTGAAGACATTGTAGCGCACAGAGGCAGTTGTGGCGCAGCTGAGGCCTTTGTGGCGGGCAGAGGCAGTTGTGGCGCAGTTGCGGCCTTTGCGGCGGGCAGAGGCAGTTGTGGCGCAGCTGAGGCCTTTGTGGCGGGCAGAGGCAGTTGTGGCGCAGTTGCGGCCTTTGTGGCGGGCAGAGGTAGTTGTGGCGCAGTTGCGGCCTTTGTGGCGGGCAGAGGCAGTTGTGGCACAGTTGCGGCGGGTGGCGGCCGCTCCAGCCAGGCTCCGGCAGCAGTGGGAGGAGGGGCTGTTGTTTATCTGGTTTTCTCCGGCGCCGGCGGCTCTGGAGTTGTAGTGAGCAGCCGCGGTGATTGCCGGTAAACTGGAGCGGGGACGGGCCGGCCAGGCAGCTGGAGCGAGGACGTGGGACCGAGCCAGCTGCAGTCGGGGTGGGAGACTGAGGCAGCTGGAGCGAGGACGTGGGACCGAGCCAGCTGCAGTCGGGGTGGGAGACTGAGGCAGCTGGAGCGAGGACGTGGGACCGAGCCAGCTGCAGTCGGGGTGGGAGACTGAGGCAGCTGGAGCGAGGACGTGGGACCGAGCCAGCTGCAGTCGGGGGGGAGACTGTGGAGGGGGGGGGACCGAGCCAGCTGCAGTCGGGGTGGGAGACTGAGGCAGCTGGAGCGAGGACGTGGGACCGAGCCAGCTGCAGTCGGGGTGGGAGACTGAGGCAGCTGGAGCGAGGACGTGGGACCGAGCCAGCTGCAGTCGGGGTGGGAGACTGAGGCAGCTGGAGCGAGGACGTGGGACCGAGCCAGCTGCAGTCGGGGTGGGAGACTGAGGCAGCTGGAGCGAGGACATGGGACCGAGCCAGCTGCAGTCGGGGTGGGAGACTGAGGAAGCTGGAGCGAGGACGTGGGACCGAGCCAGCTGCAGTCGGGGTGGGAGACTGAGGCAGCTGGAGCGAGGACGTGGGACCGAGCCAACTGCAGTCGGGGTGGGAGACCGAGCACGAGCGGCACAAGATAAGGGACCCAGCCATCCCTGGCTATGATGTGGGATCAAGCAAGCCGGAGTGAGGACGAATGCATCACAGTTCCACTCGCTATTCCCCATCACAGATTTATCAGCGTTTCTTGCGCCCAATTCTTGCACATCTTCTCCCCGAGAACAAGCCCAAGGCGTCGCTAGTGTTCTATATTCACTTCACGTTACCTGCCCTGCCTGCCGGCACGAGGCTAAATAGGCCTGGCACGCCCCACCCCGCTCGACCCGACCTCTCTCCCAGTCACCCTGGCCGAGCAACACGGCCTCCAGCGATGACATAGCCCAGCACTGCCGGCTACCGCGCTCGGCTCGGCTACAACGCTCGGCTCGGCTACCAGGCTCGGCTCGGCTACCACGCTCGGCTCGGCTACCGCGCTCGGCTCGGCTACCGCGCTCGGCTCGGCTACCACTCTCGGCTCGGCTACCACTCTCGGCTCGGCTACCACTCTCGGCTCGGCTACCACACTCGGCTTGGCTACCACGCTTGGCTCGGCTACCACGCCCGGTTCGGCTACTACGTTCGGCTCGGTTACCACTCTCGGCTCGGCTACCACTCTCGGCTCGGCTACCACGCTCGGCTCGGCTACCACTCTCGGCTTGGCTACCACGCCCGGCTCGGCTACCGCTCTCGGCTAGGCTACCACTCTCGGCTCGGCTACCACGCTCGGGTCGGCTACCGCTCTCGGCTAGGCTACAGAGCCGGACCGGTCAGCGCAGACATGGCAACACCCGTGGACAATGTACACACAGAACATGAATGAATGCATGAACGCAGAGCTACAGCAACTTCGGATGCGATACTTTCACTGCGTTGCACCACAAACGGCACAAACGGCACAACTACGAAGTTCGCCCTCCCCCAATTGCGACCGAACTCCAGATGACGTGGCACAAATGAAAGTATTTGTCCATTTGCCACGTGGGACGGATGGCAGTGTGCAGTGGCGCACCGGAGGGGTGGGGGGTGGGGGGCAGGGACCCGCCCCCCATGAGACCAAAGTGCCCTTTTGGCCAAGTGCCTTTGTGACCGAAAAGTGCCCTCTTGGCCGGAATGTCCCAAATTTAGTCCAAAAATCACCTGCCTTATTTGCCACGCCTGTGCCAAAGGTACCCTTTGTGCCCAAAACTGCCCTTTTGGCCTAAAAATGGCATTCCCCTGTGCCCTTTCCTGTCCTATGCGGCATGGAAAATTCACGCCCCCCCCCCCGGTCAACAAACCTTCCAGTGTGCCCCGGGCAGCAAAGTTCCCTTTTGGAGCCGCCCAAGTGCCCTTTTCGGTCCGGGCCCCCATGGAAAAATCCTGGGTTCGCGCCTGGCAATGTGCCAGCTGTGGGATGGCGGTGTGCCAGCTGTGGGATGGCAGTGTGCCAGCTGTGGGATGGCAGTGTGCCAGCTGTGGGATGGCAGTGTGCCAGCTGTGGGATGGGAGTGTGCCAGCTGTGGGATGGCAGTGTGCCAGCTGTGGGATGGCAGTGTGCCAGCTGTGGGATGGTGTGTGCCAGCTGTGGGATGGCGGTGGCCAGCTGTGGGATGGCAGTGTCCAGCTGTGGAGGCAGTGTGCCAGCTGTGGATGGCGTGTGCCAGCTGTGGGATGGCAGTGTGCCAGCTGTGGTGCCAGCTGTGATGACAGTGTGCCAGCTGTGGATGGCTGTGCCAGCTGTGGGATGGCGGTGTGCCAGCTGTGGGATGGCAGTGTGCCAGCTGTGGGATGGCGGTGTGCCAGCTGTGGATGGCAGTGTGCCAGCTGTGGATGGCAGTGTGCCAGCTGTGGATGGCAGTGTGCCAGCTGTGGATGGCAGTGTGCCAGCTGTGGGATGGCGGTGTGCCAGCTGTGGGATGGGGGTGTGCCAGCTGTGGGATGGCGGTGTGCCAGCTGTGTATGGGGGTGTGCCAGCTGTGGGATGGTAGTGTGCCAGCTGTTGATGGCAGTGTGCCAGCTGTGGGATGGCGGTGTGCCATCTGTGGGATGGCAGTGTGCCAGCTGTGGGATGGTAGTGTGCCAGCTGTGGATGGCGGTGTGCCAGCTGTTGGATGGCGATGTGCCAGCTGTGGATGGCAGTGTGCCAGCTGGGGGATGGTAGTGTGGCAGCTGTGGGATAGCAGTGTGCTAGCTGTTGGATGCCGGTGTGCCATCCCACCTACCAACACCTCATTCACATCACAATCCCCATGAAGCCAAGGTGCGCCGCCAGCTGCTGAGTAATCAATCCCGCCATAAGAAACAGCAATCCTTTGTGCCGGAGTGTCGCCCAGAAAAAGCCGCATACAGTTAATGCTCTTCGCCAGATGAATCATTGCTCATTGCCCTGAATTGCTTTCATCGGCTACTTTCCAGTGCACGGGAATGGGCATTGATCATTCGTCGTTCATTGCGCACCTCTGTTGAATCGTGAATAGCATCAGCACAATGGTATCATTGCTGATAAAGCTCGGAGTTTAAGCCTCCACCTGCGAGCTAACTGCCCTCTGTGAATGGCCCGCAGAACTTTCCAGCCGGCTGGCTACGCCTTTGAGAGCAATGTTTGGTCACGTGACTGACACAAGCCACGTGACCCTTTTTGAACTTGACAGATGAGTTACAGTTTCACTTTCCGACTGCACAGGTGATCACACCCGACAGACAGGCATGCTCGACTGAAGCTTAGCTTAGGGGCCTTAGCTTAGCTTGCCATCTGCTTTCCCTAGCAGCAGCCTAGAAGCGCAGGCGCCCATACTGAAGCACGCAATACTCTTCGGCCGGGAAGCTCACGCTTGCGTTATGGTCACGCGTATGTTATCAGATGACGCGTATGTCATGACCACACACGCGTGTGTTACTCGATCACGCGCATGTTACCAAATCACGTGTGTGTTACCAGATCACTCGTGTGTTATGATCACACGTGTGCTATGATCATGCGTGTGTTGTGATCATGCGTGTGTTAAAATCACGCGTGTGTTATGATCACGGGTGTGCTACTCGATCACGCGCATGTTATCAGATCACAAGCGTGTATCTCAAGTCATACATGTGTTACGCGAGATCAAGTGAACGGAACTAGATATGTTCGGGTGGATAACTTCTTTAAAACCTAGGATATGCAACTGATTGAGGTGGCTTAATATCTCTTTTGTCCTCGTCTTATAGCATCGTCCCTCTATAGGCGAGACCCAGATCGATCCATGTGGCTCTTGTGAAGCCTTAGCATTACATGACTTAAAACCTCCGAGCCTCCCAATAATCAGCACGGCTCTGGAACATTATTTTCTTCTTCTTCATAATTTGTTCGAATACCATTGATTTATTAATTTGAGATACATATTCTTAAGCTCGGATATTCGTTGCCTTTAATGCAATTCTGAGGTTGATATTCTTCGTGATCATCTTCGTGCATTTCCGAAAGGTTTATATTCATATATCTGTACGAATCATGAAAGAAATATAATATGCAACTACTAGTCAGGGCACAGAGGATTTACCAACTAGAGTTTTCAATGTACAGTTTTTTTTTTTTTAAAAAAAAAAAAAAAAAAAGGGGGGGGGGGGGGTTTTATTTTGTGGGGGTGTTTTGTTTTGTATAAAACAACGGGGGGGGGGGGGGGGGGGGGGGTGGGGGGGTGGGAGGAAAAAGGGGTGGTGGTGGGGATGATTATAATGATTCTGGTAATTCAAAAACAGATCAGAGGAGCCGGATATATCTATTGAAGATTATTACGAGGCTCGCCTTCGTCGTGCCAGTGCTTGTATATTGAATATTCTCGCACAACTGCCCATGCATCATCGTTTATTAGTCAATCAAGTCTCTGTTCCTTTTCGTTACTCAAGTTTCAAGGAAACTGGATTATAGCAGTAGGACAACTCACGGCGCAGAGCTGCATCGATTATTTGTGATTCGCGATTGGTGTGCGTATTAGTTGTGGCGGCTGGTTCCGAGTTTCTGTCTTTTCTTTGTTTTGTCGCGTTTCTTTGTTCGTCTTCTTAGAGTTGGGCGCGGTTTGAGTTTTCCAGATTGGGTAGGAGCTTGTCAGTGGCGCGTAGTATAAAGAACGAAAATGAAGATGTACTACGGTGCCGGCGGCGGAATTCTGCCATAAAGCCATACAGTGATGCGGGTTATGGCACTATCCATGTGGTAACGATGTTGACGTGCAAGCCCAGCGTTGTCACGAGATAGCGCCATGGTGCAGCGGTAATCAGCACACTCTGTCACGAGCAGTCGTAGATGGCAGGCCAAGATAAGCCACACGGGAAAGGGCGGTCACTCAAATCCAGCAGTGTCGCAGAACTCAAGTCATGTGATACGACGAAGTGCGGGTTAAGCTTAAAAGTGAATATGGAGCTCAGGACTTGTGTGAGGCGAGCCCCGACGCAACGTGTTGCACACATACGAGTCCTCTAAGTCGCCATACCGCACAGTCAGGTGGTGAACGGATGGTGAAAGTGTGACCGAGGCGTCTGAAGGTAATTGGGAGGCCCGCCACGGTTACATTGGGCGAAGTGACCAGGTCGGCAATGCCAGTGCTCAACAAAATGGATTTATGTCGGTTTGCCGAGCATAAAAGTACAGTTATAAATGATAGTTGTAAATGACCCTTACAGGCTCCTTGCCCGTTCGGTTGTAGTGGAAGGCATGATGCCGATTTCGCCTGGTCTACTTGTCATAACAATAAGATAGCAAGTGTCTCAGAATGATTTAATTGGTCTTCGATGTAAACAGACGAGGAATTTTGAAGATGTTCAAGCTTTCAAAAGTGAAAATATTAGCATTATACGCCGAAGATCTACTGATTGAAAATGGAACGAACAAGCGACGTAAAGTGAACCTTTCTTGCACGCGTCAGATATCCAGGCAACTTATAACACTGGTGCTTATCAAAAGCCTTTTACCCACAAACACTTTCATGAGTTGTATTAATGAGCTTCATCACCAGAATCCATTCATCAGTCATCCACAGGACGACACCGCCTTTTCGTCACAGCGCCGCGCGCGCGACGGTGCGGACTCGTGGTGTTGATGAATCCAACGGAGCGCCATCACGAACTAACGCGGCGCCCGCAATTGTTTCTTATCGCCGTATATTTTGTTTATTGTTTGATTTCGATTTGGTTTCGACCACAGGTTTTTAGGTGATCTGCACGATAATTTCACTAAGCAAAGTGCAATTTCAAAAGGTCCTTCGGACACACCCTAATGTACAGCACTGGAGGGCCTCGACGTATCGTCCTAAATATTGAAAACTCTCGCAAAAAGATATTCCAGGTTGCAGCTTCATCAGAAATGGTTAATATTCATGTAGTAACCGCTCCCCAACACAACTCTGCTCAATCGCAAATTAAGCTCCGTATCTATTCGCATGATTTTCCACACCTCAATGCGAATTAACTTAGCCCAGTCTCCCCGGTCAGATCCTCACACCCCGTCTCGGGGCGGGGGTTGATAGGACCCCCCTCTAATCTCCAAACTAAGCGTCGCACGAAAACGAAAGAGGTCCCCCGAAAAATGTTCCACAAAAGTGACGTCACTAGGGGGCCTACTTTTTCCCGAGTTAAAATTTTTTTTAGTCCGAGTTGTTGCTGGGGTGGCTTTAGGAACCAGGGTTCTATTGCTAAGCAGAGCTTGTTGCGTGAACCCTGGCCCCACCACCCGATCCACGAATTCCAGTTCAACGGCAGAATTTTGATCGAAAGTTTAACGTGCCGTCAATACACCGACACGGCCGCCCGGTAGCTCGTCTCCGGCCTTATCGGGCCAGCTGGCCAACTGACACTCCCGACCGGGGGCTAAATGCGAGCGCGCGAAGCGACTCGAACCCTGTGTTGCCAGGACAGGGGAGACCAGTGCAGGCCTGCGCTCTAACCAACTGAGCTACCGGGGCGGCAAAGTGACATCATGTTACATCGGCAGAGTTACATCATGATTTTGGCTCTGGGGGTTCATTTTGGGTGATGTTTGAAAAAAGAAGTTATTTGCAATAAAAAAGACAGCAAAATCGACCAGGGCCATAACATTTTTTGCCACCGTAAAATCGAAATTTCATTATTTTTCGAAATTTCAAAATTTTTAATTTCCAAGCTTTCTTAAATTTTCCCTTTCTAATTGGTATATCCGACCGAAAACCGTTGTAGGAAGTCAACTGGCTCCAATAAAAAATGCTTACTTTAGCCAGAATCTTCGATTTGAACTCTTGTGGGTAAATATGCAAAACTAGTAATTAATTGAAAACGGGGGAAATGACAAATTCCTCCGGTGCGTTTTGTTGCATACCTAAAGATAAGCAAACGCTGGAAGTTTCATTAAAATATATGTATCAGTTAAAGCGGGACGACTGGGTGAACGTTTTTGGAGGTGACCTTACTTGACCTATACTAACTCCCTGACCCTAGATGATATGAATTCAAAAGTTTGACACAATATGCCAAATTGATGTGGAAAAAGGTGCGCGAAATTTCGGTGCGCTACCCCATGCCGTTCTTTCACTACACGCGAAAACCTTAGAGGGGAGGCGGTTGAAGACCCCCGAGACGGCGCGGGTTAATCTGATATTCGTCCTTATCGGAAGCTAACTACCCGCACATCTCAATTATTGTAGCACACGGAACCCAACAAGCACGAAGATCCCTTTCATTTCCTGCCACTCTCCATCCACTACCCCGCACCCAACCCCCGGGAACCGCCTTACCCTGGCGCCTTCCCCAGCCGGCCCGCACCCTCCGCCCCCCCCGCAGCCTCCGCGTGGGTTCCGGTATGGCGCATTAGCCACGGTCCAGCGGTGCCGTCGTGATCGACGCGACTGTGTAGTCGACGCTGTCGACGACAGCCGGCGACTAGACGCCCCGACCCCGGCACTTCAATCAATAGGTTGAGATGTTTTCCTGTTCACATTGTGTGCCAACTAGTCTCTGGTTTATGCAAATGTATGGTAAATTTGGCTTCACAAGGCTCATCAGCATGTACAAAAGAGCGTAATCATCTCAATGACTATGTTAAATGCCTATCAGTTTCCGACTCGTGTAGGCGTGCAGCTTAGTTCAATAGACGTAGTGCACGTGCATGTTGCTACATGCATGGCACAGCTCTCGGAAACGATGCCTGTCGCACAGGGTATGCAAAAAATAACGTACATTTTCTGTAAATACACCGGAGTCAACCCATCGATAAATGTCATGATAACTTTCCCATGCAGACGACTCTAGTGTTGGAATGCGTCAGCACACACTCGTCGCTCTTCTTGATATCAACTCTGACTCAATAGCGGGTGCTTCCGCACGGAGGCATGGCAGCCACGAAAAAATAACAAGACAGCAATATCACATTCACGGAAACACCTTTGATGTGGCGAAGCACAATCATTTTTGCGGATCAAAACAGTAATCTAAATACGATGATATATCTGCCGGTCCTTCCGATATGTCAGTCGTGCCCGAGCCACCGATTTCCATACCAAGGTATTTTTTGTCCAGGCTCCCCTGCTCCGATTCACACCACCTGGCGCCCACCGACCTGTCCAGCCCAGCTCTCGCACCATCAATTCTGCCGCCGCCCAGGCGCCGGTATCCGTGTCCGGCTGGTCGGGTCGGCAGCGCCCGCGGCACCGTTTGACCTCGGCGACCCCGTCACCTCGGCGGCGCGCGCCAGACCAGTCTCTCCCGACCTTTGACCCGGCCGGACGACTTCCAACAAAAGTGAAAATGGTTCTATCAGGCCGCCGCGCCGCGCCGCCGCCACGTCAGCCGGCGCTGCGCTCCGTTTCCGTTTTCTGTTTCTGTTTCTGTTTCCACAAGCGGCGAATTGCAGGCCGCTTTATTGTTGCGTTGTGTTTGGTAACGGAAATGGAGCATTCGTTTTGTCCTAGACGTGACATGTGAAGAACATGATGAGCAGTGCAATGCGATGACCCGTTTCCGTTAATGCATTCACTTTTTTTTTGTTCCAACAGGCGGAATATTTGTTGATTACTGTCCATTTTACTCTGCACTAATGGGGTGCTTATTTGCTAATAGAAGCAGGAAGTAGTGCGTGCAATTCCAGCATTGTATGCTATGAATTGCTCTCGTTGCGCTTCAGGTTGCTGTTGTTTTGTTTGGCTGTTTGGCTGTTTGGCTGTTTGGCTGTTTGGCTGTTTGGCTGTTTGGCTGTTTGGCTGTTTGGCTGTTTGGCTGTTTGGCTGTTTGGCTGTTTGGCTGTTTGGCTGTTTGGCTGTTTGGCTGTTTGGCTGTTTGGCTGTTTGGCTGTTTGGCTGTTGGCTGTTTGGCTGTTGTTTTGCTGTTGTTTTGTTTGCCGTCAGTGTTGACATTGGTGACATCATCGTGCAGGTTGAGGAAGTTCATGCCGCGCCGACATTGCGTGGAGTTCCCGGAAGTACGATCCAGATTATGAATTAATTTGTGATTGCACAAGCAGCTATGTATGCTGACCTTTACATGCGCAGGTTAAGGTAACTGTGCATACCGCAAGGTCAATGGAGGCGCCGCCCTTCTGCTCCTTCACATGATCTTGCAAAAAAGACTACAAAACCCAGACTTCCGTGGTACATTTGTATGGCAGCCTCTCTCGGATGGTGTTGTCACGCTTACAGGGCAAGGTCATCCCAAGGCATTTGAGACCAACACAATACAGGTCGTCACGCTGAATTTTGACATGACCCACGCCAAATCGGAGTATCTCCAGCCTTTCTGAGACCACAGAGATCACTCTTTGTGAGTGAGATGTCCACAGCTGAGTATGGTGTTTGTGGCTTAATCTTCACGCATGCACTTGCGGTGAGAATTGCGGTTTCTATCGGTTCGCTCACAAGCATTTCAACCAGGGATGCGGAGACGGAGCCGGAGCCGGAGCCGGCGGGATATTTTACTCGGAGCCGGAGTCGGAGCCGAAGCCGTCAAAAGCAGGGCGGCTCCGACTCCGAAAGAGGTACACATTAAATAAAATTAGCAAACGTGAAATGAACACATTATACCTAGTATGGTATGGTATGGTACGAAAACGCATTTTTAAAAGCAAAAATGTTTAAATACGAGTAACATGTAGAAATATCATCAAATGATGGTAGAATAACCAATAACCATATTCTAGCCTAAGCAGTCAATGCAATAGTTCATGTTCAGTTCAGTTAAGTTCATTGTTTCCATCATCAACGTGTTGTTGTACCTTATTAGAGATGAGGTCAAACATTACAATTTACAACAATGGTGTTTCTTGGACCGTTCACGGGATGGGGAGTGTTGTTGATTCGAGTCTCCCCTCTTCTGATTGCCCCAATACGGCACGAAACGAGCGTCAGTTTACGAGGGTAAACACCGAAAAGTGATTTGGGCGGGGGCGGGTGTTTATTTAAAGATAGATACAGGGTTTATATGGGAAAGTTTCTTATAATTGTTTGAAGTTTGCGCCTCTGAGTGGTCGCGGCAAACTTCTTTATATCCCCCTAGCTCTTACTTAATGGATCGATCACGTTTGGGATGTGCGGAGCCGGAGCCGCCGGAGCCGGTACATTTTGCCCGGAGCCGGAGCCGGAGCCGGAGCCGGATACTTCCCCGGAGCCGGAATCGGAGTCGGAGCCGTCCAAAATTTTCCCAGCTCCGCATCCCTGATTTCAACACGCAACAAACCGGAGGCCTATTCTCACGTGATCACCTCTGCACTGCCATGCCACACCACAGGCGTAACAGAGAGGCCAATTGACGAGAGTCGCACGACGCTTTGTCTCCTTCACCTGCCGCCACCGAGACGCGGCGGCGGCCGAGTTTTTGTCGGCGTTGTGAGGCAAGGATGAGCTCGTTTCCTGGCGTCTGTTCTCACCGCTTACCTGAGTGTCAGCTATGGCGGCGAGATTCAACTGGGAAAAACGGTGATGCATGGGATGGCGTGATGTCGGAGAGGAATGCGGCCGTTACCGGGCGGGAAGCACGTGCTGCCACGTGCCCGCGGTACCGCGTGGTGCCGGAGAGGAATGCGGTTGTTACGGGGCGGGCGGCACGTGCTGCCACGTGCCCGCGGTACCTCGTGGTGCCGGAGAGGAATGTAACTGTTACGGGGTGGGCGGCACGTGCTGCCACGTGCTCGCGGTACCTCGTGGTGCCGGAGAGGAATGTAACTGTTACGGGGCGGGCGGCACGTGCTGCCACGTGCCCGCGGTACCTCGTGGTGCGGAGAGGAATGTAACTGTTACGGGGTGGGCGGCACGTGCTGCCACGTGCTCGCGGTACCTCGTGGTGCCGGAGAGGAATGTAACTGTTACGGGGCGGGCGGCACGTGCTGCCACGTGCCCGCGGTACCTCGTGGTGCCGGAGAGGAATGTAACTGTTACGGGGTGGGCGGCACGAGCTGCCACGTGCTCGCGGTACCTCGTGGTGGCTGGTGACGATGAATTGGCCACGCCTCGAGCGTTGGCGAGTGAGGCTGAGACGTTTGGTGCGCTGCGATGGCGGTTAAGCCGATGGTGGGAAAGTTCAGCGCTCGAACCGCAACCGATAGGTCGCCGGTTCGAGACTCGCCGACCGCCCGGACTTTCGATTCGCCTGTGTCCGTTAGGTGCGGCGTAGTGGCGAACCATCCGGATGAATCCTAACGCTACCGAATGTTCTTCTGTGTGCCGTCGCCACTGTCTCCAGTAGCGACATCGCCACTGTCTCCAGTAGCGACATCGCCACTGTCTCCAGTAGCGACATCGCCACTGTCTCCAGTAGCGACATCGCCACTGTCTCCAGTAGCGACATCGCCACTGTCTCCAGTAGCGACATCGCCACTGTCTCCAGTAGCGACATCGCCACTGTCTCCAGTCGCGACATCGCCACTGTCTCCAGTAGCGACATCGCCACTGTCTCCAGTGCGACATGCCAGCGACATCGCCACTGTCTCCAGTAGCGACATCGCCACTGTCCCAGTGCGACATCGCCACTGTCTCCAGTGCGACATCGCCACTGTCTCCAGTAGCGACATCGCCACTGTCTCCAGTAGCGACATCGCCACTGTCTCCAGTAGCGACATCGCCACTGTCTCCAGTAGCGACATCGCCACTGTCTCCAGTAGCGACATCGCCACTGTCTCCAGTAGCGACATCACGTCTCCAGTGCGACATCGCCACTGTCTCCAGTAGCGACATCGCCACTGTCTCCAGTAGCGACATCGCCACGTCTCCAGTAGCGACATCGCCACTTCTCCAGTGCGACATCGCCACTGTCTCCAGTAGCGACATCGCACTGTCTCCAGTAGCGACATCGCCACTGTCTCCAGTAGCGACATCGCCACTGTCTCCAGTAGCGACATCGCCACTGTCTCCAGTGCGACACGCCACTGTCTCCAGTAGCGACATCGTCACTGTCTCCAGTAGCGACATCGCCACTGTCTCCAGTCGCGACATCGCCACTGTCTCCAGTAGCGACATCGCCACTGTCTCCAGTAGCGACATCGCCACTGTCTCCAGTAGCGACATCGCCACTGTCTCCAGTAGCGACATCGCCACTGTCTCCAGTAGCGACATCGCCACTGTCTCCAGTAGCGACATCGCCACTGTCTCCAGTAGCGACATCGCCACTGTCTCCAGTAGCGACATCGCCACTGTCTCCAGTAGCGACATCGCCACTGTCTCCAGTAGCGACATCGCCACTGTCTCCAGTAGCGACATCGCCACTGTCTCCAGTAGCGACATCGCCACTGTCTCCAGTAGCGACATCTAGCGACATACAATATTGCGCTAATCCGTCGGGGTTGAACCTCTTAGCCAGATATAATTCGAATGCAGTTAACCTCCATTGGCAATTGCAGTTAAACGCAGTCTGATGAGCCAACGCTGACAGCATGAGCTGAGGGCGAAATGACGGCATCAGCTGAAGGTGAGGTGACGTATGAGCTGCAAATCATGACCTCCAAGCACTGCACATTACATAGAGCAATATCATGTCACGTCGAGAAGTAATCGCTGCAATATTTCTCACTCCCAACAAAGACCTAGCACACGGTCGTCACGCAACACCATCAGCTTTCATCTTCCAGCCCCATCCTGTTTCCATGGCCACCAGACTTAGCATCTAGCTTATGCAGCGGACATTCCGCGAGGAAGTTTGTCCATGCCCGACCTAGCCCTTCAATTCGTCGGCAGAAATAACATGACACCAGGATCTTGTCGATGGTTCTACAGTGGCGTCCGTGGAGCCGACCGATGCGGAGTTGGCGGGAAAACTGCATCACACACATGCACACATGCAATAACCGTCTCCCACCGACTGCAAGTTGATAGCTTAAGGTCCATCACAGGTTTTGCTGCAACCAATAAGAGTTTTACCTGATTTGTTTGACATTGTACTTCAGAGCGAGGCGGAGTCTGTTCTGACAGCAGCGCCGGTCTGCCGGTACTGGACCACGGTCTCCAGCTGGAAGTTAACAACAGACCCGCAACATAACGTGCGGCCTATCGTAGCAGCCCACCCGAGATTTGGGACGGTCGCTTTAAACAGGACCAGCACAGATCGGACCACCCATAGCGGTTGTCGGCTGACCTACATCATGTCGACTGGAAGGCCGATATTTCACAGATAACCGCTCAGTGCTGAAGCGCCTGATTATGCATCAACTTTCGGCTACGAGCATTCCGCGGTCGATCTCTCGTTCGGCCTTGTGACGTCACGCCGCGTGACGTCACAAGGCAAGCCATTCGACCCGGGAACGTCAGACGTCTCTCGCTGTCTGGCCGCTTTACGCGGGGCGATTCTCCGCAAGAGAGGGGTCGCGTCGAGCGTCCTCTGCCCAACTGGGGCTCGCGCGCCGCGCGTCACTCGCAGGCCACCTCTCATAGCGGAGATCTCGTCCGCATAGGAAATCCGTCGGACGGCTGGAGGCGTGGCTGGCACTCCGCGATGGTGGTGACCGGTCCAGCAGGCCGCCACGGCCGCCTCCAGGTCCGGCAATCTGGCGCGGTGTCGCGCCAAATTGCGCCATTTCAATACCCGGAATCAGCTGACCTCCCCGCGCACACTGCCGCGATAAACAGCCACCGTCGCGTCCAGGATGAGTTCTGGCGGACACCCCCGCCCCACACTTTCGCTCTCTGTCACAGGTCGAGCCGGCGACCGGCCGACTCTGCGCGTCGGAGGTCTCTTCATCACTGCGGGCGACAGGCTTTAGCTTCGGCTTCAACTTGACGCTAGGACATACTTATGGCGTAGGTGGGATGTCGCGGTAATGGGGTCGAGCAGGAGCGATTGTGATGGAGGGGTAGCAAAGGTGGGGTGTGGTAAAGGTGAGGTGAGAAAAGGGGTGGTAAATGTCGAAGAAGGTTAAGCCACAAAGTCATAAAGTGTTGAGATCTAATAAAAGTCACAAGGGTCTATCTAGATTAAGCCTGAGAAGGGAATACAGTGTAAACGTGGCAGAAAGGCTGTCACGTTCATCACACCAACCAAGGCCACATCCTCAACTCCGAAGGCAAAAGTACACTAGCATACTAATACACCCATCAATTCCTTTCCATATTACCTATCCAGCCATATTCACTCGATCCCACGCAACACACATGGCTCGAGTGTCCTACAAATAATTATCAAACTCCATCCATGCCTGCTTAAAGTGACCTGTGCAGTGAACATCTACTTAGCATAAATCTCACCCCATCTACTATTACATAGGATTTTCCAGTCTAAATATTGTCCACCTTATTTTAGATGGTGGAGGTACAGTATGAGAATACAACAATGACAGCGTATGATTCTGAGATGAGCATGGATGCTGAGAACATATAAATGAGTATTGATTCAAACGCAACATCATTGTTCGCTGTTGAAGAAAATAACCACACTCCAAGTAACAAACTGAAGTGTTATGCCAGGTTTTCAGAAGAAATAGAACCACTGATACCTCAAAATGAGCCGTGCGTTAATATCGCACCAGATAACTGAGTAGCAGTGGGCTGTATATACCACAGCATCTGGGAAAATGTGAGCAGCGGCACGCACAATACCGGGCCGGCGGTCGTTCACCAGCCGCTGGGCGACGATGGAAGACAGCCTCAAATTATCATCCAACTGCTGAATAGAGTGAATTGTATTGGAGGAAATCGACATTGCAGAATACGCTCTCTGGACCTGGTGCGGTCGTCAGCTCGTCTGGTTGCTATGTCTATTTTTGAATATGGTCCGTCCAAGGATGTAAATGACGTCATAGATGGACAGGAGTTGGGGAATTGTGCCCAACTACGGCATTTTTGATAACTAGTACTATTTAGCTTCGGGATTTAGCTTTCTGAGGATTAACATCGAGCCACCATCTAGTACGGTTCCGTGCTAGCAGCACTATTGTCTGTGCCACTGAAAACTTGATAAAGTCATCAATATGAACTTCAGTATAATACCAACCATTGCATTAATATCATGACTCTTTGCTATATGTATGGACATGATTATCAGTCGTGAATCTGCTTGCGTTCTGAAAGATGGCTTCTTTACGTCAGGAAAGGATCTTACTAGGCGGCTTCTGTGGTGTTGGTCGGCAGCGACCAAACCAATTTGCCTCGTCACAAGTAGGAATGACTCACACGGGCCATAATGGACGATTTTATGGGTCTTCCAGCCTTGGCATGGAACTAGCGGGCTGGGAGGTTCGCTGCAACAGGCATAATGGAATTGCCAAAATCGACGCGGCGTATCGCCACCGGTCGGGTCAAGGTCACACACAAACAACTGTCGTGCTGTTGCGAAAACCTCACGCATTGCCGACTGCGTGGTCATGCGTAACGAATAAATCATACCAGGCGGACCGCCAGAATCACAACATCAGAGGTACGAACAAAAACTAGGCTAGTGCTGGGCTGGAACAATCATGACTGGCTGGAAGGTACGTCGGGACAAGTGCTTTGTATGGGCGGGAGAGACGTGGAAAGTCGCCAGCTCAGCATTCGTGCGTGCTTGGCTCCCCACTGTCCACGTGGACAGTCGCCAGCTCAGCATTCGTGCGTGCTTGGCTCCCCACTGTCCACGTGGACAGTCGCCAGCTCAGCATTCGTGCGTGCTTGGCTCCCCACTGGCCTTCACGCTCGTGTACACTCAGACCCTTAGACAAAGGGAGCATGGGAGTGTACCGTAGTATAACGCAGCACGAGGGAGCACCAATGGACACATCAGGCAAGGACGCTGCTGAATACACCAAGATAGTAGCCCACGGATCCCTTTGGAGAAGCTTCCTTCCCGGGATTGCATTCTGTTAGGAAGTAAATGGGGAGCTAGCTTCCCTCTCGATGATTTTGTCACTTCCATCAAGAATTCTCGCTCCGGCACTGACTTCCCCGTCGCCACTGAACGGCCTATCTGCTGGTGGTGGTGGTGGTGGTGGTGGTGGCGGATTGGAGTTTAGGGGCGCGTCGACATCCAGGGTCATGTTGCGCCCATAACTGAAAACATAACTGCTGGTGGTAAGTAATTGGATAAATAGAAAGACTTTGGCTCTCCACTTTCCCTCGTCGATGTCATCGACCACTTGAGCTATGTACCGGTTGATATGCAAAATTAGGCAAAGACCGCTGACCATATCCGACTGGGAGCATGCCCAGCGCCCATCTCTCCGCTCCCGCCATACTGCCCATCTCTCCGCCGCTGTTTGGCGCCAATACTCGCCGGGAAACGCGCCGCGAAGTGACGGCCAGTGACCCCCGTCACGCATGAATGGTCACCACCGGCGCCGGCTGGGCAGCCTGTGCGACCTTCGACCTAGGACAATTATCGAACTGTTCGCAAGCCAGCCATGTCGGAAGCACAGTCGAGCTGATAGCGCGCGAGCGCGAGGATAATGGAGCCCTCTCACGGTTACGCTACGGGCCTGCCGCGAAGGACACGAGTTGAGGTGCCAGCTGGCGCTCAGCCGGCCAAGGCTGTTCGGAGCGAGTATCCGCCTCCCCTCCTCCCCCCACCCCACCGCCCAGGGGCCGGCCAGTGTCAGGCGGTGTCACCTTGACGCACCTCAGAGAAAGGAAATTGGTACGGTGGGGTTCCTGGCGCGTTCCACTCAGATGTTCTGCGTCGATGGCGCCACCAACACCGAAGTTAAGAAGACTGCTCACTTGCATCACTCGCATTGATGTCTCACCTGGCATCTCTCCTACCCGCTCTCCCTGAGGCCGTTTTCCGATCGGGAAGCTCCCATCCTCGAAATGAAGCGCCGATCGGACCGGGCTGTAATCGTTAGGTTTAATATATCTACATTAATGATAGGTTTATTAGATCTACAAAACTATATATTTGCAGTGTTATGACTGTACGAAAATAGGACTCCAGAATTGGATGCGATTGAAATTATGCAGAACCGAAACATACTACCCAGCAACTATCTGGGAACTATATATAAATAGCAATGTATCGAAACAACAATGGACTCTGACAATCGCTTAGAAACCAACGTTTCTCCATAACCATGCACAACCCGTGCATTATCCGAGGGTCTGCGGATTAATTTAGCACGTGCAGATTGCAGCTGTGCAACTGTGACATGCGTTTTACTTCCCGCGCAGGCTCTAACCTGGATTTCCAGCCACGACCCTACGCAATTTGCCGTGCATGAACACTTCCGGTACGCCGTCGAACGTTAATCAGCTGCCCTGACGTCTGCACGGCCAGACGGCAGACCACGTGGTGTGTTGTCAGCAGATGTGACCGCTCGTCAGCCTCTCGTCAGCCTCTCGTCAGCCTCTCGTCAGCCTCTCGTCAGCCTCTCGTCAGCCTCTCGTCAGCCTCTCGTCAGCCTCTCGTCAGCCTCTCGTCATCCTCTCGTCAGCCTCTCGTCAGCCTCTCGTCAGCCTCTCGTCAGCCTCTCGTCAGCCTCTCGTCAGCCTCTCGTCAGCCTCTCGTCAGCCTCTCGTCAGCCTCTCGTCAGCCTCTATCTGCTCGGCCCACTCGAGGTCACCTGGAGTGGCCATTACACTGCACACGCGCCACTCCATGGTCAGCCCAGAGTGGCCACTACACTACACACGCGCCACTCCATGGTCAGCCGAGCGTGGCCATTACACTACACACGCGCCACTCCATGGTCAGCCGAGCGTGGCCATTACACTACACACGCGCCACTCCATGGTCAGCCGAGCGTGGCCATTACACTACACACGCGCCACTCCATGGTCAGCCGAGAGTGGCCATTACACTACACACGCGCCACTCCATGGTCAGCCGAGAGTGGCCATTACACTACACACGCGCCACTCCATGGTCAGCCGAGCGTGGCCATTACACTACACACGCGCCACTCCATGGTCAGCCGAGCGTGGCCATTACACTACACACGCGCCACTCCATGGTCAGCCGAGCGTGGCCATTACACTACACACGCGCCACTCCATGGTCAGCCGAGCGTGGCCATTACACTACACACGCGCCACTCCATGGTCAGCCCAGAGTGGCCATTACGCCACACACGCGGCACTCCATGGTTAGCCCAGAGTGGCCATTACACTACACACGCGCCACTCCATGGTCAGCCCAGCGTGGCCACTACACTACACACGCGCCACTCCATGGTCAGCCCAGAGTGGCCACTACACTACACACGAGCCACTCCATGGTCAGCCGAGCGTGACCACTACACTACACACACGCCACTCCATGGTCAGCCGAGAGTGGTAACTATACTACCCACGCGCCACTCCATGGTCAGCCGAGCGTGGCCATTACACTACACACGCGCCACTCCATGGTCAGCCGAGCGTGGCCACTACACTACACACGCGCCACTCCATGGTCAGCCCAGAGTGGCCATTACACCACACACGCGGCACTCCATGGTTAGCCCAGAGTGGCCACTACACTACACACGCGCCACTCCATGGTCAGCCGAGCGTGGCCATTACACTACACACGCGCCACTCCATGGTCAGCCGAGCGTGGCCATTACACTACACACGCGCCACTCCATGGTCAGCCGAGAGTGGCCACTACACTACACACGCGCCACTCCATGGTCAGCCGAGCGTGGCCAGTACACTACACACGCGCCACTCCATGGTCAGCCCAGAGTGGCCACTACACTACACACGCGCCACTCCATGGTCAGCCCAGAGTGGCCACTACACTACACACGCGCCACTCCATGGTCAGCCCAGCGTGGCCATTACACTACACACGCGCCACTCCATGGTCAGCCCAGAGTGGCCACTACACTACACACGCGCCACTCCATGGTCAGCCGAGGTGGCCATTACACACACACGCGCCACTCCATGGTCAGCCAGAGTGGCCACCTGTCAGCCGAGCGTGGCCATTACACTACACACGCGCCACTCCATGGTCAGCCCAGAGTGGCCATTACACTACACACGCGCCACTCCATGGTCAGCCCAGAGTGGCCATTACACTACACACGCGCCACTCCATGGTCAGCCGAGCGTGGCCACTACACTACACACGCGCCACTCCATGGTCAGCCCAGAGTGGCCACTACACTACACACGCGCCACTCCATGGTCAGCCCAGAGTGGCCACTACAACCACACCGCCACTCCATGGTCAGCCCAGAGTGGCCACTACACTACACACGCGCCACTCCATGGTCAGCCGAGAGTGGCCATTACACTACACACGCGCCACTCCCTGGTCAGCTGAGCGTGGCCATTACACTACACACGCGCCACTCCATGGTCAGCCGAGCGTGGCCATTACACTACACACGCGCCACTCCATGGTCAGCCGAGAGTGGCCACTACACTACACACGCGCCACTCCATGGTCAGCCGAGAGTGGTCACTACACTACACACGCGCCACTCCATGGTCAGCCGAGCGTGGCCATTACACTACACGCGCGCCACTCCATGGCCAGCCGAGCGTGGCCATTACACTACACACACGCCACTCCATGGTCAGCCCAGAGTGGCCATTACACTACACACGCGTCACTCCATGGTCAGCCCAGAGTGGCCACTACACTACACACGCGCCACTCCATGCGCCGTGCTGCGTAACAGTCGGCACCACTAGACCAAGGCTGCCGACGGCCGCCTCGGGGGACGCGGACCACACCTGGCGGCGCGACTTCCATGTAAACCGGTGTGGTTCACCTCGACACATCTGGGCCAAGCCTGCCCCTGGTGGACATGTCTGGCCGTGACGTCATCTGGGCCAAGCCTGCCCCTGGTGGACAGGTCTGACCGTGACGTCATCTGGGCCAAGCCTGCCCCTGGTGGACAGGTCTGACCGTGACGTCATCTGGGCCAAGCCTGCCCCTGGTGGACAGGTCTGACCGTGACGTCATCTGGGCCAAGCCTGCCCCTGGTGGACAGGTCTGACCGTGACGTCATCTGGGCCAAGCCTGCCCCTGGTGGACAGGTCTGACCGTGACGTCATCTGGGCCAAGCCTGCCCCTGGTGGACAGGTCTGGCCGTGACGTCATCTGGGCCAAGCCTGCCCCTGGTGGACAGGTCTGGCCGTGACGTCATCTGGGCCAAGCCTGCCCCTGGTGGACAGGTCTGGCCGTGACGTCATCTGGGCCAAGCCTGCCCCTGGTGGACATCTCGTGACGTCATCTGGGCCAAGCCTGCCCCTGGTGGACAGGTCTGACCGTGACGTCATCTGGGCCAAGCCTGCCCCTGGTGGACAGGTCTGACCGTGACGTCATCTGGGCCAAGCCTGCCCCTGGTGGACAGGTCTGACCGTGACGTCATCTGGGCCAAGCCTGCCCCTGGTGGACAGGTCTGACCGTGACGTCATCTGGGCCAAGCCTGCCCCTGGTGGACAGGTCTGACCGTGACGTCATCTGGGCCAAGCCTGCCCCTGGTGGACAGGTCTGGCCGTGACGTCATCTGGGCCAAACCTGCCCCTGGTGGACAGGTCTGGCCGTGACGTCATCTGGGCCAAGCCTGCCCCTGGTGGACAGGTCTGGCCGTGACGTCACCGGTGGCTTGTCTGAGGGACTGTTCTGGTGACGGTTGTTCTGAGAATTGTTGTTGTTCGACATGCGCTGATGGGCTGATTAGTCGATTGATGGCACATCTGTTGTAAGCAAACGGTGCCACCATATTTTCTCCATCGATTGTTGAAACAGGGCAGGGTAAACATGGCGAACTTCCAAACGTCCGAGCGCCGAATGTTCGAATGTCCGAACGTCGCGGCGTCCAAAGCATAGCGAACGTCCGAAGAGCGTAACGGCTTTCTCATGACGTGAAAACGCTGCCTGGTGCTGAAGATGTCTTGCAGCAAGCATCGAACAAGTCTTAGGCGTTGCTGACGACTGCGTACTGCACACGCTGCTGGCACCAGCATAGCTCAATGCAATCGATTTGTAGGGTGCTGTGATCGTGTAACAGTTATAGGAGTTCAAGACAAGGAGCAACTCCATGAGGTTCGATGTTGATCTTGGAAAGCATCGGGTGGGAAAGTCAACATGGAGGACAGGGGCAGATCCAGGAATTGCCATGGGGGCGGCACTTGTTCGGAGGGGCGCCTCTTCGAAAGTATCTGGAGCTTTTGGCGCCTTCGGTTAAAAAACGAGGGTGAGAGCATTTGGGCCTTCCCAGAGGGGCGCCTTTTCCTGGTCGAAGGAGCATCACCTTCCCATGGGGATAAGGGGGGAATTCCTCCAGTCACCCCAACCTCCTCCTTGTATCTGCTCTTGATGGATGAGAGGATCGGCAGCCACTCTCTGACAATTGGCTGACTGACAAAACTGCTGGTGTTGACAGCGTGATATGCCAATCAGGGAAGAGCGATTTACCATGCAAAATGCGAACCGGCGCTAATCATTTCATCGGGATGGCGGTCCCAGATGAACATAGAGGGATGCCACACCTACGTGGTTCCAGTGCGGCGCTTGTCAAAGCCGTACCAAACCCAGCAAAATCCACTCACACAACTGTTCCGAAATAACTTCTCATGAGCTGAACCTGATCTTAAAAACCGATTCTATATGAGATCGCACAGCCACGTCACATATTCACGCGTCACACGTCGCATATTGGTCGATGTGATGGACGGCTCGGTATTTCCCGACAAGGCAAAGGGCAGCCTCTCTCCCTCTCTCTCTCTCTCTCTCTCTCTCTCTCTCTCTCTCTCTCTCTCTCTCTCTATCTCTCTCTCTCTCTTTCTTCACGTCCGCAATGCTTACATCATTCAACATTTTCGTCAGAACAAGTCCATTATAATGTCAATCGAAGGGCGAAATGGCTGGCAACGATCGAAAACACAACTGGCAGAAATATGGTGCAGCACTGACCATCAGGTATGTGATACTAATGAGATTGGCTATGGTAGCACAATGGTGCAGATTTGCCAATGATGGCATGGTGCAACGATGGAAATACAACTGGCAGAAATATGGTGCAGCACTGACCATCAGGTATGTGATGCTAATGAGATTTATGGTAGCACAATGGTGAGACTGACCATCAGGTATGTGATACTAATGAGATTGGCTATGGTAGCACAATGGTGCATAATTGGAGGAGTTCGGAATAGTTGAGGAGTGCGCTATGCAATATCAAGTGAATAGTGCTAGATAGGCTGGGATATATAGTTCCATTTAAACTTGAGATAATTAATTAATTAGGGTGTGATTACGTACTCTCGTGGAATCCTTTCTAGATAGGCTTTACCCAGATGGCCCCTATGACTCTTATAAAGCCTTAGCACTTTATGAATCATCCAGCACACTTGCCGGTAGCTGTCTGAATGTGACTGTCTGAATATCACTGCCATCACACAGCTGAGCGTGTTCGCAGCACAGAGTCGCACCCGCCACCAACCCGGCGGGGAGGCATAACGAACGGTGCACACGAGAAAGCGGCGGCAATCAGCTGCTGGCGTGACGGCGGTGCACGCCGCTGCTGCGCCGCTTTGCGCCCCTCAGAGGGCACGTGCGCCATTTGTGTCACGGCCCGTGCACGAGCACCGCGAATTGCCACTCGCACTTTCGATGCGGTGGAAATTGGAGCGGCAGGATAGCGATGGCGCCAAGCAGTTTTCACCCGTGTTGCGTTGGCACTGGTGGGCGTCGCCGACGACGGTGAAGTAACCCGCAGCAGGTCATGTCAGTGAGCTAGAAGAACGGTCCGCGCTAACAGTTGGCCCTGCCGGCACACCACCGGTACATTAGCCGATCGAGTGTGCTTTCAAATGTCCTCGAACTGCCTTGCTTTTGCTTATATATGTACCATAAGCAGGAGCAGATACAAGGGCGAGGAAGGGGCACTGGGAGCATGCGCTTCACCCATGCAAGGTGAGTGGCTAGATCTTCAGTCTGGAAAAGGCGCCTATCTGGGAAGGTTTGGATGAAACCCCCCTCCCGCGTTGTATTTGCCAACCATGGGAGCCCTTTTCGGAAGGTAAAATTGCCCCTCCAGGCACTTTTGATGTGACGCCCCTTCGGACATGTGCTGCCTTGACAATTCCTGAATCCGCCCCTGACCATACGCTACAAGACTCTGCATGGATGATATCTCCTCAAATAAGACCTAGATATATCTTCACTGCTCAATCTAACACACGGTTAAGCGCTACACATCAGATGGTATTCTATTAACCCACCACTCCCACCCGTTACTGAATGTTCCGCATTGTGAATTTCGCAATAGTTTATGAATATTGGGAACCGATTGCCGCGACCATAGTGCACCACATTTTCCTTATCTCCCGCTCAGCTGGCTGTCCACAACCCACGAGTATGACCCGCCATCCAGAATGAGCCAGGTCAATTGCAGATAAGCCCCTGCGACTATGCAATAGCAGCGGTGCTACGACGTTGCGTCGTAAGTGGAGTGGATCAGTGTCAGGGTGTCGGAGTGATGGAGTGGAGCAGGTCGTCAGAGTGTTGGAATGTCGGAGTGGAGCAGTGTCGGAGTGTCGGAGTGGAACAGAGTGCCAGAGTGTTGAAGTGGATCAGAATGTCTGGGTGTAGGATTGGAGCAGAGTGCCGTGGTGTAGAGTGTCGGATAGAGCAAGTATTGTCGGATGCTGTGCGGACCTTGATCTCGACTTGATCGCATACAGGGATGTCCTGTGAATATGTGTAGGGTGAAATCTTGATATGGTCCGATGGGCTTTTTTCCTAGCATAAAGACATGCTGAAATTTGAGGGACATTTTCCTGGTTATGAAGCATACCACCATGCTTGCAATAAGCACACCTGTGCTTTGCAAGCTTTAAGAGGTACTTCTGTTGTTTGGTACACACAGCACCTCTACGGGCCGCGCCCCTGTCATATCTGCTGTTCAGCACCCGCAGCACCTCTACGTGCCGCGCCCCTGTCATAGCTGCTGTTCAGCACCCGCAGCACCTCTACGGACCGCTCCCCTGTCATATCTGTTGTTCAGCACCCGCAGCACCTCTACGGGCCGCTCCCCTGTCATATCTGCTGTTCAGCACCCGCAGCACCTCTACAGGCCGCCCACTTCTCCTGTCATATCTGCTGTCACATGACAGTTGGGTGTCGTAGAACAGTCAGTCACAGTCCAATGACACCAGTCTCTCCTTTTGCACGTCCCGAATTCAAACCGCCAAATAAGCCAGGAAAACGCTAAATTACTAGGGAGCGCACCAAGAACGATAAACCAAAGTTTCATTTATCCGTGCTTGCACCATATTGAGAAGCATATCTCAATGATTGTGTTGGTGTTTATATTAGACACACGCAAATATGAACATGTAATGGAAGGCATGGACACTTCAATTTCGGTTCAATTCATTTCAATTTGTATTTAATCATGCACAAAACAAACAATTCAATTGATATCCATTGCTACCTACCAATGGATACATCAGACTCACATTGCGGAAGGAAGGGGAGGGGGAGGGACGATAGATGCCATGGAGCTGCATTGCAGGACCGTAACATCTAGCGTTCGCCTTAATGCGTAATGCTTAACTTGATCGTGAGTCGGATAAATTAGAACGCCCCAAATGCGCGTAGACTCCTGAAGTACAGAATACAGTAGTACTCGTGCTCCCCACCGACGCCATGTTGACTGGAGACGACCAACGGGGACCACGGGAAAGATCGGCTGTAGCTGTGCGAGCCAGGGCACGGGATACAAATGGACACAGGACACAGGACACAGAGCGCGGGACACAGGTCACAGGACACAGGACACAGGACACAGGACACAGGACACAGGACACAGGACTTAGGACACAGGACACAGGAGACACAGGACATACCTGCGTCATATTTAATTATATGACGTATGTGGTAGGACACACATATATGAAATTTAGGTAGATGACATATGTGTCTGGGCGCATGACATACCTATGTGACCCAGCTCGAGCAGACCTCGGCTCCGGGCAGCAGCAGAGGTCACAGTTCAGACGGAAGTGCCGCCGGACACGCCCCATACCAGCAGCCAATGGTCGACCGACACGTGGCACGAGCGTCGATTACGTCACGTCTCGCTCAGCGTGGCGCGGGCGTGTCGAGTCGGCATGACGCCGACGGCATGACGCCGACGGCATGACGCCGACGGCATGACGACAGGGTGTGGTGATCCATTGCTGCGTGAAGGTCCGTCTGACAGGCATGTTGTGTCGGCATGAAGGCTGGGCGTGCGCTTTTTGTAGGGTTTTAGTTTCCTGGGATGCCACAGGGAACTGGTAACCTACAATAATCAAATTTCCTCGTATATAAACCAGCAAATTATAGATGAAATGGAGTAATGGTGAGTGGAAAATGAAGAAGTGAGGATTGTAAAGCGTATTTGGAATCCGCACGAATAGTATCATGTCGCATAGGGGAGAAAGAGCACGGCGAAGAGCAGACCGCAGAATGACATGCAATTCTGCGATGAAGATGTAGGTATCGTCTGGTAAGCGGTGACAGGATCCAGACACAACTGCGCCTGTGTGCCATTACACTCGTCAGATGGGATACAGACATAAGTGGTGTTACCCCTGATGGAATTCAGACATAAGCGGTGCTGCTCCTGAAGGGATCCAGACACAAACGGTGGTGCTCCTGACAGGATCCAGACGCAATCGGTGTTGCTCCTGATGGGATCCAGACGCAATCGGTGTTGCTCCTGACGGGATCCAGACACAACTCTGAGCCTGCATTGTTGGCTGCGTGGTGTACAAATCACCCGAGCGGCACGAATTCTGGCCGTGTCGGTCCGTGCCGACGATGTGATCCTGGGTGTAGGGAGGAGACTGTGGAGCTGAACGAGATAACTCGAGCGCGTAGCTTGGCACCAGGTGAGGTGGTATCTACGGTTCAGCGGGCCTGCAGGTACGATATACCAGTTGTTTCATGGCAGCACGAATCTCTTTTGCTTTTGTTTATGCTCATGCTCGGGTTTGTGTCTATGTATATGTCTATTGGAAGAAGCATCCGCCGGGCAATGCCAAGTAACGGATGTGCGCTCCTACGCACAAACGCATAGGCACACCCAGATGCACAGACACAACTGCATATACAAACAGCAGAGCGAATATACACCACGCTGAAGCAAACATATTGATGATGTCAAACTTCAACACAGGGAACGTCCCTTCACTTATCGAAAGTGCTCAAACCTCATTGCGAATACATAAAGTAGATGTATTTGTGAATGTAGTCTGACTCAAGTAAATCAGTCCACGGACAAGAGGCAAGACATCGGCTCACAGTCACTGGCAAGCGTCCAGCAAACAGCTTTGAATCGTAAGCGCACGTGCCCTGGGTATGTGAAATACATCACCTCGGCGTGTGCGACAATCTGCAGACGTGTGCAACCGGAAGAGGGGCGTTGAGTGCACACAGTCCAAACGAGCATGACATATATTATCCAGGACACTAGCCGTGTGATTAAAATTCCGCCCAAGTCCTTCATCTCCCGACAGCACTTCAGCTGGTAGTCGTCGAGGTAGGACGATGCAAGGTGGGATGTGCTTATGAGATAGAGAATGGAATGCATCGGCACATAGTGCTATTGAGTTTCAGCATCCAGGATGGAGTCCGGCGACACAACCAGTCCAGAGCGTCTGGTCAGAATTTCAGTATCAGCACGTCGCGAACAATTTTCACATCGTCTGCATACAATAGACAATTTTCCCCACTGTGAAGCTGAATGTCAGCGACAGACAATGCAAAGGGCATCGGTCCGAGAATACTGCCTGCCGGCACAACTGAGGGACTAGAGAGCTCCACTTAGCTTGTTCGACATTAACCGCAGGCCGCCGCCTGCGTCCAGATGGGCATGACTCTAGCCATTTGAATACAGTACGAGTGAAGTGAAATGAATGCTTCAGTTTATGCAATAGCTGTTGGCGACTCACGCTTATAAATGCTGGCGGATATACAGTGTGCATGGCATCCAGGTGCTTACGCGCGATATTGAGGACAGTCACAGTGAGATGTGAAATATGACAGGTTCGTCACACATCACCTTTTGGGGAGGAAAATCATTTTTAAAATCAGGAATCGGGCACAGGCACGCCCCCAGCAGACACCCTTGTACAACTTTTCCTCCGTCACCTTGGAGAAGATTGGTAACAGGAACACTAGCAACATAAAATGACTTACCTGATTCCCGGAGACCTTCTTCAAACTGGGAACAATTCCACGAGGCGGAAAGCCCGCCCAATTCTAGGGCAAGCTGAGACATCAACTAAGGAGATTCGCAAGTGCATCGCCTCGTCCTTCAACCCCCGCCGGGCCTATCGGCAGATCCACCCCCGCCGGGCCTATCGGCAGATCCACCCCCGCCGGACCTATCGGCAGATCCACCCCCGCCGGGCCTATCGGCAGATCCACCCCCGCCGGGCCTATCGGCAGATCCACCCCCGCCGTAGCCGGACCTATCGGCAGATCCACCCCCGCCGGGCCTATCGGCAGATCCACCCCCGCCGGGCCTATCGGCAGATCCACCCCCGCCGGGCCTATCGGCAGATCCACCCCGCCGGGCCTATCGGCAGATCCACCCCCGCCGCCCTATCGGCAGATCCACCCCCGCCGGGCCTATCGGCAGATCCACCCCGCCGGGCCTATCGGCAGATCCACCCCCGCCGGGCCTATCGGCAGATCCACCCCCGCCGGGCCTATCGGCAGATCCACCCCGCCGGGCCTATCGGCAGATCCACCCCCGCCGGGCCTATCGGCAGATCCACCCCCGCCGGGCCTATCGGCAGATCCACCCCCGCCGGGCCTATCGGCAGATCCACCCCCGCCGGGCCTATCGGCAGATCCACCCCCGCCGGGCCTATCGGCAGATCCACCCCCGCCGGGCCTATCGGCAGATCCACCCCCGCCGGGCCTATCGGCAGATCCACCCCGCCGGGCCTATCGGCAGATCCACCCCCGCCGGGCCTATCGGCAGATCCACCCCCGTATAAGAGATCCACTTCGCCGTACCGGGCAGATACCTGGACCGCAGATACCTCGCCGACCGGGCAGATCCACCTCGCCGTACGGGCAGATCACCTTCCGCCGTACCGGGGATGCGTAGTATGGTAGTATGATAATATTTGTTTCGGGGATATTGGGGGATATTGCCGCCTATGGAGATCCACCTTGCCGTACGCAGATCCACCTTCGCCATACCGGGCAGATCCACCTTCGCCGACCGGGGATATCGTAGGGATTGGGAGATACCTTGCGTCCGGGAGATACTTGCCGTACGGGGAGATACTTTAGGCAGTACTTCGCCGTACCGGTTTTCGATCACCTTCGCCGTACCGGGCAGATACCTTCGCCGTACGGGCAGATACCGCCGTACCGGGCGATATTGGTGATGTAGTTTTTGTTTTTGGTTTTGGTATGGGGCTCGGCAGATACTTGCGTACCGAGGCAGATACCTTCGCCAGTATTTGGGCTACTTGCCGTACCGGGGCAGATCCACCTTCGCCGTACCGGGGCAGATCCACCTTCGCCGTACCGAGGCAGATCCACCTTCGCCGTACCGGGGCAGATCCACCTTCGCCGTACCGGGGCAGATCCACCTTCGCCGTACCGGGGCAGATCCACCTTCGCCGTACCGGGGCAGATCCACCTTCGCCGTACCGGGGCAAATCCACCTTCGCCGTACCGGGGCAAATCCACCTTCGCCGTACCGGGGTAGATGAGGGCGTGGCTCTTGGAAGCCTCCTACTGACTTTCAATCCATGCAAGCTGGAATAAAATGCACAGCACCGCTAGAAAGTCTGGTCATGGATAACCCCAGCCATACCCTGCATTGGCATGAAGCTGATAATGAGGTCACCAGAGGTCATACTACATCAGCAGACGGACCTCGACTTAAGAGATAGTTATCAAAAGAGCAGTGCTCGCTTTCCTTCCGTATTGATTTTCAACGATGCCCACCTATGGCCCGATGGTGGTCAGATTTAGCAGCAGCAATAGCCGTGGTTGAGTTCGGACATGGGTTACGTGCTGAGTGGCGGTTTGGGCAGAATCGGCATCACTAGCAGCTCTGCCTTTGGATCAGCAGGAGTTGATGACGAGCGAAGGACTTCCATGGCAACATCTAGAGGAAAGGACGGGCGCAGGTCAGCGGCATCTATGGGCATCAGAGGGAGCATCATAAGGTCAGAAGTCAGAGAATGGACACGAGAGGGACGGACCCAGACGTTGGGCGCAGGCCATTATTATGAGTAAAAAAGAGCGTACCGTTATCAGAGTCCCACGATTAGCTGGGGCTGCTGCTCTTCATCTGCTTCTTCCTCATCGCGGGGAGTGGAAACGCAAAGCTAACTAAAAAATTCAACTCCGGCAGCAAACAGAAGTGATGGCTGTCATTCCACTCGAAAATGAAGCGCATGACTGGTATGTAGTACTTGGGGTGTGGGGGCCTCGACGAAAGGAACCCTTCACTATACACTAGCAGAGATCTGTGCTGGCGCCTAGCTCCGCAACAGCGTGGCCAAACTACATGCATGATGCTGATCATTCCTTTATTCTGCGGATGATAGTGACGTTTTTATGCGTCAAGGTCTCTTCGGGTTAGTTCGGGCCATTTGGAGACTACGAGATGGAGAAGATTGGCAAAACAGCGCCGAGGGAAAGATAATGACGAGAGGGCGTGGGGCGGGGCGCGGTAAGTGGATGCACGATGGCGTCGTCGGCCAGCGAAACTTCGTAATGACACCTACTGGCCATTACGCGGTCACCTAGTCATGCAAGAGCATGAACATTGCGACCACCTAACCACTGGTGAGGCAAGCAGCGCGTACACCAGATTAGGCGCACAGCTGGCGAGGAAGGTATGCACATGCACGCTGGATGAGCATAACAACGGCCTAAGGACTGACGAAAAAAACAACGTGTACCAGGTTAGGCATACAGTTGGGGAGGCAGATATGCACATGTACACCGAATGAACGTACCAACGGTTGAGCACTAATGAAAGAAACAACTTGTACATCAGGCTAGGCACACGATTAGGGAAGCTGGTCCATGCAAATTAGGAATGCTCATTTTGCCAAAAGTTTCAAAACTCCAGCTTAATTGGCCAATCTTCCGCAGCCATTGGAGGAAGCAAGCCTTCAACCGTAATGCAGGTATTACGTTTGTTTTCATGTCCAAAGCAACAAGCAAGAAAGAAGCAGCACATGCAACTGTGCAGAATGTTTTATGTTTCTAGGGCTTGTGACATGGCCCCATGAGTGGATGATTTTGATAATTATCAGTGGGGCCGATCACATGGCGAGAACAAGTGATGCCAATTTCGGTGGTGGAGTCCACCTCATAAGGTTCATTGTTAAGAGAGCGATAAGTTGGTGGGGCAAAGGCAAAAAAGTGGGGCCCAGACCTCATGAAACGTATTGGAAACTCCTTTATTGCACGGCCTATGTCAATACTGTCACACCACAATGAGGTGTGTCGCGATGAAACGTTAAACGACTAAACACGACAGCGAAAAAAATTCGATGTCTGATGAATGAATTAAAAAAGTATGCTATTGCTTTTCACGTGTATCTCTCGTCTTGATCGATACATCGAACTGGTCATATATTCGACATATGTGTCCATAAGCTGTTACACCATGGCAACAATGCGCCAAGTGACGATGCTGGCCGAAAACCGTGCTGAATTAGCCGTGCTTGTATCAGTGTGCAAAGTGGCCCTGCAGTGTAAATGCAAATATGCATGCACTGTGCGCTATGCACTTGATCATGGTGCCAAATGTGGCTGGAGAGACGTTGGGGGTTGCCGATCCTACCAGAATAGTTCACACCTTTAATCATCAACCTTGTGTGACCTCGGCCAGTGATGGTGCGAGGTATGTACGCTCATTGCAAATGACAATATGTGCCGAATTTCGTTCACGATGATCGGTGAGATAGGCCAAAGAGTGTCCGTGCTCATTAATTAACACGTGTCCGTCACTTAGCGCACTAAGTAACGAATCGTTTGGCCACCGAAATTTCCTTGAAACTGCCTCAAGTTTACAAGTTCAGCACCGAGAATATGCCAACACCTACGACAAGAAATAGCTTGAAACCCAACCTAACGCACGATCTGGATTTCCAATCAACGCTGAAAAAGCTCATTGATGAGAAGTCCTCCCTTCTACCGCACCATCACAATGAGCAACGTCAAGTGGCTGCCAACTCCCAGCGGGGCCGTGACATTGGAGCTCGCTACATCCTACTGAGACCATGACATTGGAACTCGCTACATCCTACTGAGACCATGACACTGGAACTCGCTACATCCTACTGAGACCGCGGCATAGACACTCGCTACATCCTACTGAGACCATGACATTGAAACTCGCTACATCCTACTGAGACCATGACATTGGAACTCGCTACATCCTACTGAGACCATGACATTGGAACTCGCTACATCCTACTGAGACCATGACATTGGAACTCGCTACATCCTACTGAGACCATGACATTGAAACTCGCTACATCCTACTGAGACCATGACATTGGAACTCGCTACATCCTACTGAGACCATGACATTGGAACTCGCTACATCCTACTGAGACCATGACATTGGAACTCGCTACATCCTACTGAGACCATGACATTGGAAACTCGCTACATCCTACTAGGAACCTAACTGAGACCATGACATTGGAACTCGCTACATCCTACTGAGACCATGACATTGGAACTCGCTACATCCTACTGAGACAATGACATTGGAACTCGCTACATCCTACTGGTACCGTAACACTGGAACTCGTTACTCCTACTGGACCATCGCACTGACACTCGCTACATCCTACTGATACCGTAACACTGGAACTCGCTACTCCTACTGGACCATCGCACTGACACTCGCTACATCCTACTGATACCGTAACACTGGAACTCGCTACTCCTACTGGACCATGGCACTGACACTCGCTACATCCTACTGAGACCGCGGCATAGACACTCGCTACATCCTACTGGACCATGGCACTGACACTCGCTACATCCTACTGAGACCGTGGCATAGACACTCGCTACATCCTACTCTCTACTTAATTACACAGCTCTACTTTGATTACATTAAGCTGAAACGAATTCAAAGCAAACAATAGCAAGGTGATCATCAGGCAACAGCGAGGGGTTCTGGAAACAGGGCCGACTGTTGCCATGGGTTGAGCGGGGACGTACGACGGTTCTACCAGATAGTTAGGCTCCGGACCATTGCATTTTGATCGAAAGGCTTCCAGGTTAAACGCGACTGGCAGCCAGCGAAGGTTTATATTAGACTTCAGAGGGTAAATGAGTCTGGACGTGCACGTCAGACGATGAATTCGCAAGCTATCACCGGCGTAAAATCATTGAAGATGGAAAATGTCCCCAGGTCCTTTCAAAACATATCAGGTGGCATGCGGATGTTCGGCGCTCCACACAACTCTCATTGACGCGATAAACTGGTGACAGCACAGAGCAGTAACCGAAGAGTGCGACCGGGAACAAGCAAGCTCATCTCAGAGCAGGCCGACTACATCCGGCCGTGACTCCCAGGTGGCCTCGCCCTCCTGCAGACCACGCCGCCAGGCCACTACGCGTGCAGCCGGTGGCCGCACCTGACACCATGTCTCCCATGACTCGTGGTCGTCGAGGCGTGTTTCGAAAGCGGTCATCTCATTTGGCTACCGCCCGGGCCGACCCACGAGCGGACGTATAAACACCGCGGGGCGGTATTGCTCTCGGTGTTGGGCAATCCCCTATCGGGTACACCGACCTCGTTCGTTACAGTTAATTGGACTGATGCAACGGTCAGCGGCGGGCGGAATTTAGGGCCGGACCGGGTCGGCTGGTGATGTCAATTTTAGCTGCACTGGAGTTGATGCAGCATCGCTTAGAACCTGCCAAGTACGCATCACCGTCCGTGTTTACAATCGAACCCGATGTCCGAGTGGCACGTAAACGTCCGCTGCGCGTTAGCTTTGATTTGCAGACGATACGAATACCGTCTCGCGTTTACCTCTCTGTTTGGAATAGTGCACGAAGATTGGATCGAAGTGCCCCCACTAGGTAGCAGTTGTTTGAGCTATTGTTTGATTGCACGCAGTTATCGCTAAGTCCTCTGGTAGTCATCGCTTGTCAATTAAAGTACCCAGGAGTGGAAACATAAATGCTGCAAGACTTACAAATTTTACGATGTTATTGACTTAATATTACAAAGCCAAAGGGAGGGAAGGGAAATGAGGACAATAGGATAGGTTGATGCTGTTAACCGTACAGCGACACTGTTGTTCCTAGAAAATGTGCATCGAGTCAGACATTGTCTATCTGTATGAAATTATACCGTCCAGCCACATCGTGTTATCTCTTCCTACACGGATTCGATGGGCATGCCTAGACAGAAATACTTCGGAGGTGAACCATCAGGAGGTGAGGGGAGACAGGTAAACATCAGGAGGTGAGGGGAGACAGGTAAACATCAGGAGGTGAGGGGAGACAGGTAAACATCAGGAAGTGAGAGGAGGCCTCACCTGGACAGGCCTCGCTTATTCAAGGAGTGCATCTTCTGCGGAATTCATGGACGCTACTCTGAATGTCATAAAAACGGAGGTGGACCGAACAGAGAAATATAACTTGCCTCTCCCGAAAGTGACCAAATTCCTTACAGTGCTTTGTCTTCGCACAAGTTTCGACAATATTGGCACGTTGGCTCTACCTAATGCAATTCTTACGATTGCAGCATGTATGTATGGCTTCTTCAGTATATATAGCATATTTTGGATATCAGAGGAAGATTTGTTTGATCTATAAGAACGCTAGCCTCTCCCAATACTGGTAGGCTTCTTCTAGATCAAGCTGCTGGAACAACGTTGTCGGAGTCCTCACGATGATGCTGGTCCAGTCTGTCGAGCAGAAGTCCGGAGCGACGTCGGGCCCACCTCGCCAGTCTCGCACCACTTCCGTCCGCGCGCTAGTCAGGATATTTGGAAACTTGGCCACACACACCTCAATATATTCGCTTCTCTCAAGGCAAACACCTAGGGGCTAATGTTCACTCGTCTGAAACCGATAGAACGTTTCATTGGCGTGCATCTCCTTTCCTCTTCCATCTGCTTTTGTGTGTTTTACTATTCATGGCCCACACTTACGCCAGCGTTCTTCGTCGTTCGTTTTCCTAACCGATCATCTCGCCAGATGCTTCCTGGGTATTTTGTGCCCGACCAGCCCACCGAACACGACACCATCATGACATCGTACACCATAAACACCAGCGTCTTCGAGGCGCTGCGACTTGGAATTTTATAGCGCCCTTGTGCGGTGGCCCTTGACCCGGCACATCAGCTCGAGTCAAAGGTCAGCCATTTGGTGGTTGGAGAGGCTCTCGCTTTTCATCCGGCTGTCACACACTCCCTCCTTCCCTCTCCTTCCACCGGTCAGTTACAGCCACCGCACGGGAGCCGTAACAGAACACCTGCTGAGCTATATTCTGACACAGCTGACCACCGAACGGGAGCCATGGCAAGACACCTGCTGAGCTATAGTCTGACACAGCTGACCACCGCACGGGAGCTGTAACAGGACACCTGCTGAGCTATAGTCTGACACAGCTGACCACCGCACGGGACAAGACACCTGCTGAGCTATAGTCTGACACAACTGACCATCGCCGTAACAAGACATTTACTGAGCTATAGTCTGACACAGGTGACCACCGCACGGGAGTGATAAGACACCTGCTGAGCTATATTCGGACACAGCTGACCATCGCACGGGAGCCATGGCAAGACACCTGCTGAGCTATAGTCTGACACAGGTGACCACCGCACGGGAGTAATAAGACACCTGCTGAGCTATATTCAAACACAACTGACCACCGCCGTAACAGGACACCTGCTGAGCTATAGTCTGACACAGCTGACCACCGCACGGGAGTGATAAGACACCTGCTGAGCTATAGTCTGACACAGCTGACCACCGCACGGGAGCTGTAACAGGACACCTGCTGAGCTACAGTCTGACACAGCTGACCACAGCACGGGACAAGACACCTGCTGAGCTATAGTCTGACACAGCTGACCACAGCACGGGATCTGTAACAGGACACCTGCTGAGCTATAGTCTGACACAGCTGACCACCGCCATGGCAAGACACCTGCTGAGCTATAGTCTGACACAGCTGACCACCGCACGGGAGCTGTAACAGGACACCTGCTGAGCTATAGTCTGACACAGCTGACCACAGCACGGGACAAGACACCTGCTGAGCTATAGTCTGACACAGCTGACCACCGCCATGGCAAGACACCTGCTGAGCTATAGTCTGACACAGCTGACCACCGCACGGGAGCTGTAACAGGACACCTGCTGAGCTATAGTCTGACACAGCTGACCACCGCCATGGCAAGACACCTGCTGAGCTATAGTCTGACACAGCTGACCACCGCAGGGGAGCTGTAACAGAACACCTGCTGAGCTATAGTCTGACACAGCTGACCACCGCACGGGAGCCATGGCAAGACACCTGCTGAGCTATAGTCTGACACAGCTGACCACCGCCATGGCAAGACACCTGCTGAGCCTGCTAACAGGACACCTGCAGGATACCTGCTGAGCCGCCCCGGTAGCTCAGTTGGTTAGGGCGCTGGCCTGCACTGGTCTCCCCTGTACTGGCAACACAGGGTTCGAGTCGCTTCGCGCGCTCGCATTTAGCCCCCGGCCGGGAGTGTCAGTTGGCAGCTGGCCCGATAAGGTCAGGGACGAGCTACCGGGTTGCCGTGTCGGTGCATCGGCGGCACGTTAAACTTTCGGCCTAAATTATGCCGTTGAACTGAAGTTCATGGATCGGGTGATGGGGCCAGGGTTCACGCAACAAGCTCTGCTTAGCAATAGAACCCTAGCTCCTCAAGCCACCCCAGCAACAACTGGGGTTAAATGTATTTAAAAAAAAAAGAGAAAATAGTCTGACACAGCTGACCACTGCCATGGCAAGACACCTGCTGAGCTATAGTCTAACACAGCTGACCATCGCACGGGAGCCATGGTAAGACACCTGCTGAGCTATAGTCTGACACAACTAACCACCGCCATGGCAAGACACCTGCTGAGCCATAGTCTGACACAACTAACCACCGCCGTAACAAGACACCTGCTGAGCTATAGTCTGACACAGGTGACCACCGCACGGGAGTGATAAGACACCTGCTGAGCTATATTCGGACACAACTGACCACCGCCGTAACAGGACACCTGCTGAGCTATAGTCTGACACAGCTGACCACCGCACGGGAGTGATAAGACACCTGCTGAGCTATAATCTGACACAGCTGACCACCGCACGGGACAAGACACCTGCTGAGCTATAGTCTGACACAGCTGACACACGGAGTGGACAGTATGGTGCAGCCGGCGATCCTGTGGTGACACGTTGTCTGCGATTTAATGCTGGCTTATCACCATGCAAACACATGCTGTTTGCAACATTGGCATACCGTATCCACCGGAACTACCCCGTCCCACGCCCTGTTCTAATTATCTTCCACTCTGCATTTGCTATCCATCTTATTCATTACATAGTCCAGAAATGGTCAGAGCTGGCCGACAGAACTGATAAAATAAGAACATCAAACTAAGTATTGAATGTTCTATCCTTGACACGAAGCCCAACGAATCTCCTCCACTTATCCTGACACATCTCCACACCCTGTCCTAGCAGGGGAGGATCAAAACATCTTGATGTGCGGGGCACTCGAGTGTTCCTGGGGCACAAGGGCGCCTTCCGCCGAATAACCAAACCAAAGGGGCGCATCTCTCCAGCGGCGCCTACTTTCCATGACGGGGACTGCATGCCCTTCTCTACCTGCCACACAACACCTCTGATCTTGCCCTGCGTGCTAATTACCATTCAATTTATCTTTTCCAACTGCTCCATCACATGGTTTCAAACTGGTCAGAACTGGCGGCAATGACTTAATCAATACAGTTATCGTAGCAGAAAGTGTGTGCACTAACTTGTAGAAATATGGGCGGTGATGGCCAAGTGGTTACGGTATTGAGCTCTGGGTGGCAAAGGTCCCAAGTTCAACGCTCGCACCACTCGGAACATTTCCCAAATCCACGGCTCACCGGCGAAACAGTGTGTGCGGCGTCATTAGTCGTATTCTTGCATAAAGTGCGTCGAGAACCATATAATAAATATGCAATAACAAAACTGGTAGAAACGGGCGTTGCTTATTTCCAAATTCCTCCGCTTACCCGAAGATTAGGCGTCATGTCTTCACCGATATTCCAAAGAACGCAGTTATTAGCGATCCATAAGCTTCCTGCTGCGGCTTGGTGTTCGATCCTCTGCCAGCAGCAAGGGAGCCACAGCCCGCCTGCTGCTCCCACCCGTCCGGCTCGTGGCGCATTACATTGGCAACGCAGAGCCCAACTGTGCCACGCCAAAGCACGTCCGTCCCACGTCCATGCCAAGTCCTCATAGTCGCGCTTCACTGCGACTCGTCGTGCCGTGCACTCCTTAACTGGCGCCCCACGTCCACGCCAGGTCCTCATGGTCGCGCTTCACTGCGACTCTCGTGCCGTGCACTCCTTAACTGGCGCCCCACGTCCATGCCAGGTCCTCATGGTCGCGCTTCACTGCGACTCTCGTGCCGTGCACTCCTTAACTGGCGCCCCACGTCCATGCCAAGTCCTCATAGTCGCGCTTCACTGCGACCCGTCGTGCCGTGCACTCCTTAACTGGCGCCCCACGTCCACACTAGGTCCTCATGGTCGCGCTTCACTGCGACCCGTCGTGCCGTGCACTCCTTAACTGGCGCCCCACGTCCACGCCAGGTCCTCATGGTCGCGCTTCACTGCGACTCTCGTGCCGTGCACTCCTTAACTGGCGCCCCACGTCCACACCAGGTCCTCATGGTCGCGCTTCACTGCGACTCGTCACGCCGTGCACTCCTTAACTGGCGCCCCACGTCCACACAAGGTCCTCATGGTCGCGCTTCACTGCGACTCGTCGTGCCGTGCACTCCTTAACTGGCGCCCCACGTCCACACCAGGTCCTCAGAGTCGCGCTTCACTGCGACCCGTCGTGCCGTGCCCCCATTAACTGGCGGTGACGGGTGATCCGGGGACACGAGCTCCGTGTATCGGGGCGCAGCTTAACGTTGGAAACACAACGCCTCCACTACAGCCGTGCCGGGTGTAACTAATTGCATGCTTTATTTGTCAACTCTCTCGCCTCTCGCTTCTGCTGTCGGCATCCGCCGCGAGTGCAGTTCGCAGTCCAAACTGCCCGAGGGCTTGGAGTGATCAGTCGCCTTTGTTCACCTTTGACCCGGTCGATGTTGGTCGACACGTGACTCCCGGGAGGTCAGCAGAGTGGTGGGAGAGGGGAGGGCAGGGTGATAGTCGGCTGTCTGAAGAGACAGCCTTCAGACGTCCGTCACCAAGTTTCCTGTGTGACATGGAGCAAGCATGGCGCATACATGGAGGAATCATATCTGCTGAAACGAACCTGTATCTGTTATTAGAGTTGGATGCATTATATGCTCTTCAATTTCTGATACCCGATCTAGAGCAGGGCACTACGGAAAGGCTCCTCCCCTTCCCCGACCAGAGAACGGCGTCTTTTGGTCGGAGAAAGTTGTCACCTCCTACCTCTATCTAAGAACACCTCGAATTTATCAGGAGGTGCTCAGACAACAGTTTTCCGCGAAAGCACCTTTGTGACAAGCATTGTGCCCTTTCAGTAGGTAGGAATGCATCCATTCGGATTTTCCGCGATCAGTGTTCTCTAGGACAACCCCAGACTCCTCCATTCCCCAGCCAAAGTTTCGTGGTAGCTAGTGCTATTGCTTGTTGTGCAACGCTTTGAGTTAAGCGTTACATTATCAGACTTAGACACGGGATAACTACAAACGTGGTGTAGCCGTGGCCGTCCATAGCTCGGTAGTTCAGTGGCGGTGTGCACTGTGGCATAGCCGCCTTATTTTCCGACCCGTCCACGTCTCATTGTGCAGCGATCTGTACTTCAGCACAGCCGACATATTTGTCCACTAGTGCACACCTCCTCACCGCGTGTGTGTCTCTCGCCAGGTGCTGGTGGTTCTAGTGCTGGTTGTTCTAGTGTACACCCCACCGTGTTTGTGTCTCTCGCCAGGTGCTGGTGGTTCTAGTGCTGGTTGTTCTAGTGCACACCTCCTCACCGCGTGTGTGTCTCTCGCCAGGTGCTGGTGGTTCTAGTGCTGGTTGTTCTAGTGCACACCCCACCGTGTTTGTGTCTCTCGCCAGGTGCTGGTGGTTCTAGTGCTGGTTGTTCTAGTGCACACCTCCTCACCGCGTGTGTGTCTCTCGCCAGGTGCTGGTGGTTCTAGTGCTGGTTGCTAGCACGCACGGCTTCTTCTTCAAGCTCTTCGGCTTCGGCAAGAAGCGTGGTCGCGGCCATGGCGGATACCGCGGCAAGGGTCACAGAGGTCACGGCGGCGGCCACGGCGGCGGAGGTCACAGAGGCCACGGAGGCGGGTATGGAGGTCACGGTGGCGGTAGCAATGGCTACATCAAGGTGTTTCCAGTGAGCCAAAGTTACGGACCTCCGTCGCAAAGTTACGGACCTCCGTCACAAAGTTACGGACCTCCGTCAAGCGACTATGACCACGGCAGTGGAGGAGGAGGAGGAGGATATTCAAGCGGAGGAGGACACGGCAGTGGCGGAGGAGGACACGGTGGTGGCGGAGGAGGATACAGCGGTGGTGGAGGAGGAGGACACGGCAGTGGCGGAGGAGAACACGGTGGTGGTGGAGGAGGAGGACACGGTGGTGGTGGAGGAGGATACAGCGGTGGTGGAGGAGGAGGACACGGTGGTGGTGGAGGAGGAGGACACGGTGGTGGTGGAGGAGGATACAGCGGTGGTGGAGGAGGAGGACACGGTGGTGGTGGAGGAGGAGGACACGGTGGTGGAGGAGGAGGACACGGTGGTGGAGGAGGAGGACACGGCAGTGGCGGAGGCGGATACGGCGGTGGTGGAGGAGGAGGACATGGCAGTGTAGGGGGAGGAGGATACAGCGGAGGTGGAGGAGGAGGACACGGTGGTGGTGGAGGAGGAGGAGGATACAGCGGCGGCGGAGGAGGAGGACATGGTGGTGGTGGAGGAGGACATGGCAGTGTAGGGGGAGGAGGATACAGCGGAGGTGGAGGAGGAGGACACGGTGGTGGTGGAGGAGGAGGAGGATACGGCGGCGGCGGAGGAGGAGGACATGGTGGCGGAGGAGGAGGACATGGCAGTGGAGGAGGAGGAGGATACAGCGGAGGTGGAGGAGGAGGACACGGTGGTGGTGGAGGAGGAGGAGGATACAGCGGCGGCGGAGGAGGAGGGCACGGTGGTGGTGGAGGAGGACATGGCAGTGGAGGGGGAGGAGGAGGATACAGCGGTGGTGGAGGAGGAGGACGCGGTAGTAGCGGAGGAGGATACGGCGGTGGGGGAGGACATTCAGGGCAAGGTAGTGGCGGAGGAGGAGGGTATTCTGGAGGAGGACATTCAGGAAACGGTGGTGGTGGAGGAGGAGGGTATTCGGAAGGAGGACATGGTGGAGAAGAACGTGGAAATAGCGGAGGATATTCAGGAGGAGGGCAGGGGAGCGGGGGAGGCGGAGGAGGACATTCCGGAGGACAAGGACATGGTGATGGTGGAGGAGGATATTCAGGAGGAAGCGGCGGTAGCGGAGGAGGATATTCAGGAGGAGGAGGATTCGGAGGCGGTGGAGGAGGTGGCGGCGGATATGATGGAGGAGCAGGTGGAGGTCAGATCGTTTTAGGTAAGATGGCAGAGCTAACACGGGCGAAATAATGCGCATTAATTGCGCCGTGGTTGGATAAGGTTGCAGCCTCCCAGTGTGTTCGGAAATAACCGCCGAAGGAAACAAGATAACAGCTTATAGCAGGGTGTATTTTCCCCGTCACCAATTTCGTATATTCGGCGAAACTTTTGACCACATGTTTTCGAAAGTCATTCACTTATGCTAGATCAAATGTGAATAAGCATGTTGAAAATCCACTGCGCATAACTGTTTTCAAGCTGGAGAATTAGTACTAAATGTGCCGTCTCACCTGTACAGCTGACACCACTACTATCCGAGCTGCATTATATAGCAGTGTCAGGAAACGCAAGCCCAGCATAGACAACATCCCGATAGCTGGCGATACACAGGCGAAAACCAGAGGACCAGAGTAGCGTGCACTCCTAGAAAAGCGCGATCATTACCTCAGCAAACTGCATGCAGCAGTGCTGCATCGCTCAGTTATAACACAGCCTTTTGAATTTTCCCACAGTTCGCTGAAATATGCTGTTGGAGAAAGCAATGGGATAGTATTTTTCTGCCCTGTCGCAACGTCATCTACTGATGCATGTTGAAGTGCTTTACCTTTTTGTCTGACATTTTAGTTTTCGTCTGTTTTACCGCACCTATGTCACGTGTTTTGACGACCGGTGATGTCCATTGATGGGAGCCCGCTCTCAGTCTGCGGTGCGGAAGGGGATGTTCCACCATGCATTTTGGCCCAGAGCATCAGGATGCGCCGCAGGCGGAATGCTCAATTTTCTTCGGGCGAGTGTCCAGACCCCCGGCATGGGATCTCGCCCGTGCCCTTGTTTGTGTTTGCATTGGTCGTTGTCTCATCACGGCATCACGGTGTTCCGGCCATCGCCAGGGTACGGGGCAGCGCCAGCGGCCTCGCTCGGCTACTCAGCGCCATCTGGTGGAGGGCCGACCTCGTCGTCAGGGTCGTACGCCGCTCCGGTCGCCATGCACGTGATCCCGGCACCCAACCTCAGCCTGGCTCCATCTGGCGGATACAGCGCCCCTGGCGGACAACAGGTAACTGATGGTGTAATGCTTGGCCGGGTGATGGCAGCACGGGTTAAGGCCAGGCCGAAGCCCACAACTCGAACGGGACGAGGCATGTGAAGAGCCTACGTGGGCTCCAACTGTTCCGACTATATCTCGCCCCAATTAGCCCTCGAAACATAGTTGTCCAACAGGCGTTGATCATGGAGTCACCCTTTCGTCGATCCAGGGGTGCAAAGAGACATTTTGACGGGAGAGGGGCCGAGCCACCATGTTCAAGTGCTGTTGCTGGAAGGCCGTATAATTTGCATTGGATGGAAACAACCTCGTCTCACCGCTAAAGCGTCCAGGACATCGTTTTCCACCCCCTCCCCTCCCCTCCCCCTCCTGACCTGACTTCCACCCCACTCCCCCTGAGTCAGGTTCAGCCTCGATGGAAAGTGTCGACAACGAAGCGACAAATTATGCAATGACATTTTCAATGCAGCAACAACCTTTAAGTAAGGCATATATTGTTCACCCAGAATGTTCGTGTAAGTACCGACGTTCAGCCATCTTGATTGATACAAATCATAGTACTAAGGTAGCACAGGACCAGCGACGATATGTGCAAGTCATTACTTACACATATCTGCAGAAATTGCCACATGTCTGTTATATTCAAGCATATATGCGTGCACATGAGTTAAGTTTTCCCTGCCACCTTTCTAGAGCACTGCAATCATGCACTACCATTTACATTTATAATAATTTATCGATGTACATGGAACTATTTTGGTATTTTGGTGGTGACGACTATTTTGATCCATTTTGACAGATTACCCATTTTGACCGAAATGTGGCTATGAGCAGAGGAGCAAATACTCACCAACTCACCATCTAGGGCAGACAACAGAGTTAGGTGTAAAGTAAGCCGGGAAAGCAAAACAGTGGGCAGTGAAAAGCAAAACAAGTATATATTCCAGATCTCCCGTAAATTATTTCTACATCGCCATCCAATGGTTGTTAGACTTACTCCAGTGTGCCTAGCAGTAAGAAAAGCTCGAACTCTGGCACAGCACCATTGTAACACCCATAGGAGGAGGAAGAGCTGGCGGTTGGTTCGGGTGACGAGTGTGACAGTCTCTAGAGTGCCATACGAATGTCTTTGGAGCCAGAAAAGGCACCAGAATATGGTTGTTAGTGCCGACGCACTCCTGCTATCTGTTGACGGAAAGTACAAACAAAAGTGCAAGAGTTCGCCGTGAGAGGTCTCCATAAAGTAATTTTGAATGGGAAGCCGCAACCATTGTTGGTTGCGAGATCACCATCCAGGCCAACGAGACTCCGCCCTCAGTCATGCTCAAGTAATGCGTGAAAAGTGAGAGGTGAAAGGGGAGGGGTGTCGACACGCTCGCCCCTCTACCTATCACGTGAGAGGATGTCATAGCACCCCAGAAAGTGCCTAGTAAAGTATCATGCGACAAATAACAGGTAGTCTTCCTTTCATGGCATGTGACTGGTTGTCAACGTTTCGCTCCTCTGATGTTCAGTTATATTGAGGAATTGAGAACCAGCGCTGAGAACATTAACATGATTTGTTTCATTTCAGACCAGCATCGGCCAATCATACAACGCACCAGCAAACGGTGTGGAGCAGTCATACAGTGCCCCATCCGTCAGTGTGGGACAATCCTACAGTCCCCCATCAGCTGGTGTGGGACAATCCTATAGTGCCCCATCAGGTGGTGTAGATCAATCATATAGTGCCCCTTCAGCTAATGTGGGACAATCCTATAGCTCCCCATCAATTTCTGCGGGACAGTTCTATAATTCCCCATCGGCTGGTGGTGGGCAGTCTTACAGTGCCCCGTCAGCAGGTGTCGGACAATCCTACAGTTCCCCATCAGCTACCGTGGGGAATTCCTATAGTTCCCCAGCAACAAGTGGTGGGCAGTCTTACAGTGCACCATCAGCTGGTAGCAGCCAGTCATATAGTGCTCCATCAGGTGGTGTGGGACAATCGTCCAGTGTCCTAGGTGTCCATACTATCGTACCGACGTACAGTTCCCCCTCACAATCGCTGAGCGATCCCCGAGAAGTTGGCACGGCCTACAGCGCGGACCCGCCACCCTCCGTCGCCTCTGCCGTGACATCCGCCGGCGTGCCGGGTCAAGGCTACTCGACACCTCTGCAGCAGGTACAGCTGTCCCCTGGGACAGGCACAGTGGTACCCCGGGACAGGTACAACCGTCCCCGGGACAGGTACAGCCGTCCCCCGGGACAGGTACAGCAGTCCCCCGGGACAGGTACAGAGTCGACCCCGGGAAAGGTACAGCAGTCCCCCGGGACAGGTACAGCCGACCTCGGGACAGGTACAGCCGTCCCCGGGACAGGTACAGCCGCCCACTAAATCGGGACAGGTACAGCCGCCCCCGGACAGGTACAGCTGTCCCCTGGGAGAGGTACAGTGGTACCCCGGGACAGGTACAACCGACCTCGGGACAGGTACAGCTGTCCCCGAGACAGTCAGTCGTCAGGTACAGTACAGTCGTCCTCTGGGACAGGTGCATCCGTCCCCTGGGACAGGTACAGTGGTCTCCTGGGACAGGTACAGCTGTCCCCTGGACAGGTACAGCTGTCCCCTGGGACAGGTACAGCAGTCCCCCGGGACAGGTACAACCGTCCCCGGGACAGGTACAGCCGACCTCGGGACAGGTACAGCCGTCCCCGGGACAGGTACAGCTGTCCCCTGGGACAGGTACAGTGGTCTCCCGGGGCAGATACAACCGTCCCCGGGATAGGTACAGCCGACCTCGGGACAGGTACAACCGACCTCGGGACAGGTACAGCCGTCCCCCGGGACAGGTACAGCCGTCCCCTGGACAGGTACAGCCGTCCCCCGGGACAGGTACAATGGTCCCCCAGGACAGGTACAACCGTCCCCGGGACAGGTACAACCGTCCCCGGGACAGGTACAGCCGTCCCCTGGGACAGGTACAGTGGTTTCCCGGGACAGGTACAGTGGTCCCCGGAACAGGTACAACCGTCCCCGGGACAGGTACAGCCGACCTCGGGACAGGTACAGTGGTCCCCCGGGACAGGTACAACCGTCCCCGGGACAGGTGCAACCGTCCCCGGGACAGGTACAGCTGTCCCCCGGGACAGGTACAGTGGTTTCCCCGGGACAGGTACAGTGGTCCCCGGAACAGGTACAACCGTCCCCGGGACAGGTACAGCCGACCTCGGGACAGGTACAGTGGTCTCCCGGGACAGGTACAGCCGTCCCCGGGACAGGTACAGCCGTCCCCGGGACAGGTACAGTGGTCTCCCGGGACAGGTACAACCGTCCCCGGGACAGGTACAGCCGTCCCCGGGACAGGTACAGCCGTCCCCCGGGACAGGTACAGTGGTCTCCCGGAACAGGTACAACCGTCCCCGGGACAGGTACAGCCGTCCCCGGGACAGGTACAGCCGTCCCCGGGACAGGTACAGCCGACCCCGGGACAGGTACAGTGGTCTCCCGGGACAGGTACAGCCGTCCCCGGGACAGGTACAGCTGTCCCCTGGGACAGGTACAGTGATCTCCCGGGATAGGTACAGCGTCAACCCCGGGACAGGTACAACCGTCCCCGGGACAGGTACAGAGTCGACCCCGGGACAGGTACAGCTGTCCCCTGGGACAGGTACAGTGGTCTCCCGGGACAGATACAACCGTCCCCGGGATAGGTACAGCCGACCTCGGGACAGGTACAACCGACCTCGGGACAGGTACAGCCGTCCCCCGGGACAGGTACAGCCGTCCCCTGGACAGGTACAGCCGTCCCCCGGGACAGGTACAATGGTCCCCCAGGACAGGTACAACCGTCCCCGGGACAGGTACAACCGTCCCCGGGACAGGTACAGCCGTCCCCTGGGACAGGTACAGTGGTTTCCCGGGACAGGTACAGTGGTCCCCGGAACAGGTACAACCGTCCCCGGGACAGGTACAGCCGACCTCCGGGACAGGTACAGTGGTCCCCCGGGACAGGTACAACCGTCCCCGACAGGTGACCTCCCCGGGACAGGTACAGCTGTCCCCCGGGACAGGTACAGTGGTTTCCCGGGACAGGTACAGTGGTCCCCGGAACAGGTACAACCGTCCCCGGGACAGGTACAACCGACCTCGGGACAGGTACAGTGGTCACCTGGGACAAGACAGCCGCCCCCGGGATAGGTACAGCCGACCCCGGGACAGGTACAGTGGTCCCCTGGGACAGGTACAGCCGTCCCCGGGACAGGTACAGCCGTCCTCCGGGACAGGTACAGCCATCCCCGGGACAGGTACAGCCGTCCCCGAAGTACAGCCGTCCCCGGGACAGGTACAGCCGTCCCCTGGGACAGGTACAGTGGTCTCCCGGAACAGGTACAACCATCCCCGGGACAGGTACAGCCGTCCCCGGGACAAGTACAGCCGACCTCGGGACATGTACAGCCGTCCCCGGGACAGGTGCAACCGTCCCCGGGACAGGTACAATGGTCTCCCGGGACAGGTACAACCGTCCCCGGGACAGGTACAACCATCCCCGGGACAGGTACAGCCGTCCCCTGGGACAGGTACAGTGGTCCCCCGGAACAGGTACAACCGTCCCCGAGACAGGTACAGCCGCCCCCGGGACAGGTACAGCCGTCCCCGGGACAGGTACAGCCGTCCCCGGGACAGGCACAGCCGACCACGGGACAGGTACAGCTGTCCCCTGGGACAGGCACTGTGGTCTCCCGGGACAGGTACAACCGTCCCCGGGACAGGTACAGCGTCGACCCCGGGACAGGTACAGAGTCGACCCTGGGACAGGTACAGCTGTCCCCTGGGACAGGCACTGTGGTCTCCCGGGACAGGTACAACCGTCCCCGGGATAGGTACAGCCGACCTCGGGACAGGTACAGCCGTACCCCGGGACGGGTACAGCAATCCCCCGGGATAGGTACAGCCATCCCCCGGGATAGGTACAGAGTCAACCCCGGGACAGGTGATGTTCTGGCGACACTATACCGGCGCAGTAGTGCCCTGTGTGGTGTAGCTGGTATGTTCTGCCGACACTATACCGGTATACCGGTGCAGTAGTGCCCTGTGTGGTGTAGCTGGTATGGTTCTGCCGACACTATACCGGTGCAGTAGTGCCCTGTGTGGTGTAGCTGGTATGGTTCTGCCGACACTATACCGGTATACCGGCGCAGTAGTGCCCTGTGTGGTGTAGCTGGTGATGTTCTGCCGACACTATACCGGTGCAGTAGTGCCCTGTGTGGTGATGTTCTGGCGACACTATACCGGCGCAGTAGTGTGACCGATCGCATGTCGGGCGGTCGTCGCCTGGCTGTGGAGGAGCTGTGTGGCCATGAGTGTGACCGCTGCCGCTTTGTCGGAGGTTGACATGTCAAGTTTGCGTGATCTATGGCAAGACAAGCCCCTGGTTTAACCTACTTTCCTTCGAAAGCCAATGTGAATCAGAGGGAATTGGGTTTGCAGGTGGCATTGCAACAGCACCGAAGCTCAAAAGGAAGAGAACTGCTTTCCCCTTTCGCAGATGATTTTTGTTTGAATTCATCGTGACAAGAACTTTTATGATTTGTTTTTCGTGGCAGTGTCGTGCTTGCTGAATAATAATTCCGAAGCTAATCTCTCCCCAGCACGTAGTCGATATTAATTATGCAGCGTTACTGTGGCAGTGATCTTTTTGTACCGCAGTCGTACTGATGCCACCGTCATTGTGTACCGCAGCGGTACTGTAGTCACCGTCATTATGTACCGCAGCGGTACTGATGTCACCGTCATTGTATACTGCAGCGGTACTGATGCCACCGTCATTGTGTACTGCAGCGGTACTGATGTCACCGTCATTGTATACCGCAACGGTACTGACGCTGCCAGCGTTGTACGCCACTTTTCATGCCCCACTGCTGCTGCAGTTTGCTATTGTGGCTGGGAACCGCTCGGCTGCGTTGAGACGTGAATGCTGTGCTATAGTCGCTGTGCTGCTGTGACGTGAGCTCTGTGCTGTGATTGCTGTGCCGTGACGTGCATGCTGTGTTGTGATTGCTGTGCCGTTACGTGAATGGTATGCTGTAACATGAATGATGTGCTGTGATCGCTGTGCTGTGACGCTAATGATGTGCTGTGATCGCTGTGCTGTGTCGTGAATGCTGTGCTGTGACTGCTGTGCTGTGTCGTGAATGCTGTGATGTGACCGCTGTGCTGTGTCGTGAATGCTGTGATGTGACTGCTGTGCTGTGTCGTGAATGCTGTGCTGTGACTGCTGTGCTGTGTCGTGAATGCTGTGTGTGACCGCTGTGCTGTTGTGACCTGAACGCCGCGCTGTAACTGCCGCAGGTCCCACAAGCCGGCATACAGAGTTCATCTGTACTGAGCGACTACGGGCCTCCCTCAGACGCTATCAACAGCATACAGGTACAGGATACACGTCATCAACAGCATACAGGTACAGGATACACGTCATCAACAGCATACAGGTACAGGGTACACACAATCAACAGCATACAGGTACAGGATACACACAATCAACAGCATACAGGTACAGGGTACACGTCATCAACAGCATACAGGTACAGGGTACACACCAATCAACAGCATACAGGTACAGGATACACGCCATCAACAGCATACAGGTACAGGATACACGTCATCAACAGCATACAGGTACAGGATACACGTCATCAACAGCATACAGGTACAGGATACACGTCATCAACAGCATAACGGTACACATCAAAGCATACAGGTACAGGATACACACCATCAACAGCATACAGGTACAGGATACACGCCATCAACAGCATACAGGTACAGGATACACACCATCAACAGCATACAGGTACAGGATACACACAATCAACAGCATACAGGTACAGGGTACACACCATCAACAGCATACAGGTACAGGATACACACAATCAACAGCATACAGGTACAGGGTACACACCATCAACAGCATACAGGTACAGGATACACACCATCAACAGCATACAGGTACAGGATACACAACATCAACAGCATACAGGTACAGGATACACACAATCAACAGCATACAGGTACAGGGTACACACAATCAACAGCATACAGGTACAGGATACACGTCATCAACAGCATACAGGTACAGGGTACACACCATCAACAGCATACAGGTACAGGATACACACAATCAACAGCATACAGGTACAGGATACACGCCATCAACAGCATACAGGTACAGGATACACACAATCAACAGCATACAGGTACAGGATACACACAATCAACAGCATACAGGTACAGGGTACACACACATCAACAGCATACAGGTACAGGATACACGTCATCAACAGCATACAGGTACAGGATACACACCATCAACAGCATACAGGTACAGGATACACGCCATCAACAGCATACAGGTACAGGGTACACACAATCAACAGCATACAGGTACAGGATACACACAATCAACAGCATACAGGTACAGGATACACACAATCAACAGCATACAGGTACAGGATACACAAAACAAAACAGAAAAACAGATACAAACATACAGGTACAGGAACACAATCAACAGCATACAGGTACAGGATACACACCATCAACAGCATACAGGTACAGGGTACACACAATCAACAGCATACAGGTACAGGATACACACAATCAACAGCATACAGGTACAGGGTACACGCCATCAACAGCATACAGGTACAGGGTACACACAATCAACAGCATACAGGTACAGGGTACACACCATCAACAGCATACAGGTACAGGATACACACAATCAACAGCATACAGGTACAGGATACACACAATCAACAGCATACAGGTACAGGATACACACAATCAACAGCATACAGGTACAGGATACACACAATCAACAGCATACAGGTACAGGATACACGCCATCAACAGCATACAGGTACAGGATACACACAATCAACAGCATACAGGTACAGGATACACACAATCAACAGCATACAGGTACAGGGTACACACAATCAACAGCATACAGGTACAGGGTACACACAATCAACAGCATACAGGTACAGGATACACACAATCAACAGCATACAGGTACAGGGTACACACAATCAACAGCATACAGGTACAGGGTACACACAATCAACAGCATACAGGTACAGGATACACACAATCAACAGCATACAGGTACAGGATACACACAATCAACAGCATACAGGTACAGGGTACACACCATCAACAGCATACAGGTACAATACACATCATCAACAGCATACAGGTACAGGGTACACACAATCAACAGCATACAGGTACAGGGTACACACAATCAACAGCATACAGGTACAGGATACACACCATCAACAGCATACAGGTACAGGATACACACCATCAACAGCATACAGGTACAGGGTACACGCATCAACAGCATACAGGTACAGGGTACACACCATCAACAGCATACAGGTACAGGGTACACGCCATCAACAGCATACAGGTACAGGATACACACAATCAACAGCATACAGGTACAGGATACACGCCATCAACAGCATACAGGTACAGGGTACACACAATCAACAGCATACAGGTACAGGATACACGTCATCAACAGCATACAGGTACAGGATACACACAATCAACAGCATACAGGTACAGGATACACACCATCAACAGCATACAGGTACAGGATACACACATCAACAGCATACAGGTACAGGATACAGAAATCAACAGCATAAGGTACACACAATCAACAGCATACAGGTACAGGATACACACCATCAACAGCATACAGGTACAGGATACACGCCATCAACAGCATACAGGTACAGGGTACACACCAATCAACAGCATACAGGTACAGGGTACACGTCATCAACAGCATACAGGTACAGGATACACACAATCAACAGCATACAGGTACAGGGTACACACCATCAACAGCATACAGGTACAGGATACACGCCATCAACAGCATACAGGTACAGGATACACACAATCAACAGCATACAGGTACAGGATACACACAATCAACAGCATACAGGTACAGGATACACACAATCAACAGCATACAGGTACAGGATACACACAATCAACAGCATACAGGTACAGGATACACGCCAATCAACAGCATACAGGTACAGGGTACACTAAAAAGAATCAACAGTACAGGTACAGGATACACACAATCAACAGCATACAGGTACAGGATACACACCATCAACAGCATACAGGTACAGGGTACACGCCATCAACAGCATACAGGTACAGGGTACACGTCATCAACAGCATACAGGTACAGGGTACACACAATCAACAGCATACAGGTACAGGGTACACGCCATCAACAGCATACAGGTACAGGGTACACGCCATCAACAGCATACAGGTACAGGGTACACGCCATCAACAGCATACAGGTACAGGGTACACGTCATCAACAGCATACAGGTACAGGGTACACACAATCAACAGCATACAGGTACAGGGTACACACAATCAACAGCATACAGGTACAGGGTACACGCCATCAACAGCATACAGGTACAGGATACACACAATCAACAGCATACAGGTACAGGATACACGCCATCAACAGCATACAGGTACAGGGTACACGCCATCAACAGCATACAGGTACAGGGTACACGCCATCAACAGCATACAGGTACAGGATACACACCATCAACAGCATACAGGTACAGGATACACACAATCAACAGCATACAGGTACAGGGTACACGCCATCAACAGCATACAGGTACAGGATACACACAATCAACAGCATACAGGTACAGGATACACACAATCAACAGCATACAGGTACAGGGTACACGCCATCAACAGCATACAGGTACAGGATGCACACAATCAACAGCATGCAGGTACAGAGTACACACAATCAACAGCATACAGGTACAGGATACACGTCATCAACAGCATACAGGTACAGGGTACACGCCATCAACAGCATGCAGGTACATGATACACGCCATCAACAGCATACAGGTACAGGGTACACGCCATCAACAGCATACAGGTACAGGATACACGTCATCAACAGCATACAGGTACAGGGTACACGCCATCAACAGCATACAGGTACATGATACACACAATCAACAGCATACAGGTACAGGGTACACGCCATCAACAGCATACAGGTACAGGATACACACAATCAACAGCATACAGGTACAGGGTACACGCCATCAACAGCATACAGGTACATGATACACGTCATCAACAGCATACAGGTACATGATACACGTCATCAACAGCATACAGGTACATGATATACGTCATCAACAGCATACAGGTACACGATACACGTCATCAACATCATACATGTACATGATACACGTCATCAACAGCATACAGGTACAGGGTACACGCCATCAACAGCATACAGGCACATGATATACGTCATCAACAGCATACAGGTACACGATACACGTCATCAACAGCATACAGGTACATGATACACGCCATCAACAGCATACAGGTACAGGGTACACGTCATCAACAGCATACAGGTACATGATACACGCCATCAACAGCATACAGGTATTTGCAGATCCATCATACAGTGCTGGTATCAGACAATCGTTTCACATACTTATTGAAGGGCGGTCCAGTGCTAGATGCCCCGACTTCTACGCTCATCAAGGTATAGTTCATTTCTGAGGAAAAATAGGAAACTACTTGTATTGGAGTGTTGCCATTTTTAGGTATTGTAGCTTACACTTTGTGTTTGAATGATGACAAGCGCTTGAAACGAACTAGAAGATGGTAAGCATGTGAAAAAAAACGTACACCTGGTCTTCTTTAGAAAACGGGTAAACAATTCCAGGAAGTATTTATTGTCACAGTGTACTCGACAAACCCATAACCAGTGCAGATGCTATCATCGAGCGCACCGCATGGTCATCATCACCACCTCCATTGTCACTGGCCTGGAGACTTGCCACAGTGCGTCTCGGAATCTCAGCGATAAGCTATGTGTTCGCTGACCGAATCACCACCGGAAAGCAGCGGTAGACATGTAGCAGTCTGTAGGCATGTAGCAGTATGCAGGCAGACAGACAGACAGACAGACAGACTTTATTGAGGTCATCCACAATTGACTTGTGGCTATTACGACATGGCGTCAAATAGATAAGACAACACAGCACAAAAGGTAAAAAAGAGGGTCAAAATCACAGAATACAAGTTAAACTATAAAAAAAATATGTAGCAGTCCGCATGCATGTATCAACTTGTGGGCATGTAACAGTTTGTAGGCATGTAACAGTTTGTAGGCATGTAGTAGTATGTATGCATGTAGCGGTCCGTGGGCATGCATCAATGCGTGGGCATGTAGCAGTCTGTAGACATGTAGCTGTACGTAGACATGCAACAGTCTGTGGGCATGCAGCAGTCTGCATACATGGCTGTAGGCATGTAGCCGTCTGTAGACATGTAGCTGTATGTGGGCATGTAGCAGTCTGTGGGCATGCAGCAGTCTGTAGGCATGTTGCAGTCTGTAAGCATGCATCAACACACAACAGACTATTGTTATGAAATTACTTGTGAATCGTGCGCATTTTCCAACCAGCTTGTGCTTCGTGTGTAATAAACGTCGACTATTGGCAGTGGACAATGCCTTCCGGACACGAGTACTTCCCACACGGCAGAGCACAGGGGCGCACGCGGCCATTTCCCGCCACATCATTGGCACCAGTGACGTCTTTGATATCTCCTTTTTCAGACGTCAATAAACACACAGATTGACGCGGCGTTTGTGCGGAATTCCCTGCCGCCTAATGTCGGCCTCGACGGAGCGCCACCTATTGGTGACATCGGCGTGGCGAACTACCAGTGACCGCCGCACTGATGGTGAGGACGCCACCGTTGCCGACTTTGGCTTGCAATCTGGATGGCGGTTCTCGTGACTACGACGCATGGAAATGTTATCTGTTACACAGGCATCTTGCATACAATGTGCGTCATGTAAGCATTGTATATGTGTCATCCATGCTGTGTGTCACAGAGGTATTAAATATGTGCCATTCAGGTATTACATGTGTCTTCCATACAATGCCCATCATATATGTGCTGGCATAGGTGTCTTTTGTGCCATGTGCCATGCATATATTATATGCGTGTCCTCAACATATTGTGTGTCATATATGTACTACATTGGCTTCATCCATGCACAAAAGTACAATAAAATTATGGCATTAAACATTTGATGTCCGTGGCGTTAGATGGAAGGAATACAACCAAAAGCTTCTCGTTCACCTATGTTGGATATTTGACCGAGCCCTGTCAGTGCTCGACGAATCGAAGTCCGGCTCCAAGAATGCATTCTCCGTAATTGCACGATTTAATTAGGACATTGGAACAACTAAGAGAACTACTATCGCTTATAGGCTCGTTTTAACACTGAACATGATACTATTCAAATATTTAGTTGTGACTATAGACAAATATTAATCACCGGTGCACAGAGACACAACAAATTATCGCAGTAGGGAAGACCAATAGTGATTGCATCGTTGTATTACCAGAGTGTATGACTCTTGACGTGCCATGCAGATAAGTACAGGCACACACTGACATACGTGACTGCCAGTCTGCCGTTTTGTGTGCAGGTGGCGCCTGGAGGGCCGTAGCAGGCACGGGTCCGGCGGCGGAGACCAGCAGTCTGGTCCTGCCACTGAACTCCAGCTTAGTCAGCCAGATTCTACCAGCTGGAACCAGGTGCTACCAGCTGGAACCAAATGCTACCAGCTGGAACCAAGTGCTACCAGCTGGAACCAAGTGCCACCAGCTGGAACCAGGTGCTATCAGTGGTAACCAGATGTTACCAGCTTGGATGAGACGCTACCAGTTGGAACCAAGTGCTATCAATGGCAACTAGATGTTACCAGCTTGAATGAGGTGCTACCAGCTGGAACCAGGTGCTATCAGTGGTAACCAGATGTTACCAGCTTGAATGAGGTGCTACCAGCTGGAACCAGGTGCTATCAGTGGTAACCAGATGTTACCAGCTTGAATGAGGTGCTACCAGCTGGAATCAGTTGCTACCAGTTGGGACCAGGTGTTGCCAGTTTGGGACCAGGTGTTGCCAGTTGGGACCAGACAGAACCAGCTTAGATCGGGTGTTGCCGGTGGAGACAAACGCTGCCAGTGACCATCCCGCGCAGGGCTGGCGAGTCAAGTCGTCCGCTGGGCTCGTGCGGCAACGAACTGCACACCAACCGCACGAGCCGCACGAGCCGCACGAGCCGCACGAGCCGCACGAGCCCCACGGGCCGCACGGGGCGCGTGAACGCAGGTTTCGAGCCCCCCGTCGGACGGGTAAGTGAGTGTCGAGCGTGAGGCTCGGAGCACTACGTGAAGCGACCTTATCTTGATGGCTCGGAACACTACGTGAAGCGATGAAATATTGATGGTTCGTAACACTACGTGAAGCGACCTTATCTTGATGGCTCCGAACGCTACGTGAAGCGACCGTATGATGTTGCGATGTGGTGCTACCTGATTTGTGAGGAATCTATGAGAAGCGCGTTCCTGTGGCTGCCCTGGCCGCTGCCGTCCCTGGCCACCGGCACGTGTTTTGTGTGCGTCGAGCAGCGATACAATAGACCGAAGATGTTTAGCGTAGGAATGCTGCCATTGTGTTGCCTCGACATCCTCAGCAATCGACCGTACACCGAGCTTCGCCATTTCCCCCAGTGCAGGGCGAGGTGGGTTGCTCTGACACCCCGTAGCATGTCCCAATGACGTGCAACAAAACCAGTATGCTGCATGAACGAAATGTCAAGATTGATATCCCTTGGATAACTTAGCGATCGGTCAGGTCACCTTAAATATTTTTTATGCTACCAAAATATAAACACTTCACTTTCAACCGCTACCCTCGTGAAAATGGCAGATATTCGCTTGGTATGTCCACTATCTTTTCTCGGTATCTAGGGAAACCAATATGTGGCGGTTTCTTTTATTTAAGCCCATAGGTCAGGGGTCAGATAAAGTAAAACTGCTGACCTCATTTTGGAGATTTACGACATGGTGCCCGAAGACAGCATTTTATAGTTCTCACTGAGAAGAGTTGCACGCTAGTATCGAATGTAGAGTCCATGGCAATCATAGACTCAAAGCCCGACAAAGGTTATCCGAAGTCACGTTAGGTCGTTGACCAAGGCTGTCCTTGTCCAGCTTAATGGCCTGTGCAGACAGGCTAGTTGAGTTGCCCATCGCTACACCACATCCATCACTATTGCTCTTGGTGCAATTAGTTAGTCGCAAACCATTCGCAAATTTGTGGAAGAAGGCGTGACATTTTCCATCTTATGATGTCGTAAGGGTGAAACCTGACATGGCATCTTCAAATGGTTTACACCATATGGTCGGTAGCGGTACGGTACAAAAATATCTACAGCTCCAAAATACTGAGCCTTCAAATACATTAAAACCTCACTATGGAGATGCTTATGCATATATACCATGGACTAAATAAATGCAGGAATAGCCAACTTACTGCAAAATTCAGCCATTTGTTCGGTGTCTCGTCTTCCAATGACCATTGGATCAAACCCGAGATACCTTGCTGCGCTTCACGTTTTTTGTTGCGTTGCTTCCTTAATGGGGTGTGGGATGTCAAATTTCCCCCACAACGTGAAAATAGTGTCTAAAAAGCAGACTTAAGTGGAATTACAATGCCCTTAGCCTAACTGTAAACATGGTGCACAGCAATCACTCATCAGCTACCAGAAGGCGATTCCCTTAGTATTGGGTCTACGTGAAATATATTCAGTTTCTTGAATTCTCAGTAGGCACTATTGTATGAACACCAGTCCATTCATGCATGGACACCGTTTCTTGAGCCGGATACATTTAATTCAATCAAATTGGCGGCAATGGATGCCTGAGGCATGATTATATTTATTGATGCCTTTGAAACGCAAATAAGCTTCATTTCACTCAGTGACCAGACCATCGCGATATCTGCTAATTGTGAAACGCATGCGAAAATAGCATATGTGCTTGTCTTGCGATCTTCCCAGCCGTAGATGACACGATAGTCGCGCTATAAGCTGATACTGCATATCAAAATATTCAGACTTAAAAGGTAGATCGAAGTTTGGCTTTAAATCCACTGATGCTATCGCAAAGTTAGCTTGTTAGTTTGGTGCTCATTTGGTTCCAGCGATCAGTTTGAAGCCATGCTCAACGATTTTTTAGCATGGCTTTTGGATGAAACTTGAATGGGTTTCTCTTGCAACACTGAAAATTATCGATTTGGAGAACTAGGGATATCATGCATTTGCCACTGCAATGCTTATCCATGATAAGCATTGGATATCTCAGTGTTATTGTCAGGAAAGGATGTTATGAACGGGTTCATGGAGGAGCATAAACTGCCTTAGGTAGGGTCATATATAAGTTCCGTTGGAACTAAAATCGGGTTATGTATTTGCATTCCTAGCGTAATGCTAAATTTACCATGATACAAAAAAACAGTCAATAGAGGAACGCTAAATATCGATATACACGAGTGGTGAAGGAAAGCCCAAATGACGCCATACTACCGAATGTATTTAGAACGGGTCGCTGCATATTGTTCCGCAACGCTATCCAGCGTGCACGCCGCCCTCGGGCCAAAAAGTCAATATCAAGAAGCCATTTGACGATGCAATGCAATGTCCTACTGCACCGTCTGCGCCCTCTGCTGCGCCGGCTGGTGATTAGTGCGGTGACGTCATCTCGTGCAAGAGTTCACGAGGTGCACGGGGCAGGCGTGTCGGAAATGTCGCCCAATTGTGCCGAGTGTGTGCCGAAAGTGCTGGGTGTGTGCCGAGAGTGCTGAGTGTGTGCCGAGAGTGATGAGTGTGTGCCGAGAGTGCAGAGTGTTTCACAGCGCGCGCGCTGGCCACCTCTGAGTACTTTGTGCATACAAGTGGACAGTGAATGTATACCAGTGGACAGTGAATAACACGCGTTGTGAATGGACGCTGACCGGTGATTGTATCGCATTGCTGACGTAATAAAAGTGAGAATGTGAACGATTGCTGATTGTTCATCTGACTGACGTGGGAATAATGCGCGCGTCGGAACAAAACGGAAGTTCCACTGACTAATGCCGCGACTTACTGACTAATGCCGCGACTTACTGACTAATACTGCGACTTACTGACTAATACTGCGACTTACTGACTAATGCCGCGACTTACTGACTAATGCCGCGACTTACTGACTAATGCCGCGACTTACTGACTAATGCCGCGACTTACTGACTAATGCCGCGACTTACTGACTAATGCCGCGACTTACTGACTAATGCCGCGACTTACTGACTAATGCCGCGACTTACTGACTAATGCCGCGACTTACTGACTAATGCCGCGACTTACTGACTAATACTGCGACTTACTGACTAATGCCGCGACTTACTGACTAATGCCGCGACTTACTGACTAATGCCGCGACTTACTGACTAATGCCGCGACTTACTGACTAATGCCGCGACTTACTGACTAATGCCGCGACTTACTGACTAATGCCGCGACTTACTGACTAATGCCGCGACTTACTGACTAATGCCGCGACTTACTGACTAATGCCGCGACTTACTGACTAATGCCGCGACTTACTGACTAATCGACTCTGACTAATGCCGCGACTTACTGACTAATGCCGCGACTTACTGACTAATGCCGCGACTTACTGACTAATGCCGCGACTTACTGACTAATGCCGCGACTTACTGACTAATGCCGCGACTTACTGACTAATGCCGCGACTTACTGACTAATGCCGCGACTTACTGACTAATGCCGCGACTTACTGACTAATGCCGCGACTTACTGACTAATGCCGCGACTTACTGACTAATGCCGCGACTTAATCCGCGACTTACTGACTAATGCCGCGACTTACTGACTAATGCCGCGACTTACTGACTAATGCCGCGACTTACTGACTAATGCCGCGACTTACTGACTAATGCCGCGACTTACTGACTAATGCCGCGACTTACTGACTAATGCCGCGACTTACTGACTAATGCCGCGACTTACTGACTAATGCCGCGACTTACTGACTAATGCCGCGACTTACTGACTAATGCCGCGACTTACTGACTAATGCCGCGACTTACTGACTAATGCCGCGACTTACTGACTAATGCCGCGACTTACTGACTAATGCCGCGACTTACTGACTAATGCCGCGACTTACTGACTAATGCCTCGACTTACTGACTAATGCCGCGACTTACTGACTAATGCCGCGACTTACTGACTAATGCCGCGACTTACTGACTAATGCCGCGACTTACTGACTAATGCCGCGACTTACTGACTAATGCCGCGACTTACTGACTAATGCCGCGACTTACTGACTAATGCCGCGACTTACTGACTAATGCCCGACTAATCGCGACTTACTGACTAATGCCGCGACCTACTAATGCCGACTACTACTAATGCCGCGACTTACTGACTAATGCCGCACTTACTGACTAATGCCGCGACTTACTGACTAATGCCGCGACTTACTGACTAATGACGCGACTTACTGACTAATGCCGCGACTTACTGACTAATGCCGCGACTTACTGACTAATGCCGCGACTTACTGACTAATGCCGCGACTTACTGACTAATGCCGCGACTTACTGACTAATGCCGCGACTTACTGACTAATGCCGCGACTTACTGACTAATGCCGCGACTTACTACTAATGCCGCGACTTACTGACTAATGCCGCGACTTACTGACTAATGCCGCGACTTACTGACTAATGCCGCGACTTACTGACTAATGCCGCGACTTACTACTAATGCCGCGACTTACTGACTAATGCCGCGACTTACTGACTAATGCCGCGACTTACTGACTAATGCCGCCTTACTGACTAATGCCGCGACTTACTGACTAATGCCGCGACTTACTGACTAATGCCGCGACTTACTGACTAATGCCGCGACTTACTGACTAATGCCGCGACTTACTGACTAATGCCGCGACTTACACTAATCGCGACTTACTGACTAATGCCGCGACTTACTGACTAATACTGCGACTTACTGACTAATGCCGCGACTTACTGACTAATGCCGCGACTTACTGACTAATGCCGCGACTTACTGACTAATGCCGCGACTTACTGACTAATGACGCGACTTACTGACTAATGCCGCGACTTACTGACTAATGCCGCGACTTACTGACTAATGCCGCGACTTACTGACTAATGCCGCGACTTACTGACTAATGCCGCGACTTACTCCCGGATACGCTGCCAATTCTGCGCTACAACACTGGAAGACATTGAAAGAAGAACACGTGGAGGTCGATCTCCAGGAACTACTACCATCGAATACCGAAGCAGCAGCACCAATCATCGGGCACCGAACAAACACACTAAGCATCGGGTACCGAAGCAATACACTAAGCATCGGGCACCGAAGCAATACACTAAGCATCTGGTACCGAGACAGCACCACAGGGTAACGGATGCTTGTCATGCAAATAAACTAATTCATCTCACTGTATGGATGTTCGCTCCGAAACCATGAGCATTCTTTGGTCGTGAGGCAAAACCACACATCTCGGTAAGCTGGCAAGTTAACTAGTTAGTGATCCGACCTTTATGTCGCTTGGATGTGTACAGCCAATTTTGCCAAACTATCCATCCCATGGTATATAGGATGCGGAGAGAACAAAAACGCATTCATAAGAGGACAATAATTAATGAAGTAAGCTAGTTCAACAGCGTTAATGCACGTCAACGGACAGACCAATGGAAAGTGCCGCGAGTCGTCCGTTTGGTGCTTCCCACTGCATTCCTACTGCATACAAGTACATGTAAAGGTGGTGCAAAAGAATAGGACCAAATAGGTGTGAACAACATATATCCTACACTACACTGGGATAGGCGACTCTGACCCGGAATCACCAAAGAGGGTATCGCTTGGCCATTCGCCCGGTGATCAATCTTGAAGAATTGATGAAGTTAATGGGATAATAAATTGAAACATTGGACATTTTCCGTTGTTCAGTCTTTAGCAAATTGTTATGTCGACATTGCACCCAATTAATGCCAGCTCACCAATCGAGGTGATGCTAATGCCACTAACCTCGGAAACCGTGTCAGCGTTCCTAGCTGTCGGAAGTACGCACCGATATCTTTCGAATATGCGAGGATTGTAGTATACTGCTACAAGTATATGAAAATTACTCGCGCTGATCTAAGGTCAGGGTGTGGCCAGGTATTGACAAAGTGATGACGGCTGGGAAGGAAATAAATGTACCTATCACCAATGTTGCAGAAGTCTCTGAAAGGTTTCCAATATACTTTCAAAATGGCACAAGTTTGCACCAATGTCTTTGTCTTAGTGCCCGTCATTGAATAGGTTATCTTTTGACGCATCCACTGCATGTTGCCATAGATAGCCAGCATACAGCGAGCGGAAGCCGTCACACTCGTGCGGTTCCTCACTGTTCGCCCTTGAGACGCCCTGCTTCGTTGTCCATCACTTCAAAGGAGCAGCCTTTTAATGTCTAGAACATACATGCTGCATGCGATAGGGCCCACCGTTCGGATTGGCTCCATTTATCTGCTGACTGTGAATAGTGGACAATAAACGACACTCCCACCCCTCCCTCCACACCGCTGTCAATGGAGACCGGGCCAGGGGGCGGGGATGGCCGAGTGGTTAAGGTGTCGGGCTATGGGTACCAAAGGTCCCGGGTTCGACTCTAGCGCCACTCAGGACCTTTCCCAATCCCGCGGCCCACCGGCGAAACAGTGTGGGCGGCACCATTAGCCGTGAATGTGCATAAAGTGTGTCGTGAACCAACCAATAAACAAACAAAAGGAGATCGGGCCAGACCGTAGCCGATATCTGGTCTGTGGAATGGCTTCCAACTCGTGCTCCCAACCGACCGCAACTCACCCTCTATCGAGAGAGGACTGTCTTCAGGAGCGATGCGTGACCTGGCAGCCCGGCTCGCGTCGGCTCTCGTAACCGGGCCGACAATTGTCGCCCGCCGCGGGGATCGAACCCGCGGTCGGCCACTTACCGGCGCCGCGCGGTCAGCCGGCCGCCCTGCGCGCGCGCCGCCGGTCCGGCCGGCGGCCGCTCACAACGGCAGTACGCCGCCAGCACGCCGTCGCGGCGCCCGCCAGTTGCGTGAGTGTAAACGGTGGCGTCTGTCGGTCGCGGCGCTGCACACTTCCCGGCATCTCAGCCCGCCGGCGACGCGTGTTCTCCGAGCTCGACGGGAGGTGGCCGGACTCCGCGGCCCGCCGTGCCGACTGTAGAGAACGTGGCCTCTGGCGGTGGCTTTAGTATCAAGTTAGATGGCCAAATCATGGCCCGGCGGGTGTGCTGGATCCTGCCAGCCGCCGTCCGCGGTATCGCAGTAGCTGGAACGGCCGACTAATGTGTCGATCCGGCGCCTGTGTGCCGTGGTGCCCGTGGTGGGCCGACTGCTACTCTCGCTACTCCGCCCGGTGGTGGGCCGACTGCTACTCTCGCTACTTCGCCCGGTGGTGGGCCGACTGCTACTCTCGCTACTTCGCCCGGTGGTGGGCCGACTGCTACTCTCGCTACTCCGCCCGGTGGTGGGCCGACTGCTACTCTCGCTACTCCGCCCGGTGGTGGGCCGACTGCTACTCTCGCTACTTCGCCCGGTGGTGGGCCGACTGCTACTCTCGCTACTCCGCCCGGTGGTGGGCCGACTGCTACTCTCGCTACTCCGCCCGGTGGTGGGCCGACTGCTACTCTCGCTACTCCGCCCGGTGGTGGGCCGACTGCTACTCTCGCTACTCCGCCCGGTGGTGGGCCGACTGCTACTCTCGCTACTCCGCCCGGTGCGGCGGGCTATGCGGTACGGCCGCTGGCCAGTGATGTGGGCGGGCACCAGCGCTGCTCAAGGAGCCACTGAGGAGTTGTCGACGATGGCGGGCTGTCCCTCTGCTCTGAGAGGTCACTTTGTGCCTACATCGAGGCAGCATGAATCGCTCTCGACTGCCGGTTAACTATAAAAATACGTTAAAAAATCCTTGCGATAATCACGTATTTATTGAAAACTGGTCGGAGGTGCTCCCTTTTATGGTCTCATAACTCCGTAACCTGACATGACCTCCAAAAAAAATTTCATCAAAAGTCGTCAAAAGGTTGCCCCAAAGGGTACTGAAAATCTCAGAGCGATCTGTTCATCAGTTTGGAAGGAATATACAAAAAAATTATAAGGGGGGTTGCACCCCCATATACGGGCGAGGTTTAATTATAGCCTGTTAACTGATGTAAACTCCACCATCATGTCCAACATTTTTGTATCGTCACTTCACCGCCGAAGATAAAACAACCATCGCCCAAAATTCCGCGGTGAACATCTGACCAGTTTTCTCCCGTTGCATTCCCTTGTTAGAAAATGGGCGATCCCCTGCATTGGGCGATAGTGTAGTTAATTATCGACTAATCACATGCCAAAGGTCGCATCATAGTCGCATTTGTGCTGGGAATAATTTCCAACTTCTTGACATTTCCAAGGCCATATGTTTGTTTCCTTTTCACCCCAATGCCCGTAGCTACATTGTGCTTGAGGCGCAACGTACGGCTGCGTTAGGTCACCAATGCAGCCTGCATCAAACAAAGCTACCTTCGAAACGGAACTGGACCCGGATGCATTTTTTCCTAGGTGGACAGATTTTCTCATAATTTCCAGGGCATACCATCCATTTTTGTGCTCCATTTCGTCTATTTTTGTTGCAATCGGAATCTTCTTTTCTAAACAAATGATTACCTAGGCTAAAGTTAACACGTTTTTTTCTGATTCCCTCGTTCTTTCCGCATGCAGGGGATTCACGCCTAATATGGTTAGACAGTATATAACCTTACGCAATGGTCAATTAGGTAGTGACCTTCCAGCCCAGCTAGCTGGACCAAGCAAATGCTGCAGAATGTAACTGAATCTAAATGGATGGCAATACACTGACAATGCAATGCACTATTGGGTTCGAATAGGTGCAGATCGTCACTGAATTCGAACTTATCTCCCGTAGTGATACTATACGACGACTCCACAATCACAAGGGTTACTGAAGGTAGCACGACGACCCTTGATGTGACACGAGGTCACAGACCAACAATCCAGCCTGTGTTCCCAATAGAACAAACACTTCCAGCCAATACACTTAATTTCACTCTGGAGTGCCTAAAGAATGGTGCCGTGGTGATATCGCTGCCGAAAATGGATTACTTAGATCTCTTCTAAGCTTCCTGATGGGTTGCCAAATGCTTATTAGGATAAAGCACCAGATAAAACCAAATCTGTCTAGTATTTTGAAAGATGAAATGATTGCACCCAAAAAATATCACCCAAAAAGAGCATTATGCGTGTTTTGGCACTCCGCAGTGAGCTCGGGAGTTGACGGGCCTAGCCCAGATCTAGATCTGGATCAACCACCCCACAGGTGACACAGAACACCCTCCCCAACCACCCCACAGGTGACACAGAACACCCTCCCCAACCACCCCACAGGTGACACAGAACACCCTCCCCAACCACCCCACAGGTGACACAGAACACCCTCCCCAACCACCCCACAGGTGACACAGAACACCCTCCCCAACCACCCCACAGGTGACACAGAACACCCTCCACAACCACCCCACAGGTGACACAGAACACCCTCCCCAACCACCCCACAGGTGACACAGAACACCCTCCCCAAACCACCCCACAGGTGACACAGAACACCCTCCCCAAACCCCAACCACCCCACAGGTGACACAGAACACCCTCCCCAACCACCCCACAGGTGACACAGAACACCCTCCACAAAACCACCCCACAGGTGACACAGAACACCCTCCCCAACCACCCCACAGGTGACACAGAACACCCTCCCCAACCACCCCACAGGTGACACAGAACACCCTCCCCAAAAATGACTCAGAACATCCCGGGAGTGACACATAACAGCCCAGGAGTGAAACAGAATATCCCAGGAGTGACACAGAACAACCCAGGAGTGAAACAGAGCAGTTTAGGAGTGACACATAAACAGGCTATGAGTGACGCAGAGCATCCCAGGAATGACGTAGAGCATATGAGGAATGACACAGAGCAGCCCAGGAGTGGCACAGAACAATGGCCGAAAGGCGTGACCCAGAGCAGCGGGACACAGCGGGACACAGCAGGACACAGTGTGACACAGCAGGACACAGTGTGACACAGCAGGACTGATACATAGCAGTGTCCGACATGAGTGACACAGTGCAGTGCCCGACAGGTGTGCACTGGCCAGTGACTACCGCCGCCAATGTATCACTGCTTTCCAAGTTTATAGACACTGCAAATGGCAGAAGAAATCAAGCCGAGGCGATTCCTGGGACGGCCGCGCTTTTCTAATCCGCCTCGGCCTGAGACCGCTCTGAGAGCGGCCCGGCCATCAGCGGAGACGCGCCGCCTGCAACACTGCAGGACCAGTGGGTCAGACGGCCGCAAAAGCGCGCCACATTCGCCGCGGTCGGCCGGCCCACCAGACGCGAGAATCTCCGCCCGCAAAACCGCACCTCGCCGCTGTCTCCGGCCGCCGCCGCGGGAAGGAGGTTAACGCGCCTGTCGCCGGCACATGAGCGCCGCCAGACCAGCAGGGGGAGAGTGCATCGAGGTGCATTGACACCCAATCCGCCCTCAGGCGTGTCCGTTTCGGCTGAAGTCGGGCTGGTCTGAAATGTGAAACCGCCATCATCTTCGCTAGCTGGGAGGATTTCCTCGGGCTGTGAGGGAGGGATGGGAGGCAGTATCTGAAAATTGCACGGTGCCAGGGGTGGATGGGATGATGGCTGTAGGGAGATGGGAAGGTGTAACGGGGTGGGTGAGGTTGCACTGGTCTGGAGAGGGAGGTGAAGAGTGTTTGGAGATGGAGGGTGTAAGGGGGTGGGTGAGGTTGCACTGGTCTGGAGAGGGAGGTGAAGAGTGTTTGGAGATGGAGGGTGTAAGGGGGTGGGTGATGTCGGGACTGGTGTCCTCAGAGGGAGGATGTAAGATGACGGTGAGAAGAAATTGATATCTGGAACGGGTAAGAGCGGGAGTGATGTCTCGGGAGATAGGGTGTAAGAGGACGGGTGGGGGTATGACCTGGTCATTGGCACGGGTCGGCCAATGACCAGGTTATGGCCCACTGGGAGGGAGGGTGTAGGAGGACGGGTGTGATATGACCTGGTCTGTGGGACGAGTTGTGGAAGGACTGGTGGGTGGGAGAGGGCGGTGTAAGACCGTGAGAGAGTGAAAGATCGAAGGTCTGAGGGTAGAGGATGGAGATGGGACAAGTTTAATGGAAGGGTGTCGGCAACACTGGGTTATGGGGAAAGTATTGGCAGTGGGTGGCCAGTTTTTAGCTTGCTAAGGTTCGTTGACAATTGTTGAAATGAATCGTTTCTAGACTATTGGTCGTATAACTGCGAAGCAAGAACTGCAGGGAGATTAACACCTAAAGGTCATTTCCAACAAATGCCAATCGGAAGACTCTTTGGTTCCTTTGCACTGCGCTTTGTCGCCTACACCACTTTTTCACGGCCGTCGGTCGGGTGAAGCCGAAAAAGTACGGGCCACAACGAGACTTGAACCCGAGACCTGACGTTTCGAAATGGTCGCACCGCTCACCAGACCAATGTTCGCCGACGGGGAGCAGTCTTGCGGGACTAACTACGCGCACCCGCGGCACGCCTGCAAATGTGAAAATGTAGACCGTCACGGCTGTAGCAGGCACTTCCGGCGAGTGAGGGAGTGAGTCACGTGACAAGGCGCCAGGCGAACTGTCTGGGTCACGTGATAGGGCGACAGCCACGTCTGAGTCACGATAGTCACGGGATCGCAGTCAGACCCTCTGAGTCACGTGACTTGATAACGCTCGGATCATCTGGGTCACATGCCAAGATGACAGGAGGACCGTGTGAGTCTTGTGACAGGGTGGCGGTCTGAGTCACGTGGTAGCTGGGTGGTCTGGGTCACGTGACAGCTGGGTGGTCTGGGTCACGTGACAGCTGGGTGGTCTGGGTCACGTGACAGCTGGGTGGTCTGGGTCACGTGACAGCTGGGTGGTCTGGGTCACGTGACAGCTGGGTGGTCTGAGTCACGTGACAGTTGGATTGTCTGGATCACGTGACAGTTGGATTGTCTGGATCACGTGACAGTTGGATTGTCTGGATCACGTGACAGTTGGATTGTCTGGATCACGTGACAGTTGGATTGTCTGGATCACGTGACAGTTGGATTGTCTGTATCACGTGACAGTTCGATTGTCTGGATCACGTGACAGTTCGATTGTCTGGATCACGTGATAGTTGGATTGTCTGGATCACGTGACAGTTGGATTGTCTGGATCACGTGACAGTTGGATGCTCTGGATCACGGGACAGTTGGATGCTCTGGAGCACGTGACAGTTGGATGGTCTGGGTCAGGGTCACATGACAGTTGGATGGTAGTGATCGCGTGACAGTTGGATGGTCTTGATCGCCTGACAGTTGGATTGTCTGGATCACGTGACAGTTGGATGCTCTGGATCACGGGACAGTTGGATGCTCTGGAGCACGTGACAGTTGGATGGTCTGGGTCAGGGTCACATGACAGTTGGATGGTAGTGATCGCGTGACAGTTGGATGGTAGTGATCGCGTGACAGTCGGATGGTCTGGGTCAGGGTCACATGACAGTTGGATGGTAGTGATCGCGTGACAGTTGGATGGTAGTGATCGCGTGACAGTTGGATGGTCTGGGTCAGGGTCACATGACAGTTGGATGGTAGTGATCGCGTGACAGTTGGATGGTAGTGATCGCGTGACAGTTGGATGGTCTGGGTCAGGGTCACATGACAGTTGGATGGTAGTGATCGCGTGACAGTTGGATGGTAGTGATCGCATGACAGTTGGATGGTCTGGGTCAGGGTCACATGACAGTTGGATGGTCTGGGTCAGGGTCACGTGACAGTTGGATGGTAGTGATCGCGTGACAGTTGGATGGTCTGGGTCAGGGTCACATGACAGTTGGATGGTAGTGATCGCGTGACAGTTGGATGGTAGTGATCGCATGACAGTTGGATGGTAGTGATCGCGTGACAGTTGGATGATCTGGGTCAGGGTCACATGACAGTTGGATGGTAGTGATCGCATGACAGATGGATGGTAGTGATCGCATGACAGTTGGATGGTAGTGATCGCGTGACAGTTGGATGGTCTGGGTCAGGGTCACATGACAGTTGGATGGTAGTGATCGCGTGACAGTTGGATGGTAGTGATCGCGTGACAGTTGGATGGTCTGGGTCAGGGTCACATGACAGTTGGATGGTAGTGATCGCGTGGCAGTTGGATGGTAGTGATCGCGTGACAGTTGGATGGTAGTGATCGCGTGACAGTTGGATGGTAGTGATCGCGTGACAGTTGGATGATCTGGGTCAGGGTCACATGACAGTTGGATGGTAGTGATCGCATGACAGATGGATGGTAGTGATCGCGTGACAGTTGGATGGTCTGGGTCAGGGTCACATGACAGTTGGATGGTAGTGATCGCGTGACAGTTGGATGGTCTTGATCGCGTGACAGTTGGATGGTCTGGGTCAGGGTCACATGACAGTTGGATGGTAGTGATCGCGTGACAGTTGGATGGTCTTGATCGCGTGACAGTTGGATGGTAGTGATCGCGTGACAGTTGGATGGTCTTGATCGCGTGACAGTTGGATGGTCTGGGTCAGGGTCACATGACAGTTGGATGGTAGTGATCGCGTGACAGTTGGATGGTAGTGATCGCGTGACAGTTGGATGGTCTTGATCGCGTGACAGTTGGATGGTAGTGATCGCGTGACAGTTGGATGGTAGTGATCGCGTGACAGTTGGATGGTCTTGATCGCGTGACAGTTGGATGGTCTGGGTCAGGGTCACATGACAGTTGGATGGTAGTGATCGCGTGACAGTTGGATGGTAGTGATCGCGTGACAGTTGGATGGTAGTGATCGCGTGACAGTTGGATGGTCTTGATCGCGTGACAGTTGGATGGTAGTGATCGCGTGACAGTTGGATGGTTCTTGATCGCGTGACAGTTGGATGGTCTGGGTCAGGGTCACATGACAGTTGGATGGTAGTGATCGCGTGACAGTTGGATGGTAGTGATCGCGTGACAGTTGGATGGTCTTGATCGCGTGACAGTTGGATGGTCTGGGTCAGGGTCACATGACAGTTGGATGGTAGTGATCGCGTGACAGTTGGATGGTCTGGGTCAGGGTCACATGACAGTTGGATGGTAGTGATCGCGTGACAGTTGGATGGTAGTGATCACGTGACAGTTGGATGGTCTTGATCGCGTGACAGTTGGATGGTAGTGATCGCATGACAGTTGGATGGTAGTGATCGCGTGACAGTTGGATGGTAGTGATCGCGTGACAGTTGGATGGTAGTGATCGCGTGACAGTTGGATGGTCTGGGTCAGGGTCACATGACAGTTGGATGGTAGTGATCGCGTGACAGTTGGATGGTAGTGATCGCGTGACAGTTGGATGGTCTTGATCGCGTGACAGTTGGATGGTAGTGATCGCGTGACAGTTGGATGGTAGTGATCGCGTGACAGTTGGATGGTCTTGATCGCGTGACAGTTGGATGGTCTGGGTCAGGGTCACATGACAGTTGGATGGTAGTGATCGCGTGACAGTTGGATGGTAGTGATCGCGTGACAGTTGGATGATCTTGATCGCGTGACTGTTGGATGGTCTGGGTCACGGGACAGTTGGATGCTCTGGAGCACGTGATAGTTGGATTGTCTGGATCACGTGGCAGTTGGATTGTCTGGATCACGTGATAGTTGGATTGTCTGGATCACGTGACAGTTGGATTGTCTGGATCACGTGACAGTTGGATGCTCTGGATCACGGGACAGTTGGATGCTCTGGAGCACGTGACAGTTGGATGGTCTGGGTCAGGGTCACATGACAGTTGGATGGTAGTGATCGCGTGACAGTTGGATGGTAGTGATCGCGTGACAGTCGGATGGTCTGGGTCAGGGTCACATGACAGTTGGATGGTAGTGATCGCGTGACAGTTGGATGGTAGTGATCGCGTGACAGTTGGATGGTAGTGATCGCGTGACAGTTGGATGGTAGTGATCGCGTGACAGCTGGATGGTCTCGGTTGCGAGTGTGTCGGACGGTCTGATCAAGACGTGACACGTGTGGTGTGTATATTGCACGATGCCTGTATTGGACGATACCAGAAAAAAAATCGTTGTACAATCAGTGTCCAGAACAATCAATGTTCCCTACTAATCTCACTAACTCGGTCCACTGGTGGTGAGATATGTTCAGCAAGAAATACGGGATACGGATAGGGGTGCGATATGACCTATTTTAAATTGCTCTATATGAGCATTCTTGTCAACATCCGAAACCTGGTGGGGTCCAACCAGTCAGGTCGTACGGACAAAGGGTGTGCTACATCAGATCATTACCTGGTGAGGAACTGTGTGCCCATTAGTTGCAAAGGAGCACAACGAAAACGGTTAACGCTTGGAATATTTCAAATGAAGGGTGATGTTCCGAATACCTGGCGTAGGCAGGGAGATATTCGACCTCTCTGTTCGGGTGATGCCATCCCAGAAGCGGTGTTCCCGCCAAGATCGGAAGCCCGCGCCGCATGGTGTGCTCCTGGCTGTGACCTCTGATGGCACGGCGTTTATCATTCCTTTGGTTGACCCGCGCCGTCTCAGGACGGGCCGGTTTACCGAACTGTTGTGTCCTGGTGACCTGGTCACGGGTGACCTGGCTTGAAGTCAGGTCATCCGTGGTCACCGAGTTGGTCAAGTTCACCTCAGAGGTCACCTCCAATAACGTTCAATCAGACGTCACGCTTTAAATGACACAGTACAATTAAAAAGGTATAGGACAGTTTCAGCGTTTGGTTAAATTTAGATGTGTAACAAAAAGGCACCATGGAATTTTCCACCTTTGAAGTTTTTCTTGACTGAATTTCTTCATATATTCTTCAATTTCTATTAGCGCTAAAATCGAGGATTCTGGCAAAAGTAAGCACTTCTTATCAGGCAAGCTTACTTCAAAAGGTGTATCTCGATGCATGAATTCATAAAGCGGGAAACGAAAAATTTTGAGAACTTCAACACAATAATCTTATATTTACGTCCACAAACACTTCGGTGCCACCATAGATTTCGCCTTCGTTTTGTCATTACAAGCGTGTTTTTTAATCTTCCCAAAAATTAACTCCTCAGAGGTAAAAACATGACGTCAGTCGTGACCACATAAATCCCCTAGTGACGCCAACTTTTGAGGGAAAAAAATTAGGTGTGGTTTAGGGCCCTACTTATTGAGTCATTTCCGATGACACCTCCTTCGGTTCCGTGCGACGATTAGTTTAGATAATAGGGGGGGGGATAATGCTCCTCGAGACAGGGAGTGATGATCTGACTGACCAGATAGACAGGAAGTGCTGAGCAACCCTCTCAAACGATGTTATGCTACCAGTGTATGACGTCATTTCTGAGCCCATGCTTGAAGTATTTTTCTGAAACTGTTTTTTGCATGCTTTACTGCAGTTGATGCTCTCGTACGCTACGGTTGATGATCGTACGCTTGACTCTCGTATTCATTATTTTTTAGTGGGAATATATTACGGTTGGAAAGGATTTGTCTTTCAAGCACAAATTTTTCCCACCTTACTCTTTTTGGGGGGGGGTTGTCGCTGTTGACCAGTCAGCAGTAAACAGCACTGGCCGGTCGGCATCCGGAGCTTCGCCGTGAGAGAAACGGACGTCTTGTGTCAAGGGAAAGATGAAGTGACACCTCAGTTTGCCCTCATGGGAAGCGTACCAGCTAGAATATCCGACACGCAAAGGAAAGTTTGCCCAGCACACGGAACTGCGACATCTCGCTTCTGGATGTAGTTCCAACAGCGAGACACTCAGCGCGGATAATCGTAACAAATGTGTGAGACAGTGCGTTCCGAAAGCTGGAAAGGGCGTCCAAGCTTATCAGTGCTGATTTCTAATGTCAGCGCGCCTGTTTTCACGCACAGATAGCTGGAATACCGTGCCGATTTCTGTTTCAGAAATACGCAACGATCCAAAACTTACCTCCCACGCTATTCAACATCCTCTCATTGTCTCTGAGCGTGGATGTGTGACTATATCATTACCGACTAGGACATGATTCCTCCGCAGCAGGGTGGGGTGGGAGACTACCATCGACTTAGGCTGAAGCCTGTTAGTCGACGCTAAACATTGAACTCGAACAAGTGAATGGTTAGAAGCGAACACTTCCGTGTTAACCTTGCGAGTATCGCAGGTCTGTGCCACGTCGGTGATGTTCCGACGTGTTCCGACGTCCTCAACAATTGTGTTCGGCAGAACAGGCTTCGTCAATTTCAGCACTAAAAGTACTACTAGTATTGCTAGTATTGCCACCACTACTTCTCCTACTACTCCTACTATTACTACTGCTACTACTACTACTACTAATTCTAATGTCATTACTACTGGTACCACTTCCATTTATACTTCTACTACTACAGCTACCAGTAATAGTAGTGGTAGTAGTAGTAGCGGTAGTAATAGCAGTAGAAGTAGCAGTAGTAGTAGTAGTTGTAGTGGCAGTAGTAGTAGTAGCAGTAGTAGTAGTAGTAGTAGTAGTAGTAGTAGTAGTAGTAGTAGTAATTGTAGTAGTAACACTAATATCACGAACTAGGGCTCAAGGCTCCGTCCGTGTATACTAAGCAGACTGAAAGCATCGGAGAGCAGAGCGTGACCATTATATATAGCAAATATATAATAAATGTTCCTGGACTACTCTGAAACACTGCCATGGTGGTCATTTACGAAGATCTTTAAAGCCTGGGTATGGAGGCTAGAATGCAATTGTAACAGATTGCACACATTGAAACAGATAGGTTAGGGAACCGAACAGTTTTATTGCTAAACAATTGGAAACATAGTCCATATTATTGCCATTAGCGTTGTGGTCTACGAGCTTGTAATAATTATCTTAATGATTAATGGGATACATCTAACAAAATACATCTTGGAAGAAAAACGTGCAATTTTGTATAATTACTGGCGATCCCTTGACACACTTCCCCGAAATTTCTACTCTGAAAATTGTCTATCTGCATCCAGAATGGATTTCTAGATTCACGGCGCAAAAATTGACCGAAAACAAGAACTGCTGCCGAACACGCCCAACGCCCAGTTAGCTGATCACAACATACGTGACGTCACACATGGCTGTGCCCACCAGCGTGATCGTGCAGCGTGCTGGGAAAGGGACACCGCGTGATTTACTGCTGATTACTCGGGGTGCCGTCGGGGTCACTGGAGCGTGGTGACGTCACGCTCCAGGGGCTGTGACGTGTTTTGAGGCCGAGCGTGGGCGGCTGGCAAGAGCGAGCGACACCAGCAACAGGAGCAGCGAGTTCCTGTCGCTGCTCCTGCTCCTGTCGCTGCTCCTGCTCCTGTCGCTGCTCCTGCTCCTGTCGCTGCTCCTGCTCCTGTCGCTGCTCCTGCTCCTGTCGCTGCTCCTGCTCCTGTCGCTGCTCGTGCAGTACGTGATAATTTCAGACGACTGTCAGACTATTCTTCGTGCGGCTATTCTTCTATTCTTCTTAATCTTAGACTATTCTTATGCTTGAATATTGATGGCTTCGTGCGAGGTGATAACTCGGAAATAATATAGTTCTCCGTAGCATGAGGAAGTGTGAGGATGTGTGAGGATGTATGAGGATGTGTGGGGATGTGTGAGGATGTGTGAGGATGTGTGAGAATGTGTGAGAATGTGTGAGGATGTGTGAGGATGTGTGAGTATGTGTGGGGATGTATGAGGTGTGTTAGGATGTGTGAGGATGTGTGAGGATGTGTGGGGATGTGTGGGAATGTGTGAGTGTGTGTGAGAAAGTGTTGTGAGGATGTGTGGGGATGTGTGACGATATGTGCGTATGTGTGAGTGTGTGTGAGAAAGTGTGACTAGTCTAGTCTAGGGGTAAGTTGCTCGTCTCACAATCGAAAAGCTATGGGTTCGAGTCTCACCTGTCGCTACTCTTCGCCCGCGACCAATCGGTGTGAGAGATTGGCGACGCTACATGGCTCAACGGTCGATGTGTCGTAAAACCAATAACAAACACACAGATGTGTGGGGATTTACGAGGATGTGCGAGGATGTGCGAGGATGTGTCAAGATGTGTGAGGATGTGTAAGGATGTGTAAGGATGTGTGAGGGCGTGTAAAAATGTGTAGGGATGTGCGAGGGCGTGTGAGGGTGTGTATGAGGGTGTGTGAGGGTGTGTGGGAGCCTGTGAGGATGTGTGAGGGCGTGTGAGGGCGTGTGAGGGTGTGTGAGGGTGTATAAGGGTGTGTGAGGGTGTGTGAGGGCGTGTGAGGGTGTGTGAGGGCGTGTGAGGGCGTGTGAGGGTGTGTGAGGGTGTGTGGGAGCGTGTGAGGATGTGTGAGGGCGTGTGAGGGCGTGTGAGGGTGTGTGAGGGTGTATAAGGGTGTGTGAGGGTGTGTGAGGGCGTGTGAGGGTGTGTGAGGGCGTGTGAGGGTGTGTGAGGGCGTGTGAGGGTGTGTGAGGGTGTGCGAGGGTGTGAGGGTGTGTGAGGGTGTGTGAGGGCGTGTGAGGGTGTGTGAGGGTGTGTATGAGGGTGTGTGAGGGTGTGTGGGAGCGTGTGAGGATGTGTGAGGGCGTGTGAGGGCGTGTGAGGGTGTGTGAGGGTGTATGAGGGTGTGTGGTGTGAGGGCGTGTGAGGGTGTGTGAGGGCGTGTGAGGGTGTGTGAGGGTGTGTGAGGGCGTGTGAGGGTGTGTGAGGGCGGGTGTGTGAGGGCGTGTGAGGGCGTGTGAGGGTGTATGAGGGTGTGAGGGTGTGTGAGGGTGTGCGAGGGCGTGTGGGGGGTGTGCGAGGGCTGTGGAGGGCGTGTGAGGGTGTGTGAGGGCGTGTGAGGGTGTGTGAGGGTGTAGAGGGGTGGTGAGGTGTGGAGGGCGTGTGAGGGCGTGTGAGGGTGTGTGAGGGCGTGTGTGAGGGTGTGTGAGGGTGTGTGAGGGCGTGTGAGGGTGTGTGAGGGCGTGTGAGGGTGTGTGAGGGTGTGTGAGGGCGTGTGAGGGTGTGTGAGGGTGTGTGAGGGTGTGTGAGGGCGTGTGAGGGCGTGTGAGGGTGTGTGAGGGTGTGTGAGGGCGTGTGAGGGTGTGTGAGGGTGTGTGAGGGTGTGTGAGGGTGTGTGAGGGCGTGTGAGGGTGTGTGAGGGCGTGTGAGGGTGTGAGGGTGTGAGGGTGTGTGAGGGTGTGTGAGGGTGTGTGAGGGTGTGAGGGTGTGTGAGGGTGTGTGAGGGTGTGTGAGGGTGTGAGGGTGTGTGAGGGTGTGGAGGGTGTGTGAGGGTGTGAGGGTGTGAGGGCGTGTGAGGGCGTGTGAGGGTGTGTGGGAGCGTGTGAGGGTGTGTGAGGGTGTGTGAGGGTGTGTGAGGGTGTGTGAGGGTGTATGAGGGTGTGTGAGGGTGTGTGAGGGTGTGTGAGGATGTATGAGGGTGTGTGAGGGTGTGTGAGGGTGTGTGAGGGTGTATGAGGGTGTGTGAGGGTGTATGAGGGCGTGTGAGGGTGTATGAGGGTGTGTGAGGGTGTGTGAGGGTGTGTGAGGGTGTGTGAGGGCGTGTGAGGGCGTGTGAGGGTGTGTGAGGGCGTGTGAGGGCGTGTGAGGGTGTGTGAGGGCGTGTGAGGGTGTGTGAGAGCGTGTGTGAGTGCGTGTGAGGGTCTGTGCGAATCACATGTGACCGGTGCACCGAAGGTGTGGGGACGTGTGCGGATTTGTGACGATGAGGAGCGCGAGGACAGACCAGGTGGCAGAACAAAGGCCGTAGACCCGTCTTCAGCCACTCAGGACACCTCAGGACACCTCAGAAGCCACAGCCATGCACCCGGTGGCGGTGCCGAAAAAACCCCGGCTCAATGCAAAACCGGAGCAACACGCAAGTACGCGAAGAGCGAAACTGCCTGCAGCCCCGAATCGCGCTCGGTTGGGCAGCCAGGGCGACGTCGCTGACTTTCGCCGGGCGACTACTGTGGACGGCGACTACTCCACCTCTGCAGGGACTACTCCACCTGTGGACGGTGACTACTCCACCCGTGGATGGCGACTACTCCACCTCTGCGGCAACTACTCCACCTGTGGACGGTGACTACTCCACCTGTGGACGGCGACTACTCCACCTGTGGACGCCGACTACTCCACCTGTGGACGGCGACTACTCCACCTGTGGACGGCGACTACTCTACCTGTGGACGGTGACTACTCCACCTCTGCGGGGACTACTCCACCTGTGGACGGTGACTATTCCACCTGTGGACGGCGACTACTCCACCTGTGGACGCCGACTACTCCACCTGTGGACGGCGACTACTCCACCTCTGCGGGGACTACTCCACCTGTGGACGGCGACTACTCCACCTAGTGCCGTTACACAGTATGGGTCAGTGGATGCAAGCTAGGAGCAGCTCAATTATCGTCGGTACTCACGAGGCCCCCGCCCAGCCCAGCCGGGTACCGAGCCTGAGCCGGACCTGCCCACCGATCCCACGTCGGCCCGACGAAAAAGTTGACGGCCGTCTCGGCCATGCCGGCTGTTAACTGGTGTGGTGTTGGTGCACAAGTCAAGTCTGGTGCCGTGACACGGAAATGTAGCCATCACATAGCCCAATGGCTATGGATAAACGACTTACACGTCTACTCGCTATTCAACGGAAAGACAGCCAGCTATTTTTAGATGGTGGTGGTGGTGGTGGTTGTTAGTTTTACACGTCGATCGTTGAGTCATGCAGCGTCGCCAAGCACTCACGCCGATTGGTCGCGAGCGAAGAGTAGCGACAGGTGAGACTCGAATCCAAAATATTTGGATCGTGAGACGGGTAGCTTATCTCTAGACTACTCGTCCATAGCTATGTTTAGATAATGGTCGCTGCATTCCCACTTGTCTAGGCAATCTTTAAGTCACAGCACAAGCATTTTCTGGACCATATACTGCACGGAATTATAACCATTCTTAATTTCCCCGAGACCACTCGTGACCCTTCAGGACCAACATGACGCGGGTGGGGAACACCGCACCGTACGTGTCCCACCTCTCCCGATGGTGGTGATGCTAGTGCAAGTCATGTCAACACCATTCATCTGGAAAGAGCGTGAGGTACGACGTGGCTACGGTAGGCGATGACAACGTTGTGGTTTCGAACAGCGTAAAGTGACCATGCATGCCTAGGTTCATCAGAGTCTTGAATTACGCAGCGATTGCATAATGATCAAGCCTAACCCTCACACAGTGGTGATGATCTGGGAAAAGGCGAAAACGCACAGCTTTATATATTGGCATGCCTAGACGGTACTGATGTTGTGCAGCTTGATTTCCTATCCACCAGCGTCGTGATGATTTAGGTAGACCCTGCACACCTGCTGCTAATCATAACGGCATTGGTGAGACCTCCGCGCAGTTATTCCTGCTGCGGACGTCTTCGTGACATTCCCGGATGACGTGGGTGTCAGTGTGACGAAACAAGTACTAGCTGGGCAAATAAATTGACTAACCATTGCACGAGCGAACACGAGTGGGAAGGCAACACATAAATCTAGTACACTGCGCTTAAAATAATTTCACGTGACAGCTAATGACCGGAATGAAAAGGTGTTGAAGGCGACAAATAATCACTGGTTTAAAGGTACTGGCATAAGGAGCCCAAAATATAGCTTGGTTGTGGAAACAGACATAAGCTACATAAGAAGACGCTCATATATATATATATATATATATATATGTGTGTGTGTTTGTATGTGTTTATATATATATATACAGATATATATATGTATGTACATATATATTATATATATATATATATATATGCATGTATATGTGTATGTATATGTATATACATTTATATATATGTATATGTATACGTATATGTATATATATGTATATATATCTATATATATATCTATATATATATATATATGCATGTATATGTGTATGTATATGTATATACATTTATATATATGTATATGTATACGTATATGTATATATATGTATATATATATATATATATATATATATATATATATATATATATATATATATATATATATATATATACATTTATATACGATCAGCCGGCGCCGGCTCCGCGCCAGGCGCAGTTCCTTCAGCTGCCGCTAGATGTCACTCATGTCCGAGTGCTTGCTCCGCTGCGGCCGGCGATCGAAGTGTGGCGACACAGTCGGCGGTGGAGCTTCAGATGGATACTGCAGGGGCTCGGCAATGCTAGAGACCGTGACATAAAGCACACTGGAGGGGCTGCACACGGTCACGCCGTCGTGACGTCACGGCTCCACAGTGGTCACGTGAGGTCTCATGTCGAACCCTCGGGTTGTCGGAGAGGCGCAACCAGGCATTTGCACTTGGGAGGGGTGGTGTCAGCCGTACATTGGCGCTCGTGCACCTCCAAAGGAGCAAGGGGAGTCCACCTGTGCGCGCTGCCGCTGAGACTACGTCTGACTAGGAAGATACGACTAGCGATATGGCTGAAGGTTATTTTTTCTTTACCGGTGACAGAGTGTCATCGGCTAGAGAATGCCACGTTAATGAACAAGGGCGAGACGTGCCAGTGGCGGATGCCGAAGGGGAAGGGAGGGAGGGGGCCGCTGTCCCCTCCAAATCAGCCGAATGCACTGATTCTTCGCTGCACCGTTTAGTGTAGCATCCAGCACGCTAGAAAGCCAGAAGCCCAGGCACTAAACAGGTCCAAGCTGCAAAAAAGTTTTAAATGTCTTGTTCCTAAAGGGTACCCCTATTACATACCTCATGGTAAGCTCCCATGCCAAAAATTGGACCATTTGAACAATTTTTAGAGGTGGCTCCAAAATGCACGTTTTTTCCCATAGCTTTGCTGTGTACAACCCTACCCGTCAACGCGACGCCTTTTTCGCATCACTGAACGTTCGATTCTTAATATTACCTATCTATATGTTAAGGCAGAGTAAGCTTGGGGTATTTTAGCGATCGCTTGGGCTAAGTTTTGTGCTGGTAACAAGCTTCGCACATTTGCCGTTTTGCATCTCCAATCCAATCCAACATTATCCTAACTTGAGATAGACATTGGCGCCCATACCTACTGCTCGTACTTTAATCGTGGACAATAACAATAAATAGCAAAAAATAGCAAGAATAAAAGCACTTCATTAGATATCAAGTGCAATACGAATTACCCAAGGCACAAAGCACAAGTACACACTCACACACCCGGTCTCGTCTGGCTCGTCTCATTCGAGTCGGATTCGGAGGCGAATCAAGTCCGTGACCCCAACGCCGCAGGCGCCGCTTGGTAAGCGTTCGCCCGCGGCACAGCGATCACTACCTTGTTTCAACTCCTGGTAGGGAGCCGGCCCACGGAAAGTTCTGCCAACAGACATAATCGAACCACGGACCCACCGAACTCCAGGTAGTATATGCATTATCCAAGTACGCTACTGAGCCGGTAAGAGCATGTTTGTCCTGATGACAAAAACACACTGGCAAAAGGCGAAGCTGAGTACAAAATTCACTGACCCGAAATATAACTGCCTGGTAAATAGTTGGGTCCGGAGATCAACGCTACATTGATTGACTCCGATGTTTTCCCACTTTGAAACTGCAATTAAAAATTACTAATTCTAGTCCGACGTTCTAACTTCCGATTATGTCACTTCTCACAAAGTGTCGATTTGCCACACAACGACTAACCAGCCAGCACCATCCTCGCTCAAACCTGGCCACGCTCGCCACGCTGAAACGCGCACTCTGTAACGCCTCTTCCCTGCCGAGTCGCCGAGGCGCTTGCGCGCAAACAGCTGCAATTGTGTCTAAACTCAGCTGACTTCGTTGCTATGACGCTTAGGGCATTTGCAAAGGTTGAAAAATATCAATATAGTCGCATGGCTACTGATATAAAGGTGTACAGAGGTGTTAGCTGTTAATGCGGATTGGATGGGATCGTTAGGTTGCCTGCATTAATCTACGAACATCAAAAGTGTCAAAATGGAGCCATCTCTAAATATTATCCGATTGACCTGAAATTCGGCTGAGACAGTCAGCACGTCAAGTGAAACTGGAACGGCCTTTAGGAGTAACAACTTTTAAACCTTTTGCAAATGCTATGTACTGGTGGACCAAGCTACCAGACACCCGTGACTGAATTCGTCAGTGTGCGTATCATGCTGTGGTTCTCGGAGGATGGAGAAGGCGGTGGAGAAGAGGATGTCCACTGTCCGTTCGACGTACCCGTTTGCTCATTACTTTGTTACAATTGTGTTACCGTTATAACGGAGGAGTATCACCCTGGCATCATAACCTAATAGGATAATTTCCGCAGATCGATGTAAGCATGCTCCGGTCGAGTTTGGATACAAAATGTATTTGAAACATCAATTTTATTCTGAAAAGCGTTATTCTGAGTCTCACAATTGCTGTGAGATGAACTATGAGGTTATTGTGTAGCACAACTCGCCAATGATGCCCGATTCGCGCTCATGCACCGTTTAGTTTTGAAGGTGGATCTTCAACTCTCCCTAGACGGAGTGTGAGGATCTAACCGGAGATACGGGCGGGCTAATGTAACTCTTGTTGTATGCTATGATTGATTCTCGCTAATCATCGTTGCATCATGCCTGGCTGGGCTCTTCTTGGAGCGTCGGCATCGGAATGTGGCATTTTCCCCATACCGTAGCGATGCGTTCTACCACGTCGTCCAGACTGTATTATGATCTTCAAGGTTTATATTGAGACGTTCAATTTTTATAGGCAGGCTAATCCGGGTAATGAGCTTTTGCATGACATCCAATTTGTGACATTCCGTACGACTGGACAGCGATGCTGAGCACCTCCGCCCTTTGTGCGATGCCATATTCATGATGCCATATTGGTGATGCTATATTCATGATGCCATATTGGTGATGCTATATTCATGATGCCATATTGGTGATGCCATATTCATGATTTATGTTGCTATGAGTACTCGAGACGATAGTGAACGAGATGCAAACTCGAGGAGAACTTCGAATCCAAATACGTCTCCACCTACACGGTCGCTACGTTCTTGAAAGCCCCAATGTTTTCTGGGGCCGATGAGACGTCTCGGGTGAACAAGATGCAAGATGGTGGCTCAGCCCTGTTAAGTGTGACACGATATTTTCTCTCGATAGCCGTGGCGTCAGACCAAATATTCACCTTGTGTTGCATTGCAGTTGTTAATGTAGGTGATGGATAAATGGTAAATTGTGGAAGCTGCTATAAGTCGTGCATGTCGGAAACAAAAGGGCACATATACAGCTTCCATGCCAAATCTTTCAATTTTAGCTTGGGTACAATGGGAGTCAACTGGTAAAAATGGCATCCTCGGATTTTTTCATACAAATAATTTCCTAGGCCCGACTGATGCGTTAGGTTATTTAAGTCAATGCATTTATAATAATTGTGCAAATTTAGATATATCTAGAATGAAATTATACAATTCTAGGAAAATGTAATTAGTGTAATATAAACTATCTCGTGGTTAAACGCGCGAACATTTCACTGTCCTGCATGGCAGAGGTAGTTTTTTTTAAGATCACTAGATGAGACTGTGGTTTTGTCTCAATTAATAGTTGTTGGGGTTCTACCCAGCTAAAACGTCACCTGAATCGGAGACAAGCTGGCTCGCGTCGGCGACCGATCTCACCCGCCGGCGACTGATGACGTCACCGGCCGCCTGATGACGTCAGCCGTGTCGGCGCCGGCAGGATTGGAGACGGCGCGTCGGCGGTCGTCAGTCAGTGGGCAGCCGCCGCGGCCACCGTGCACTGCCGACAACTCCCGCCACTGCCGCCAACTCCCGCCACTGCCGCCAACCCCCGCCACTGCCGCCAACTCCCGCCACTGCCGCCAACCCCCGCCACTGCCGCCAACTCCCGCCACTGCCGGCTGTCTTGTGTAGGCGGTCGGGCATCAGGATTCGGTGTGCTGACTGGTGAAGAGAACTCGGCGTAGTGCAGTGGTGACGGCGAGAAAGGTGCGCTCTGGTGCAGTGGTGACGGTGAGAAAGATACACTCCACTGCAGTGGTGCCGGTGAGAAAGACACACTCCACTGCAGTGGTGCCAGTGAGAAAGATACACTCTGGTGCAGTGGTGCCGGTGAGAAAGGTACACTCTGGTGCAGTGGTGACGGCGAGAAAGACACACTCCACTGCAGTGGTGCCAGTGAGAAAGATACACTCTGGTGCAGTGGTGCCGGTGAGAAAGGTACACTCTGGTGCAGTGGTGACGGCGAGAAAGACACACTCCACTGCAGTGGTGCCGGTGAGAAAGATACACTCTGGTGCAGTGGTGCCGGTGAGAAAGGTACACTCTGGTGCAGTGGTGACGGTGAGAAAGACACACTCCACTGCAGTTTGGTTAGTGGTGCTGTGGTGATGAGCGTGGGACTGCACCGAGCTTCTGTGTTGTCACCAGTGAACTAGTGTGCTACACCAGTGGGCGGCGTGCTACACTGAACTAGTGTACTGCACTAGTGCGCTGCATTATCATGCAGTGTGCTAAGCCAGTGTACGGCGTGCTACACTAGTGTGCGGGGTGCTACACTAGTGTGCGGAGCGTGCAGCACTAAGCGGTGCAGCAACACATCGGTGCCATTTGGCGGGTGACGATGGGACGACGGAAACCGGAGTCGGTGGTAAGCACTTCCGCACTACTCCGTCGTCAGTGTGGCCTGCATCATTCTAAACGTCTCTGAATTACTTCACTGCAGAAGGTGCAATTAGCGCCACAGAATCTCTTCACTGCAGAAGGTGCATCTAGCACCACAGAATCGCTTCACTGCAGGTTTATCTGATGCCGCAGAATCACTTCACTGCAGAATAGTGGCAAGAAACGTGACAATACACGCATGCAGTTTTTTTTCTCGCTTTGGTGCAGCAAGCGTATGACGAATCTCTCGCCCTTGCAGAAGCCCTTGCGAAATACTTGCGAAGTCCTTGCGAAGTCGTTGCGAAGTCATCAGAATAGGCTCGATCGGATTGAATCGGAGAAGTTGAATTGAATGAAAGAGCCAGACCAGATTGAGCTGGACGAACCGAACTGAATGTGATGATCTGATATCAACTGGGCAAGCTAGGTAAACTGGGACGAAGTATAGTGAACTGATCAAATACTGTGCCCTGAACAAATTCTACTGAACTTGTGGAACCGTAGTAGACTGGACTAGCTATAGTGAAATGAACGGACTCTGGCAGAATTAACTCGGCAGACTACGGTACCCTGCACAAAATACAATAAACTGGACGAAGTGAATTGAATTGCATGACATCGATGAAAAGAAGCCTGCATAAGTCAGCTTCGAAGACGAGCCAGTCGAAATCGTTTCATCGTAAGACGTCTCCAGCCATTGTATTCCCTGCACTTGTGTATATTTCATGAGTGAACACCCAGTGTTGGCGAGTGGCAAGCTTATCTGAGTTGGTTGTGGACGGAGTCGCATTGGTGGACTCGCGCCGTGTTAGGCGTTAGTGGTGGACTCGCGCCGTGTTAGGCGTTAGTGGTGAACTCGCGCCGTGTTAGACGTTAGTGGTGGACGATTGCGAGTGAGGTGGGTGACTGAGGCAGAGCTGTGGCCGTAACCTCGTGACGGAGGCAGAGCTGTAGCTTCAGGCGCGGCAACACCAGAGCAGGGGAGCCGCTTAGCAGCGCTGAGTCTTCACCATCACCACTGCCAACACCAGCACAGTCACACAGCCCAACACCGACCGGTCTCTCATCACATCCGTGACGTCAATTCAGTGGCGTCATCACGCGAGCTGGTCAGCTGAACCAGTGGGTCTAGTGAGTCGGTGACGTCATCACGCGAGCCTTGTCAGCTGAACCAGTCGGACGTGTGTGTCGGTGGCGTCATCACGCGAGTCGGTCAGCTGAACCAGTCGGCCGGGTGTGTCGGTGGCGTCATCACGCGAGTTGGTCAGGTGAACCAGTCGGACGGGTGTGTCAGTGACGTCATCACGCGAGCTGGTCAGGTGAACTAGTCGGACGTGTGTGCTATTATCAAAGTGCGAAAGCGCCCCCGGCGGAATACCTCGGAGCTGTTGCCGGGGGCGTGGCCACGGAGACATTTGGCACCAGCCCGGACCGCCGGACCGGCGCCCCATCAGCGAGGCCGGCAGCGAGGCGTCCAGCTCGTCCCCCGGCGGCGTCGTCATCGGCTGATTCGTCACCGGAGGAGGGGCGGCGGCAGGAGCGGCAGACTTAATCAGACCGGCACCCGCGAGACGGCGGCAGCGCCCACGTGAGTCGGACTGGGTCACGTGGCCCGACGGCGTGACGGCGGCCGACGACGGCCGATTTGGTGCTCAGCGGTGCGCCGCAATCGGCGCCCGGAGCGGCGACGTCACTCTCACGTGAGCTGACTGCGGCTCGGCTGACTGCTGTCTGAGTCAGCTGACGGCACGCAGCTCAGGCGACTCCTCTGCCTGTGTCAGGTGGCAGGTCTGATGTTGATACACTGACCTCAGAGGGAGAACTATCTGAGCTGAGGGTGAACTGAACAGAGAGTGAACACAGAGGGGGTGAACACAGAGGGTGAACACAGAGGGTGAACTGAACAGAGGGTGAAGCTAACTGCGCTAGGTGAGTTCATCCCACGGGGAGGTATTCAGAGGCTCGCCGTGGTAGACGGACCGCGAAGTGGACGGACAGGTCGGACGCATCTGGTGAGTGGTGTCCGGAGACCAGTGCCGCTGGATTGGTCCACGGATGTGGCGCGGCTGACCAGTGTTGCCAGGCCAGTGTTGCCAGACCGGCGTTGCCAGACCAGTCCACGGTTTCAGCAGAGCGAGTGAGACTACGGGTGCGATGCATCTCACGTGAACCTGCCACGAAGACAATGCGAGAGCCGAATTTTTTGTCGCAGCGCGGGCCGCCGCTGGTGGTCCATCACGGACACCCACACGCCTACCAGCGACTACGGACGGCTAAGAGAGACTACAGACGGATGGTCGATGCGCAGGCGAAGCGGCACGCCTCTCCGGACCGATGGTGGCACCCGGGCTTCGGCGATTGGAAGAAAGGCGCCGAAGATGGACGGTGGCGCCATAACAACTGGCGGGCTATTGCCAAGGACCAGCGGCATCGCCGCCGACCCACCAGCTCCGGCCACAGAGGCGACGAAGCGGCACAGCGCCGACCGCTCCGAGGTCAGCAACAGGTTCAGCTCCGAGATCATCAGCGGGTCCAGCAGCGTGATCAGCAGCGGGTCCAGCAGCGTGATCAGCAGCGGGTCCAGCAGCGTGATCAGCAGCGGGTCCAGCAGCGTGATCAGCAGCGGGTCCAGCAGCGTGATCAGCAGCAGGTCCAGCAGCGTGATCAGCAGCGGCGGCGGGTCGGCGTCCAGCATCGTCGGCCTGTCAGACCGCAAGGCGAGCATCGGCCAAATTTGGACAGCGATCAGCGGCACGAGCCTTTCAACAACAACGTCAATAACAACAACCTCAAGTCGACACATGTATCGTCTCACCGCCAGCAGGCGAGCCTCCGGATCGGCATCAACACGGAGGCGGCCACACACGGCCAGACCGCCCGGCGACCACCGCTGGTGTACGACATGGCCGAGTTCCGCACGCCAGTCGACCTGACCTTCGGCCCGGCGGTCGACACGGCTGCCGAGAGCTCCTACACCAGCTACCAGACGGCCGAGGGCGGCGTCAGCACCGGCGCCAACACGTACCCCGCCGCGCAGTCCGACTCGCGCTACGGCCAGAAAGCCAAGGGGAAGTACCCAGCCGCCCGGCCGGGCTCCCATTACGGGGACAAACACAAGGCGTCGTACCCCGCGGCACGACCGAGCTCGCACTACGGCGCGCCGCCGCCAGAGGAGCCACACTGGCAGCAGGACGTCTGGGAGGAGCAGGTGACGCCGCTGCCATTCCCCATAGATACACCGCTGACCTTCCTCTCACGTCCCGTGTCCAGCTCCTTCGACACGTGCAACTGCAAGATGTACAACAACGTGGGCGCCGTCGCCACCACGACGGCACTCGTGCTGAACCTGGTGCTGTTCACGCTGCTGGCGATCGCCAACGGCGGCGGCCTGCTCGGCCGCTCTGCCGGGGCTCTCCACCCGGCCACCGCACACGTGGCGGGCGTGATGGAGACCCTGCCGCCCCTCAGTCCGGAGATCAGCCACCAGGCGCTGCGGTTCGCCTGCGACCTGATGGGCCTCACCGAGCCGGACTACAGCGGCTACGACAACTTCGTGCCATCGCTGCCAACCGACCTGGGCTACGTGCCGAGGCCGAACCTGACGGCCACAGTGACCATCGGCGAGGTCACGCGCAACAACATGACGGAGACGTCCGGCAGCATTCACCTCTTCACGCAGAACGGTCTGCACGGACCGGCGGGAGGTGGAGACCACTCGAGCTCACACGGAGGCGTCCACATCATCCAGGGGACGCCGGGCGGCGTGGCCACTCCACCAGGATCGGTCCCCGTCCCTTCGTCGTCACGCCGCCTGTCGACGTCCACGTGACGGGCCCAACCTCGAGCGTGCACGTGCTGCCGGCGTCTCCGGGCGGCGTCCAGAGTGACGGCGCGACTCCGGGCGGAGTTCACGTGTTCGGTCCGGCGGGCACTACTCACGTGATCCCCGGCGTGGGGGTGTTCGTGGCGGGACCTTCGGGCTCGCCGTCGACGCCAGACGCCGCGGCGGGCACCGCCGGGAGCCACGGCCAGTCTGTGCAGGCCGCATCCGGCTCGTCGCGACCCGCGTGTCACGGTCTGTGCATCGAAACGGTCAACGGCGTGCTGCCGGTCGGCGCCGCCGGCAGTCAGCCGACCGGCGGCTCCTCTGCGCCCCCGGCCGACCAACACCAGCCGCCAGGCCACAGCGGGCTGCCGGCGGGGCTCATCACCATCTCCCACTTCGTGACCGTGCCCGACGAGCAGGTAGTGTCGGGAGGGCTGGGCTGGCCCCAACCGCTGCCGTCAGAGACTACGACCGGCGCCGTCTCACTGACCACGCTGCCCGCCGCCGAGACGTCGGGCCTCCTCCACCTGCCGCACCTGCAGAGCATGGCAAACGTGGTGGTCGCTGGGGACGGCTCCCACCGGCCGCCCGGCGTCGACACCGACACGGCGAACGTCCCGGGTGTGTCCGCGCACCACGAGCATGGTGGAGCAGTTGTCGACGGCTTGCTTCAGGGCCTGCTGTCGGCGTCCGGCATCACAATGGCCGATGACGGCGGCGGTGGCGGCGGCACAGTGGCGCCACCCTCCGGCCACAATCGTCACCGCGTCTAACGCAGCCCATGCAACAGCAGCAGCAGCAGGCAGCGACCAGGGGGCCGTGATGGACGGCATCCTCGGCAGCATCGCGGCAATCGTCTCGGAACTGACCGCTGACGGCCATCACCAAACACCGAGCGCTCCCGGCGGAGGTGCTCCCGGCTGGGCGACGGCAGCGTCTGGAGCTGCGGACACCACGACCACACTCGGAGAGTGGTCCGGCTCTGTTCGTCCATCTCCCGCTGTAACATCTCCAGCTCCGCCGCCAGTGACAGTGACCTCGTCACACACGTCTGTCACCTCGTCCCCGACAGCCTTCACATCGCCCCCGCACATAGCATCCCCCGATGTCTCCGTGTCGGAGGACGGCGTGCTGACAACTTGGCAAGTGGGCTTCGGCACTTGGTTCGAGCCCACAGAAGCCTCGCCTGTCGTTCTGGCCGAGGAGCACGCGCCAAGTTTCCTTCTGCCACGTCCTCCGGTGACCTCAAGCAGCGCCGATGGCGGTCCGTCGCTTATCCAGGACATCGACTATGGCACTCCAGAGGTTCCCGAGAACATCGAGCTGCCACAGGTGCCCAACTTTGTCGTGACGGCGACCAGCGATGTGACCACACAGCTGAGCGCCCACATTCCGTCCACGATGGAGATCCTCTCGACGCTGGGCACCGTGGAGCATCACGAGGAAGTGCCGCTGAAAGACGGCTCTTTCGAGCTGCACATTCGACCGACACCGCCGCACGACGAGCTGCACTTCCGGTTTCCGCCGTTGGCGCAGGTGGTCACGGCGGCGACCTACCGGCCGACAGTCGTCCGACCGACGGTCGTCACGACCACCAGGACGGTCACCGTCTTCGGCACCTCAGTCACGACTGCCACCCCGACCACCACCACCACCTCTACTGCCACGAGCGTGAGGCCCACGACCGGCTGGGGAGATATCGTCACCTTCAACCACCTCGGCTTCTGGAAGCCACCCACTGCGAAGCCGGCCACCTTTCTCGGCCAGAGGCCCGGCACCAACCAGCAGCCATCTGCAGAGGCGGTGGGCAGTTCCCCGCTGAATGCAGCCCATGCACCGCCGACAGACCCAATATCTTTCAAGTCCGGCACGGAGTCTGCTGACGTTGGCAGCTCAGTCGAAAACCTTTTCCCTGGCCAGGCGCCGCAGGTAGTACCGTCCCCTGGCGGAGCGGCCGGCGACAGCCCATACGCCGGCGAGCCAAAGCCGTCAGAAATCAGCAGTCTGTTCACTCAGCTGCCAATCGGCGGCTTCACGACGGGCGACACCAACGCCGGCGTCATCAACATCCAGCAGATCGACCCGAACGCGCCGATGATGATGATGCCGGCGCGCATCAACGTCACCGACTCTCCCATCATCGCGATCTCGCCGAAGCCGCCGGGCGCCGGCTGGTTGTCGACCGACCAGACCTCGGCGGCGAGCGACCCACCGCATCGGCAGGTGGCCGCGCTGGAAGGTCAGGACGCAGGTGCCGTGATCACCACCAGACGCACCATCACGTCCGCTGAGGGCGGCGGCGACGCCGGGTGGCCCACGACACAAGCTCTTCAGAGTGAGGCCGAGCAGAATCTCGACACCTTTCTCTCGATGCCAGCTACTACTGCCCAGCCAGAGAAGCTGTCCACGTGGCATGGAGTGGACGATGTCGCATTTACCACGGACTCGCCAACAACAACGTTCTTCAGTACTGGCGAATCACCTCCGGATGCCATAACTTCCGTATCTTCACCAATCACCACATCATCCGCCTGGGCTCAGACGGCTTCAGGTGCTGCATCTCTTGCGACCTCACCAGCTGCCGAATCGACTGGTCTGACCTCGCCTGCTGCCACATCTCTCACATCTTTATCACAATCGTCAATTCAGACAGCTGATCACATCGCACCGGCAGGGCATAGCGCTTTCACAATGCTGTTCAACGAACTGGGATTCTGGAGGCCATCTCGTCGCCCCCTGATCTTCAGCAAGTTGAAGCTGAAGCACAAACACAAGGTGGGCGCTGCAGCGTGGCACAAACCTGCTCATGGGAGCTATGCACCTTTGCCAAAGCCGACCACCACAGTTCCTGAGCTCGAGGGAGACGGCACCGTCTGGACAGGAGCTGTGCCGTCGCTTGTTCAAAAACCTACCGCGAGCACAGAGAGCCAGTACCACGGAGGCCTCGCGTCAAGACCCGGCGGCCCGTCACCGGGCATCTCAACCTCCGGCACGTCCAATGCTGCGGAACAAAACTCATTTCCACCTCAACACCCGTTCACGAATGCTGATGGCACTGCAGACTATTTCACGAATTCCGCCTGGAATTCCACCGGCAGTTCTACGGGCGGTTTTGCCAGTGGCCACACTTGGCTAAGTGTGGCTAGACCTCACCACCCACACCGCTGGACCACGCGACCTACCACCGCTCCAACACGACCTACCACCGCTCCAACACGACCGGCGCCGGTGTACAACGAGTACGGCTTCTGGAAGCCCACCAAGCGGCCGTACCTAGCGGCGCTCCAGCGTCTGAAGGAGAAGCACCGGCAGCATCCCGTCAGCGTTCGCAGCCGCGCCGCCGCCGGTCGGGCCGCCGACCTCGCTGCCGCCGCGCGTCTCCTACATCAACCGCAACTTCAGGCCCGACCCGCAGCGACGGGCGAGAGCGACGCGAGAGCGGCGTGACGCGCCGGCCTCGTCGCTGCCGACGATGGACGCGCTGGTGGAGAGCATAGGCCGCAGCCTGGGCGCGTCGCCCGAGGCGGCCGGCGCCGTGGCGGCGGCGGCGCGCCGCTTCCGCCGCCAGTTCCGGCCCGACGACGGCGGCTTCCGCTCGGCGACGGCGTCGGCGGCGCGCCGCCAGGGCCGCCAGTTCTCCGGCCGGTGTGTCACCCAGTGCTGGCTCGGCACGGCCGGCATCCTGGGCGGCGTGGGCGGGCTGGCGGCCTTCACGCTGCCCGTCTACGCCCTGGTGGCCGGCTCCCTGGCGGCAGGCGGGACAGGGGCCGGTGCGACGGCAGCTGCCGCAGCTGCTGCCGCCGTCGCCGGCGGCGCCATTGTCGGCGGCGTGGCTGGCGACGAACCGGTGATCGTGCCGCCGGTGCCGGCGCCGCTTCCTGACGTGCCCCAGCCGCCGGCGCCGCTACCTGACGTGCCTCAGCCTCCAGCACCACTACCAGACGTTCCTCAGCCGCCGGCACCGCCGGAGGCCGGGTCCGGTCAGCCGCCGGGCTTGATCAACGACGTGGCTCCGCCTGCGCCGCCAGTACCTCCCGGAGAGTTCCTCGGAGGTAAGTCCAGTACCTCCCGGAGAGTTCCTCGGAGGTAAGTCCAGTACCTCCCCGGAGACTTCCTCGGAGGTAAGTCCAGTACCTCCGGGAGAGTTCCTCGGAGGTAAGTCCAGTACCTCCCCGGAGAGTTCTTCGGAGGTAAGTCCGGCACATTGTCAGCTGGTAAGCCAGCCAGGGAACCAAACTAGCAAAGACACAGGGGATTCCCAGGACAGCGTAGCTGGTCTACGGATTCGGACGTCTCGCAGCAGACAATTAAGCAAAAAAGAACGTGGAGTGCTGTGACGCAACGGCCTTCGCTTCACCAACCCACTTCTTCACACAGCCAAAACGTGCCTTTCTATTGGCACACCGGCAAGACAGTACTCCCCGCCCATCTTTGCATGGGTGCGGGACATGGAATTAATTTGTGTTTGTTATACAGTTATCAGACGGCAGCTCGGACTGCAAGATCGGGTACAGCATCATCCTAGAACTAGGTTTTGGCTGTGATGCTAGCTTACAAATATGCCAAAGGTGTTCTTTGCGGTGTTGAAAACATTTTTGATCTGGTTCAATTTCGCTTGCAAAGGCTGAATTCAAAAGCAGTGGCCATATCATGTTATTTCATTCGAAGATGATGTTATTCAAAAGCCGGACATGGTTCACTATGTCCATGCTACCGACCAATCCAACTAAAAGTTCACGAACAATCTAAGTACTACTCCAATGTCTTCAAGCAGAGCATGGCATGCTTATCATTCATCAGTTTCACTTATCATTTTCAACTTCTGTCCTATCTTTCATGTCTGGCTGAGCAAGCGATAATCGAATAGATCATGGTGAGAGCTCAGAGATCACTGTGTGACACTCTGAGATCATTAGCCTACGTGCATCGATTCCCATCAATGCAATCCAGCTTGAATCATCACGAATTTGTATTCAATTGAAATGTATTGCACCCAACAATAGCGGTTCTAAGCACATCGAATCATTTTCACCGTGAATCACATATGCTAGATCTGGCAGCCCGACATTCACGTGTGCAGCGGATCCCAGCCGTAGTCGATGCGCCCCTAAACTCCCAGCCATCGTCAGCAGCAGACACCGATGCAGTGCACAGTTACGCTGCAACAGTTCACCACCGCCGGGGGACCGGCAAACCCTACTTTTCCAGACCGGGCGAGGGTCCTGAGGGCACCCCGTCCTCAGCATTAGCTTCCGATTTACGCAAGCCAAGATAAAATGCAAACGACCTTTGGAAAGCGCTAGTCATGGAAAACCAGAAGCACGCTTTACACCTGCACGTTGGCCGATTTTGAGGTCACCAGAGGTCATGTTAAGTCAACGTAAGGAACTCGACTTAAATTGTTGGAAGAGGTTTTAACAGTTTAGAAGCATATCATTACCCACCGAAAGCCGGCTGTCCTGGCGACGCTCTGCACCAGCTATTCAGCGCTCTGCACCAACTATTCAGAGCTCTGCACCAACTATTCAGCGCTCTGCACCAACTATTCAGCGCTCTGCACCAACTATTCAGCGCTCTGCACCAACTATTCAGCGCTCTCCACCAACTATTCAGCGCTCTGCACCAACTATTTAGCGCTCTGCACCAACTATTCAGCGCTCTGCACCAACTATTCAGCGCTCTGCACCAACTATTCAGCGCCCTGCACCAACTATTCAGCGCTCTGCACCAACTATTCAGCGCTCTGCACCAACTACTCAGCGCTCTGCACCAACTATTCAGCGCTCTGCACCAACTATTCAGCGCTCTGCACCAACTATTCAGCGCTCTGCACCAACTATTCAGCGCTCTACACCAACTATTCAGCGCCCTGCACCAACTATTCAGCGCTCTGCACCAACTATTCAGCGCTCTGCACCAACTATTCAGCGCTCTGCACCAACTATTCAGCGCTCTACACCAACTATTCAGCGCTCTGCACCAACTATTCAGCGCTCTGCACCAACTGTTCAGTGCTCTGCACCAACTATTCAGCGCTCTGCACCAACTATTCAGCGCTCTACACCAACTATTCAGCGCTCTGCACCAACTATCCAGCGCTCTGCACCAACTATTCAGCGCTCTATGCTGACCATGCAGCGCTCTACACTGACCATGCAGCGCTCTACACTGACCATGCAGTGCCCTATGCTTACCATGCAGCGCTCTACACTGACCATGCAGTGCTCTACACTGACCATGCAGTGCTCTACACTGACCATGCAGCGCTCTACACTGATCTTGCAGCGCTCTACACTGACCATGCAGTGCTCTACACTGACCATGCAGCGCTCTACACTGATCTTGCAGCGCTCTACACTGACCATGCAGTGCTCTACACTGACCATGCAGTGCTCTACACTGACCATGCAGTGCTCTACACTGATCTTGCAGCGCTCTACACTGACCATGCAGCGCCCTATGCTGACCATGCAGCGCTCTACACTGACCATGCAGCGCTCTACACTGACCATGCAGTGCTCTACACTGACCATGCAGCGCTCTACACTGATCTTGCAGCGCTCTGCACTGATCTTGCAGCGCTCTACACTGACCATGCAGCGCCCTATGCTGACCATGCAGTGCTCTACACTGACCATGCAGCGCTCTACACTGACCATGCAGCGCTCTACACTGACCATGCAGCGCTCTACACTGACCATGCAGTGCTCTACACTGACCATGCAGTGCTCTACACTGACCATGCAGCGCTCTACACTGATCTTGCAGCGCTCTACACTGACCATGCAGCGCTCTACACTGATCTTGCAGCGCTCTACACTGACCATGCAGTGCTCTACACTGACCATGCAGCGCTCTACACTGACCATGCAGCGCTCTACACTGATCTTGCAGCGCTCTACACTGACCATGCAGCGCTCTACACTGACCATGCAGTGCTCTACACTGACCATGCAGCGCTCTACACTGATCTTGCAGCGCTCTACACTGACCATGCAGCGCCCTATGCTGACCATTCTTCGCTCTACACTGACTATTCAGCGCTCTATTCTGACCATTAAAGTGCTCTATACTGGTCATTCAATCGCTCTACACTGATCATTTAGCGTTTCACGCCCCCCATTCAGAGGTCTACACTAGCCATTCAGCGATCTACACTAACCATTCAGCGGTCTACACTAACCATTCAGCGGTCTACACTAACCATTCAGCGGTCTACACTAACCATTCAGCGGTCTACACTAACCATTCAGCGATCTACACTAACCATTCAGCGGCCTACACTAACCATGCAGCGGTCCACACCAACTATTCAGCGATCTACACTAACCATTCAGCGGCCTACACTAACCATTCAGCGATCTACACTAACCATTCAGCGGTCTACACTAACCATTCAGCGGTCTACACTAACCATTCAGCGGTCTACACTAACCATTCAGCGATCTACACTAACCATTCAGCGGTCTACACTAACCATTCAGCGGTCTACACTAACCATTCAGCGGTCTACACTAACCATTCAGCGGTCTACACTAACCATTCAGCGGTATACACTAACCATTCAGCGGTCTACACTAACCATTCAGCGGTCTACACTAACCATTCAGCGGTCTACACTAACCATTCAGCGATCTACACTAACCATTCAGCGATATACACTAACTATTCAGCGGTCTACACTAACCATTTAACTTCCTATACTGACAATTCAATCGCTCTATGCTGGCCATTCATCGTTCTACACTGATCATTCAGCGTTCTACACTGATCATTCAGCGTTCTACACTGACCATTCAGCCCACTGACAAGCTTGCTACTCTGTGGACTGACGACTTTCATACCGTGCAATTATGGCCTCATTTGGCAGAAAGATGAAGTCCTCACTGCGCAATGGTGCGCATTCACGGCCACAGCGAGATGCTGTTGTGTGTCACGTGACCAACCACTCAGTAATGACGTCACACCGTGTGCACCATCTACACATTAGCCACATGGTGACCGATATCAGACGAATGTGCACCAGTGATGAAAGGTGACAGCATATCACCGTATGCATTGCTCGAGAGACAAAATGGGAAAATAGTGGTATAACGAACGATACATTATACATCAATCAAGTGAAATATGATCATTCAGGGTGAAATTCAAAGATATTTCCCTATATTTCGACTACATTATCCCGACAGGACCTATATTGTACACTAATTATAATTTCCTCTAAAGCATTTCAATCCCGAAAGCTGTGCCTCTTGTGATATTAGGACCCAAAAACTGCGTATGCAGTTGCAACAGCTCCAACAAATTGGCATCAAAATTGCATGGTTCACATCTTAAACAGCTGAAACGAGTGTTGTATAGCGTGCTCACGTGCTCAGATCTCCGCTCCCTGGAGAGTCATACCTCACCGTCGCCGTCCGCTGAAATTAGCGCGAGACTACTGGCCGGGAGAAAGCTGGCGCGTGCCGCGAAAGAAAACGATGTGGATCATCGTCATTAATCCTGCATTATTTCCGGTGGTTAATTGTGTCGCGTCATGCACCGCGACTGACGCTTGACAGATGTCGCTCACCAGTGACGTCACGCCACTGCCGAACACGATTGCTGGCATTGGATGCCGGCCGAGCTTACCTGTACTTCACAACCTTGGCCGTGGACACGTCAGGGAGGAATGTGCGGCTTCAGCAAAAGCTGGGCACGAGAGGACGTGCAGGAATGCGTCGAGACTGTGTGGCGCTTGGAGGTTGTTTGACTCAACTTTCAGGAAAATCTAAGCAAGCTCAGGCAAACCTAAGCACACTCAGGCCCATCTAAGCAAGCTAATCTTTATTCACCGATCTGCATCGGAGGAGGAGAAAGTTTTCACTCCGATATTCATACGAATCCGAATATAGGTACGATTAATGACAGGCAGCCAGCTGTTCATAAGACCAGAGATTAATGGTGCCCTCTCCCCCTGCAGTCCGACGAATTCTCCCCAATTCCCCGAGACCGGAACAGGGTTTTACCCGATAATCTCTTTCTTTCCTCATGCTAGTTTGTGACACTGACAAATATAAAGAATATTACAAGTCGTCAGTCGCAAGTATCGTCAATTACCTCATTTTCCCGACTTTTGACTCGTGAAATGATACGCTTGGGAAAAAGTTGCCGAAATGTATATTGAGATGCCAACATATCATTTCGTATGCAGGCTGAAAGCATTCCTCTTTCTGTCGGAATATTGATACACATGGTTATATGAAATTGAAAACTATCCAAATTGACAAAAAGTTGTTCACTACTTTTTCAGGTAATATTTCCCTACTTCTAACGTGATCAATACACCCGATATGTGCGACGGAACACATCATCAAACACACGGGTACCAAACTACAGGTGATGAACCAAAATATATATCAGTTATGGCCACCCAAATGTCACGAATCGCCAGAGCCGGCGGCCGGACGACCGCCAGGTGGCGCGGCGGCCGCTCCCGCTGAGACTGCCAACGCAGACCGGCGCCAAGGGGAGGGGAGGGGTAGGTCAACTGCATCATCTCGACAGGCTTGCTACCTCCTGCTTTCGGAGAGCATTATATGCCGTTAGCATAGTGATCGGCATTCTATGGTATTAGCATGGTGTTCAAGAAAGTGAAGAAAGTTCAAGGACGAAATTCCAAGAAAGAAAGAAAGTGGTCACATGTTTGACCTGAAACAAAACAAACACCCCATGTGCCCCGGGGTTACACGGTATGAGGTCATCGATTTTCATTCAATGCACTCCAATTGACCTTATATTTGCTGGATTGAATATTCAAATAATCCAACAGCTTCACTTAAGCCATCCTAACCTGTGACCTTGAGGATAATATCTGATAGTGACGTCCGCGCACCGCAGATATAGCTTTATTTGATTATTTTGAGAAAAAAAAACCTTTTATGTATTGTTACCTTCCATGTTACTAGCATGCTAGCATAGTGAGCAGCAAGGATGCCCGCTTCAGTGTTTGACCATGACCTGTGACCTCTGAGGTCGTACACCACGGAGCAGTTGATTGTCGTGTGAAGTTTTAAAGTGCGCCCAGTGACCCCTGATATACCAGTGTTCCGCAAGTTCGAGCTCAGTTCCTTTAGACCTGTGACATACGAAAAAAGAAAAAAGAAACAAAGGCTCCCATAGCGCACGTTCGACTAAATTCCATCATGATGAGTCTTCCCGACCGTGTATTCCATGTCAATAACACGCTGAAAAGGAATCATATCCAGGGAATGCGTTCTATGCTTACTCCACCCCCTGCAGGCAGGGGTCTATGTGCGACTGGAGACAACGATCAATGTTTGGTTAAGCGCCCAATGACAATGCATGAAAGCAATCGAATGATAAAAAGAGCATATCTAGCCTTTATCGAGCTGGCTTGCTTTAGCCTTTGCCGCCAGCACCTTGCTCCTATATCAGTGCCACTGAACCTCTGAAAAGGCAATCTAAACACAGTTAAAAACACAACGCTCCTATCGGTTTCAATAGCTTCAATTGTAAGTGTACAAACAAACAAACCACAAAGGATTACGAGTGCCTAACTGCTTTCAATTGCGCAGTAAATAGGACTGGTAGCGGGTTCAGAGTCTGATGGGCACGGAGAGACCCCAATTAGAGGTGATCTGCCATCGTTTGTCGTGATAGCTACACACGCAGCGCCGGCAACTCCTGGCCTGCAGGTGGTCGCTTGCCGGGCGGGTCCGATTACTACGCCGGTCGCCATAGGCTGTGGGTGAGATGGAAGTTGCGTTAGCAGAGTAGCCATTATCTCAGCCCCAAACAACAATGGTCATTCCACAACCGTTTTGGAGGAATCGAAAACGAGCCACACTGTCTTAGCTTGACAACATGACCAAGTCAGAGGACGCGAAGGTGTGGTTTTCGTTTTCCTGATGTCGACGAACTGCTGCCCGGTGCAATATGGTACTGTGTTGCAAGGTTAGACTACCGTTCACATGCCCCGCCACATATTAATTGCCACTTTTTCATATGGATCTCTGGTGTACTTAGGTACGACCTCAGGTTAGCTCAGGAGTCTTGCCTCGGGTCACCATCTGTGGCTTTCATCATGCCTGTTGTGACAGTAACCTCAGAGATGACGTGGGAATAACGGTGAGGTTCGGGCACAAATAGATATTCGTTTATCATCCACAGACAGGGCCTTGGGACTATAATTGAGTTTGTAGTATAGCCAGACTATGCCATAGGTTTGCGGTATGCTATCATTATGGGCATATCCTGTATTAGCTGAGACAAATTACTACTGGAGAAAAAAGCATGTCTAGTCGTCTGACAGTCATTTTTCTTTGCTCCACGCGCATTTCAGATTTCCTAATTTGTATTGCCCCACACGTCTATTAAATCGTAGACATTTGATGCATTAAGGAATGGTTTTTTTTTTTTTTTTTTTTTTAAATTCCCCTACCCATTAATAGGTAGGCAGGAGTGCCCTTCCATACCCGTGCGACCTAATTACGTTAAATTCCAAGGGTGAGAGGTAGGTCATGGTAAGCAAATCAAGGCAGGTCACACCACTCCCCGCTCCTGTTTCTTGCTGGACAGATCCCGCCACCAGATATTAGTAAAAGATGTTCCTGAAGCCCTCTCAGACAATTAGCAATGCTAGTAACGTCTTCGAGGGCTCCACGAAAATAACTCTATAGGTGTTAATGGGAAATAATACAAAATCATAACCTTGCACATGCATTTCCTAAACTACTACAACACTAAGGAGAAAGGACGACCAAGTATGAAGAGGAAGAAAGAAAGAAAACATGATTCTTAAACGAAAATGTCCAAATGATACCAGATCACCATGCATAGCACATTACCATTACCAACATATTATTAAAAAGTTCATATTTTCTAATAATGTATTGTCTGATGTGTTTCTTCAAGATAATTTTACTCCTAGGTACATCATCAATCCTGTGGAAGTGAGAGCAGATTATTTTATTCCAGGCTTTGGTGCAATAAAGGGTAATGAAAACATTCTATAATTGATATCAGAAAAGGGTATTGAAAATGTTGTCTAACTCGAGGCCACCTTGTTCATAAAGTTGAAACATATTAGAAAGAGGTGCTGGTAATGATTGATTTAGAAAACCTAGCATGATGTAAATACATTGCTCATCAACTATGTCCAGAAACTTAGAACCTATGTTTAATAAACAATTCATTTGTATGGTATAAGTACGGTTTCTTATCAACAATCCTAATAACACGCTTCGCAACTAATAATTTATCAAGCTTAGAGTGATACGTACTTCCCAGACAACAGCACAATAATTTAAATAGGCAATATTAGAAATTATACAGAAGAAGCAATTCACAAGTTGATAAAAAGTACCAGACTTCCTATAATTCCAATATTCCTCTAAGTTTGAAGAGATGGCATTTATATGGCTTTCATGTCATGTCTTCATCAATAAATACACCTAAATATTTTATACACTATGCTTTTTATTATTGGAAGTTTTTTTTTTTAAAAAAAGGTGTTTTCAATGTTCAATGTTCATTTTAAGCTTTTATTGTTTTCTTCAGTGCAATTATATGAGCCATTCTCAGGATCTATACCGTTATTGAAATGGCCTCCAATAATTCCTTCATCGTGTCCACTATTGAAGATGTAGTGAAAGTCCTTCTTCTAGGCTCGTGAACAGTCTAGGGTCTCGACCCTCGCGCCGCGATAACTACGAAGGCAAAAATGATAAGTACTCTGCACAGAATATTGTGCAATAGGTATAGCGAATATATGGTGACAACGATTGATTTAAATTGTAAATTTGGAGGCCGAAATACAGTGATTAATTTACGCACGCGACCGACAGCGACAGGTCCGCGCGGCTCGACAGTCAAGACACGTCTCACAGCGGGGGTCTGGCCACCGCCCTGGCTCGACCACGACCGGAAGGCCAGGTACACGTCGCAGTTCCCGGGCGCTGTCCCGTAGAACGCTGACACGGTTCCGACGAGGCCCGGTGACCGCGTTGCCGGCGCCGGACGGAAAAGTACTAGACGCGACCTATGCGGGGCATGGTAGGTAGGCTGACATGCGTGGTAACAGCACCCATAGTTAGACATTATACGATTAAAACAGTACGTGTCTAGCAACGTTGTTACAAATATGATGTAAATGAGTTGTTCGGAAAAAGTTTAACACGTCCTGATGTGGACGAAAAATGTTAATATGCAACTTATTCGCGTTAAATACTGTACAACTAACAGAAAGAAATGTACGTTCGGTCCACTAATGTTTGTTCGAAATCAACCCGATGCTGTATTTGTCTTTTTATGAGGATAAACGCATCTCAGCTTTGTGAGGCGGCCCAGGTTTGACACAGTTGTGTCTACCCTGGGAGAAATGCCGATGTCTTGCACAACTAAACAGATTTTAGGCATTTAAAAGTTTCGCATTTTTCCTCTTTCTTCTGACCTTCTGACCTTCTGATCCGTTGACCTGCTTTTTAAAGTTCGAAACATCTAACACCATTTGCAACACAAGGTCGTTTTTTGGCGCAATTTTTCTGCAGCAGCGAGTTGCGAACGCATGCACTGGCGGAGCTGGCAACAAAAGGTGTATCACCATGAGCCTAAGGTAAAGTCTACAGACTGAGCGGCACCTGCCACTCCCAGCAGCTCGGTAGTGCTGACACGCTGTATGCGCCTGTGCCTCTACCCTGCACACCGGCTGATGACCCAGTGCCGCCGACAGTTCCGGACGTGTTCGTCACGGCTGCCGTAGTGGTAGACCCTGGCGAAGCGGAGGAGGTGCATGGCTCAGGGCCGGACGGCTTCTACCTGCCGTCTGACCTCACCGGCGCCGGCCACTACGGCACCGAGTCGTCCCGCAGGCCAGGTGAGCCGGGGCACATCGACACGATGACGTCATATCGCTGCGTGACGTCATAGCGCCACATGACGTCATATCGTCACATTACGTCACATCGCTGCGTGGCGTCATATCGTCGCATGACGCTATAACGCCACATTTCGTCGAAATGTCACATGATGTCATACCGTTGCGTGACGTCATACCTTCAGATGCCGTCATTGCATCTCATGACGACATAGCTTCACATGACGTCACGCCCCATGATGTCCCAGCATCACATGATGCCATGGCGCCTCATGATGGCGTTGTGTCACATGACGTCACACAACATGACGTCACAGCATCACATGACGACATAACGTCACATGACGTCACAACATCGCATGACGACATAACGTCACATGACGTCACAGCATCACATGACGACATAACGTCACATGACTTCACATACCAGCAGAACTGATCTGGGGTGAGAGCGAGACCATCTGTGCACTGCTCACAGGCCCACACTGCTTCGCCTCTCCCCCTCTCCCTGAAAAGATATATCGCAATGATCCGGTATCATGGTCAGCGAGGTGACGGACCCAGATGCAGCGTCAGTCCGGGCCACGAAGGCAGACCATACGATCACATTTCAGAAGTTTAGCTTTGCTGAACCATGGTTCGCCAGGAATGACCTCTGTCATGTTCTAGCAATGGAAGCCATGCATCTGCATTGGCGATTTATCTGACAAAGATTGGTTTCTTCATTCTCCAGTCGAAAATTAGAAACCATTCTCCTGAAATGATGATCCACATCACAAAGATTGAGTTCTGTTGCTTTGTTGTCACCATCGTCACGGACAGGATGCAGAAGCTGCACCGCAGACACATACCAACCTGAAAGTTTTTATAATTTGAAGGCTAACGTCTCTAAAAACATCAGTAAAGTGCTGTAAAGAAATGTAGGTCTTGTTGCATGTAAGTTAATGTTGATTGACACATGGTACTTAAACTGCAAAGGGGTCCTGGGTGAAGCCCCATCCTCCTAATGGACTCTGCTGGAACAAACTGGCGGAGACTGAAACCCGGTGGTGGTGCTACTTTCTTGTTCTCCGTTGTTTTACTGCGGTTCCCAAGACTTCGATTCAGCACGTGAAATAACACCAAACTGAGATGCTGGCAGTACATATTCATAATCTTCCACTTGTGGTAGCTTCGATATAACATGAAAAAACCTATTGATAGTGATCCGAGCTGAGGTCATATAACTTATATTTTATGTTTATATGGCATAAGCATACATATATGACCTATACTTAGATGATTGGAATGTTTCTGTTTCGTATTGGAGACTTGCATTAATGCCGAATATCCATACGAAATAAAAACCAAATCCCGAGTTGGAATATCACGCCCAGAGTTGATTTGATTTGATGTGATTTGATTTGATGAGAAAAAGATAGGTAGCTACACATTCTTGGCAATTAAATATTTGTGTTGATTTTCCAAGTGTTGGTTATTTATATTCAATGCCAATGCATTCCACTACACCTCATCAGTTGCACATTATTTCATGGTTTTACCTCGTTTGAGATAGTGGTTTAGCTACCTCGTTTGACATAGTGCTGAGGATGCCAGGTAGTGTGAAACACCCGTCCATCGATGAGCTGGGCACAATCAAGATGGTAGACTGTCGGTAGATCTGCTGATACAAGTTGTGCACTATTGCTGCCAAATGAAAAGCAAATATTGCATGTTACATTTATAAATGCAAATTTTGAGACTGTTTGTGTTGCACGGGCCGAAGTGCGTGTAGCACCTGCAGTACCTGCAATGCCGCAACTCTCACCTCACGGTGCCGCTTTTCAGATGTGGCAGGAGTGGCCAACTCTCACCTCATGGTGGCGCTTTTCAGATGTGGCAGGAGTGGCCAACTCTCACCACATGGTGCCGCTTTTCAGATGTGGCAGGAGTGGCCAACTCTCACCTCATGGTGGCGCTTTTCAGATGTGAACTGAGTGGCCAACTCTCACCACATGGTGCCGCTTTTCAGATGTGAACTGAGTGGCCAACTCTCACCACATGGTGCCGCTTTTCAGATGTGGCAGGAGTGGTCAACGATCCGGAGTCCGTCAGCGGAGTTCTCGGCGAGAACTTCGGACCCGCTGACACTGCCTGCGAAAACTACAAGCTCTGCCTTCTGCATGCCAAAACGCAGCACACCACAAAACGGTAGGTCTGCTAAACACACCCCGACCACACCTCGAACACACCCCGACCACACCTCTGGCACACCCCGAACACACCCCGAACACACCCCGAACACACCCCGAACACACCCCGAACACACTACAGGGGCCAAGAAGGCATTGAACACACACCGATCATTATTGCAAAACCAAAAGATGGCAGGTCTCCGGCAAAGGGACGTTTTAACTACTCAGCATCAATTCGGAAATGTAGAACAAGTGCCAATGGTCAGGTTATGCTCAGTGAGATGCTTATGACTGACAATTGTGATTGTGGTTCCGCTATGTGTGAGCGTGACGTTTACTCCACTGACGGAAGCTTTGGGGGCTTTGGGGCATGCACTTCCCTAGTATGTTATGGCAGCGTTGTTTTTGTGCTATGACGTACACCAAGATTCCACAGTAATGGACATTGCAATGGTATAACTGGACAGTACAATGATATAGACAACAGTATTGGACAGTGCAGTGGTGCTGCTGCCCGTACTGGACATTCCAGTGATGTAACTGACAGTACTGAGCAGTGCAGTGATGGTACTGACTGTACTGGGCAGTGCAGTGGTGGTACTGACAGCACTGGGCAGTGCAGTGGTGGTACTGCCCGTACTGGACAATGCAGTGATGTAACTGACTGTACTGGACAGTGCAGTGGTGGTGCTGGTAGTACTGGACAGTGCAGTGATGTAACTGACTGTACTGGGCAGTGCAGTGGTGGTACTGACAGCACTGGGTAGTGCAGTGGTGGTACTGACAGTACTGGGCAGTGCAGTGGTGCTGCTGCCCGTACTGGACAGTGCAGTGGTGGTGCTGGTAGTACTGGACAGTGCAGTGATGTAACTGACTGTACTGGGCAGTGCAGTGGTGGTGCTGGTAGTACCGGACAGTGCAGTGGTGGTACTGACAGTACTGGACAGTGCAGTGGTGGTACTGAGAGTACTGGGCAGTGCAGTGATGTAACTGACTGTACTGGACAGTGCAGTGGTGGTACTGACAGTACTGGGCAGTGCAGTGATGGTACTGGTAGTACTGGGCAGTGCAGTGATGTAACTGACTGTACTGGACAGTGCAGTGGTGGTACTGACAGTACTGGGCAGTGCAGTGATGGTACTGATAGTACTGGGCAGTGCAGTGGTGGTGCTGGTAGTACCGGACAGTGCAGTGGTGGTACTGACAGTACTGGACAGTGCAGTGGTGGTACGGAGAGTACTGGGCAGTGCAGTGATGTAACTGACTGTACTGGACAGTGCAGTGGTGGTACTGACAGTACTGGGCAGTGCAGTGATGGTACTGATAGTACTGGGCAGTGCAGTGGTGGTGCTGGTAGTACTGGACAGTGCAGTGGTGGTACTGACAGTACTGGGCAGTGCAGTGATGGTACTGACTGTACTGGGCAGTGCGGTGGTGGTACTGACCGTACTGGGCAGTGCAGTGGTGGTGCTTGTAGTACTGGACAGTGCAATGGTGTAACTGACCGTACTGGACAGTGCAGTGGTGGTACTGACTGTACTGGACAGTGCAGTGATGTAACTGACTGTACTGGACAGTGCAGTGGTGGCGCTGGTAGTACTGGACAGTGCAGTGATGTAACTGACTGTACTGGACAGTGCAGTGGTGGTACTGGTAGTACTGGACAGTGCAGTGATGTAACTGACTGTACTGGACAGTGCAGTGATGTAACTGACTGTACTGGACAGTGCAGTGGTGGGGCTGGTAGTACTGGACAGTGCAGTGGTGTAACTGACTGTACTGGACAGTGCAGTGGTGTAACTGACTGTACTGGACAGTGCAGTGGTGGGGCTGGTAGTACTGGACAGTGCAGTGGTGTAACTGACTGTACTGGGCAGTGCAGTGGTGGCACTGATCAGTACTGGACAATGCAGTGATGTAACTGACAGTACTGGACAGTGCAGTGGTGTAACTGACTGTACTGGACAGTGCAGTGGTGGTACTGGTAGTACTGGACAGTGCAGTGATGTAACTGATAGTACTGGACAGTGCAGTGATGGTAACTGACTGTACTGGACAGTGCAGTGGTGGTACTGACAGTACTGGGCAGTGCAGTGGTGGTACTGACAGTACTGGACAGTGCAGTGATGTAACTGATAGTACTGGACAGTGCAGTGGTGGTACTGACAGTACTGGGCAGTGCAGTGGTGGTACTGACAGTACTGGACAGTGCAGTGATGTAACTGACTGTACTGGACAGTGCAGTGATGTAACTGATAGTACTGGACAGTGCAGTGGTGGTGCTGGTAGTACTGGACAGTGCAGTGATGTAACTGACTGTACTGGACAGTGCAGTGGTGGCGCTGGTAGTACTGGACAGTGCAGTGATGTAACTGACTGTACTGGACAGTGCAGTGGTGGTACTGATAGTACTGGACAGTGCAGTGATGTAACTGATAGTACTGGACAGTGCAGTGGTGGTACTGACTGTACTGGGCAGTGCAGTGGTGGTACTGACAGTACTGGACAGTGCAGTGATGTAACTGATAGTACTGGGCAGTGCAGTGGTGGTGCTGGTAGTACTGGACAGTGCAGTGGTGGTACTGACAGTACTGGGCAGTGCAGTGGTGGTGCTGACTGTACTGGACAGTGCAGTGGTGGCGCTGGTAGTACTGGACAATGCAGTGATGTAACTGACTGTACTGGACAGTGCAGTGGTGGTACTGACTGTACTGGACAGTGCAGTGGTGGTACTGACAGTACTGGACAGTGCAGTGATGTAACTGACAGTACTGGACAGTGCAGTGATGTAACTGATAGTACTGGGCAGTGCAGTGGTGGTACTGACAGTACTGGACAGTGCAGTGGTGGTACTGACAGTACTGGACAGTGCAGTGATGTAACTGATAGTACTGGACAGTGCAGTGATGTAACTGATAGTACTGGACAGTGCAGTGGTGGTACTGACAGTACTGGACAGTGCAGTGATGTAACTGACAGTACTGGACAGTGCAGTGGTGGTGCTGGTAGTACTGGGCAGTGCAGTGGTGGTACTGACTGTACTGGACAGTGCAGTGGTGGTACTGACAGTACTGGACAGTGCAGTGATGGTACTGACAGTACTGGACAGTGCAGTGGTGGTACTGACTGTACTGGGCAGTGCAGTGGTGGTACTGACTGTACTGGACAGTGCAGTGGTGGTACTGATAGTACTGGACAGTGCAGTGATGTAACTGACTGTACTGGACAGTGCAGTGGTGGTACTGACTGTACTGGACAGTGCAGTGGTGGTACTGACTGTACTGGACAGTGCAGTGATGGTACTGACTGTACTGGACAGTGCAGTGGTGGTACTGACTGTACTGGGCAGTGCAGTGGTGGTACTGACTGTACTGGGCAGTGCAGTGGTGGTACTGACTGTACTGGGCAGTGCAGTGGTGGTACTGACAGTACTGGGCAGTGCAGTGGTGGTACTGACTGTACTGGACAGTGCAGTGGTGCGTACTGGACAGTGCAGTGGTGTAACTGACAGTGCAGTGGTGGTACTGACTGTACTGGGCAGTGCAGTGGTGGTACTGACTGTACTGGGCAGTGCAGTGGTGGTACTGACTGTACTGGGCAGTGCAGTGGTGGTACTGACTGTACTGGGCAGTGCAGTGGTGGTACTGACTGTACTGGGCAGTGCAGTGGTGGTACTGACTGTACTGGACAGTGCAGTGGTGGTACTGACTGTACTGGACAGTGCAGTGGTGGTACTGACTGTACTGGGCAGTGCAGTGGTGGTACTGACAGTACTGGACAGTGCAGTGGTGTAACTGACTGTACTGGACAGTGCAGTGGTGGTACTGACTGTACTGGACAGTGCAGTGGTGGTACTGACTGTACTGGGCAGTGCAGTGGTGGTACTGACTGTACTGGACAGTGCAGTGATGTAACTGACTGTACTGGACAGTGCAGTGGTGGTACTGACAGTACTGGACAGTGCAGTTGTGTAACTGATAGTACTGGACAGTGCAGTGGTGGTACTGACTGTACTGGACAGTGCAGTGGTGGTACTGACAGTACTGGACAGTGCAGTGGTGGTACTGACAGTACTGGACAGTGCAGTGGTGGTACTGACTGTACTGGGCAGTGCAGTGGTGGTACTGACAGTACTGGGCAGTGCAGTGGTGGTACTGACTGTACTGGGCAGTGCAGTGGTGGTACTGACAGTACTGGACAGTGCAGTGGTGGTACTGACAGTACTGGACAGTGCAGTGGTGGTACTGACAGTACTGGGCAGTGCAGTGGTGGTACTGAGTACTGAGTGCAGTGGTGGTACTGACAGTACTGGGCAGTGCAGTGGTGGTGCTGACTGTACTGGGCAGTGCAGTGATGTAACTGATAGTACTGGGCAGTGCAGTGATGTAACTGACTGTACTGGACAGTGCAGTGATGTAACTGACTGTACTGGACAGTGCAGTGGTGGTACTGACTGTACTGGGCAGTGCAGTGGTGGTACTGACTGTACTGGACAGTGCAGTGATGGTACTGACTGTACTGGGCAGTGCAGTGATGGTACTGACTGTACTGGACAGTGCAGTGGTGGTACTGACTGTACTGGGCAGTGCAGTGGTGGTACTGACTGTACTGGACAGTGCAGTGGTGGTACTGACTGTACTGGACAGTGCAGTGGTGGTACTGACAGCACTGGGCAGTGCAGTGATGGTACTGACAGTACTGGACAGTGCAGTGGTGGTACTGACTGTACTGGACAGTGCAGTGGTGGTGCTGGACATGGAACGTTCACCGTTGTGAGCCAGGAAGCCCCGACTCATGATCATGCACGAATTCAGTGGCAGTCACGGAAGCTATGCTCGCAATAATGCGTTTGCTGGGAATCAGTGCCGGCTCTCGGTGAGTTGTCATTCGAAGACCACTAGGTGACGGAAACCGCAATGGTATTGTCTTCGGTACATACCGCAGTCTCATCGCATAGCTATGTACTGAGTCAAGCGCATTCTGCTGAATACCCCAACAGCCGCTTAATCCAGGAAGTTTGTCTCCCCATCTTCGATGATGTGATATAGCCAGTTTCAGTAGCTCCGCTCATACATTGTAAATCTCCAGGTAGATGTGGTTAAAACCGACGAATTATGATTAGTAGGATATGATTATTTGGCTTCAAGTGTCAAAAGCCTCTTTGGAATAATGAATGTTCAGCATGCTCTATGCCAGTCTAAAGCTAAACGGGACAACGACCGGTTGATATATGGCTCTGTTCTGCTGCTACTGTAGTAGAAGGGTGGGGAGCTTTGCACATCCCGTTGTATCTAGCATCTGTTGTTGCAACGGCGATGCAAAGGAGAACATGTTCGAATAAATAGCCGTCAGACGGCAGCACTAGAATCATAACCCGGCCTGCCATCCCCAGACGAAAAAGCCATGCAGCAAGACCGGTCCCACCGAGGATAACGTGTAGAGATGCACACACATTGTCGTCTCTGATATAACAGTGGCGGCGGATCAGCGGCCCAGGTGGACACGCCACAGTGAGCACGATTTGGCGCATAAGAAGCCGGCCGCGCCGACCGCCGCGTCCCCTCCCCCCGGTCTCCGCCCCGCCCCGTCTGCGGCTACCCCTGCGGCTGCTGCATACTGCGCCGGCCGGCACCGCGGCCGTGGAAACCGTCACGCGGTCGGCGTGACGGGCCGTGACGGTCGGCGTGACGGAGCGTGACCGGCTCGGTCGTCCGCCGCAGGAGGCGCCCACGCAGAGAAGACGCCCCCGTCTGTCTGCGGCCGGCTGGCGGGTGACGCGGCGCACCCGTCTGATCCGGGACACACGGGGGGGGGGGCTACATGGACAGATCAATGTAATAGCTGCCTATCGACCTCACTGCAAGCACCATCAGCGCATCGATTTCTCGTCGATAGCGTGCAAGAAAGCAATGCACCAATCAGTGTTGCGGCGACAGCACGCGGACCGTGCACTGCTCCCTTCGGCTACATTTCCGTCCCATTGTGCCAATAACACATAGCAGCACTATAGAGCGTCTCCATCATATTCGTTTACTCCTGTCATCACCCGTTCATTTCCTCGCCGTTGCCATTTCGTACAGGTCATTCTCCTGCTTCCAATTTGTTCACCAGTTCAAATATTTTGCTCCACTCAAAACGTTTTCTTCACGACGTCTCGCTTCTTCACCGCGCTTTTATCTCCACGGTTACCTATCTCACACCTCATTCCCTCACCGTGTCACTTCCTCACTTCCTCACCTCCTCACTTTCTAACTGTCTCACTGTACCACTGTCTTACTGACTCATTGCATCACTATCTCACTGTCTCACTGTATCACTATCTCACTGTACCACTGTCTCACCGTCTCACTATCTCACTGCCGCACTATCTCACTGTCATCTATCTTACAATCTCACTATCTCACTGTCTCACTGGCTCACTATCTCACTGTCTTACTATCTTACAGTCGCACTGTCTCATTGTCTCATTGTCGAAGTATCTCACTGTCTCACTGTCTTGCTGTCTCACTGTCTCACTATCTTACTATCTCACTGTCTCATTATCTCATTGTAGAACTATCTTACTGTCTTACTGTCTTGATGTCTCACTGTCCCAATGTATCACTGCCCTACTATTTCACTATCTCACTGTCTTACTTTCTCACTGTCTCACTGCCTCACTATCTCACTGTCTCACTCCCTCATTGGCTCATTGTCCCACTATCTCACTGCCTCACTGTCTTATTGTCTCACTGTCTCATTATCTCACTGTCTCACTGTCTCATTGTCCCACTGTATCGCTGTCTCCTGTCTCACTGTCTCACTATCTCACCTGCACCTTAGCTCCATGCCGAACCGAACAATTACGCACGGAGTTCGAGCGCTCAGCGCTCATTCCCGGCCGCGGGATAAATCGGCCATTTCTCGGCCGTGTGCCGCCTCAGATGGGGAGCGTACCTTGCTTCAGCTGCAGCGACAGCGGTCGGCCGTGTGCCGCCTCAGATGGGGAGCGTACCTTGCTTCAGCTGCAGCGACAGCGGTCGGCCGTGTGCCGCCTCAGATGGGGAGCTCGTACCTTGCTTCAGCTGCAGCGACAGGGGTCGGCCGTGTGCCGCCTCAGATGGGGAGCTCGTACCTTGCTTCAGCTGCAGCGATAGCGGTCGGCCGTGTGCCGCCTCAGATGGGGAGCTCGTACCTTGCTTCAGCTGCAGCGATAGCGGTCGGCCGTGTGCCGCCTATGATAGGGTCGACATGTGCCGCCTCAGATGGGGAGCTCGTACCTTGCTTCAGCTGCAGCGACAGCGGTCGGCCTTGTGCCGCCTCAGATGGGGAGCGTACCTTGCTTCAGCTGCAGCGATAGCGGTCGGCCGTGTGCCGCCTCAGATGGGGAGCTCGTACCTTGCTTCAGCTGCAGCGATAGCGGTCGGCCGTGTGCCGCCTCAGATGGGGAGCTCGTACCTTGCTTCAGCTGCAGCGACAGCGGTCGGCCGTGTGCCGCCTCAGATGGGGAGCGTACCTTGCTTCAGCTGCAGCGATAGCGGTCGGCCATGTGCCGCCTCAGATGGGGAGCTCGTACCTTGCTTCAGCTGCAGCGACAGCGGTCGGCCGTGTGCCGCCTCAGATGGGGAGCGTACCTTGCTTCAGCTGCAGCGACAGCGGTCGGCCGGGCTCGGCTCCGCTGATGGCGCGTCGGAACGCCGCCAACGACGTGTGCTCCGTGAGATGACGCCGTAGTGGGCCGTCTGGGGGGTGTTCGGTCATCTTCCCAGACTGGCAACAATCGGAGATTTATGTACGAATATATGTACATATATATACTTATATATATATATATATATATATATATATATATATATATATATATATATATATATATATATATATATATATATATATATATACATATACACATATGTACATTTACATGCGGACGTTGGTATGCGCAATCTGATGGCAGATCGATACATATGTACACTCAGTAATCGTTGTGTAGATATGTAAGTACAAGTATATGTATACCCTCATTTATATATATTCAAGCAAATTTCAGCATGAACTTTTATGTTCCGTGTGCAACAGCTATGACGAACATGAGCTATCGTGCTCAGCTACCGGCAAAAGGCATGATGCCATGATAATCATGATGCCACCGTGCAATCTGCCTAAGCCACTGTGACGACGACTGAGACCCCCTCCGGGAAATCCTCCGATAACGTCACGTCCAGGGCCAGCTGATTAAGGATTACTTGGTGGGTCGATGAGCACGGCGGTTCCCTGTGTAAGACCAGGCAACGGCATCAGGTCAGGTCTTCAAAAGTAACTTTGCAACAACATGAATTGGATATTGGCAGCCTCCTGGCCACCATTCCGTTGGTGAGTGAAATCCGCTCATGACTTCCAAATGCACCTCTACTGTCTTAATGTCAAAACAGGAGAACTGTAGCAGGATCAGTCCCCCCCCCCCGCTCCTCGCTCTTCGCATAAGAGGCACCAATAAAGATGAGGTAAACGTATGAAGTCAGTAAGAACTTGAGACCACCTAAGGCAAGCGTGCGTTTCAGCTTCGTTTCAGAATAAGTCATATTCTAAAAGCGCTCATTATTTTTGGGATGAAGCCCGACTCGAATCATACATGACGTCATGCCCTCTGGCGGGAACAGTCTCTCTCTAATACGAAGATATTGTGACGTATCTTTTGTTTAATGCTGTCCGTTTTCCCAACACCAGCACAACGTACCCCGCACATGCCAACACCTCGTCCCATTCGAGTAGCGGTGTGTGGTGAAATCACTAACGCGGGCTGATGATTTATCAGCGTTTTTATATCAACAACCACCAATCAAATGATTGCTGTGCGAGCCCGGCGGCGGACACATGGTGTCGCAAAACACGGCCGCTCCCACATCTGCCACCGCCACCGGCAGCCAGCCGCTGCCGCTTCCGGCCAGCACTGCTCAATGTCGGATCTGCGAGCTCGTGTCGCGCCAGATGGGCGACAGCTCGACAGCCTGCAGACGTCTGTTGGGGAGCGGCACTGAGAGGGCACTGTCGAGGTCTGGTGAGGAACGGCGCCGACAGTGCACCGCGGGGGCGGACTGAGAGTGCACGGCGGGGGCGGACTGAGAGTGCACGGCGGGGGCGGACTGAGAGTGCACGGCGGGGGCGGACTGAGAGTGCACGGCGGGGGCGGACTGAGAGTGCACCGCGGGGGCGGACTGAGAGTGCACCGCGGGGGCGGACTGAGAGTGCACCGCGGGGGCGGACTGAGAGTGCACCGCGGGGGCGGACTGAGAGTGCACGGCGGGGGCGGACGCGTCTGCGGACGCGTCTGCACGGCACAGCCAACGGGACGGCAGCGGACACGACTGACGCGAGGTCGGCTCGTACTGCACGACCGTAGATAACCCACTCCGGCAGGCAGCCGCTCCACAGCAGACTTTGCTCTGTTGGGAACGATTTTACGACCGGTTCCTGGGCGCCCCAAAAAAAATCTAGTAAATCTATTCGGTTGCGCTGTATTGTTTTTCATTTGGAATTACGGCCGAATTACTATCTATATTGATGCCTCTACTAGCGTAAACGAACTGAAAATATAGGTGGGCTACAAATGTTACTGAAATAGAATAGAGCGCAGAACCATTTTGTTCGTTTTGTTCGCTAAGCATCCTCTTCTTTGCTACTTTGCCATATCATTCTTCGGCAAAATTAGGAAAAGTAGATGGAGTGCAGATCATTATCCTCTCCCCCTCAATACCAACTCAAGTGGGGACAAAGTTACTCTTGCCGTGCCCATGCTCCTATCTCCCTCTTTCGGGCCCTCCTATCTCCCTCCTCCGGTCCCCTTCCAACTCCAAGCGCAATAGGAGTTGACCACAGATAGTGCACCAAGTCAAACACAAATATTATAATCACGTCTCCCGTCTGGGACACGTCTCCAGCGTGTATTTGGAGCTCGGTATAGCTGGGCAGGCAGCAGCAGCGGTCGCGTCACTTTCTCGAAAACGCGCGCGCTGGTCGGCGCCCCTCGGTGCCATCATTAGCCACAACTAGACCGGGGAGACGGAGGGGGCGGCGGCGGCGGCGGCAGCGGCGGCGGTGGGTCGTCGGGAGAGACGGCCGGCACGCCGACTACTCCCGACGGCAGCGCCGACCGCCGTAATGCAGTTGGCAGTCGGCTGTCTACAGCGACGACTCCGCCGTCGACGGACCGACCGACGGGAGGCGGTCAGGACTGGCGGGGATGGTCAGGACCGTCAGGACTGGCGGGAGGTGGTCAGGACTGGCGGGAGGTGGTCAGGACTGGCGGGAGGTGGTCAGGACTGGCGGAGGTGGTCAGGACCGGCGGGAGGTGGTCAGGACTGGCGCGAGGTGGTCAGGACCGGTGGGAGGTGGTCAGGACTGGCGGGAGGTGGTCAGGACCGGCGGGAGGTGGTCAGGACTGGCGGGAGGTGGTCAGGACTGGCGGGAGGTGGTCAGGACTGGCGGGAGGTGGTCAGGACCGGCGGGAGGTGGTCAGGACTGGCGGGAGGTGGTCAGGACTGGCGGGAGGTGGTCAGGACTGGCGGAGGTGGTCAGGACCGGCGGGAGGTGGTCAGGACTGGCGGGAGGTGGTCAGGGCCGGTGGGAGGTGGTCAGGACCGGCGGGAGGTGGTCAGGACCGGCGGGAGGTGGTCAGGACCGTCAGGACCGGCGGGAGGTGGTCAGGACTGGCGGGAGGTGGTCAGGACCGTCAGGACCGGCGGGAGGTGGTCAGGCCTCTTGTCCCGCCGACTCGCCGTGGTCCAGTTGCGCGCGTGATGCTCGCGCCGTGACGGTGACGTCACTTGTGTCAGCCACACTGATTGGCTCCTCATTACGGCGCTACGCTGGAGTACGCAGCTGGTGACCACGTCAGGTGGCGCCATGTCAGGCGGCAAGTCCGCCTCACGGCGTCACAGTTCCTGTCAGGCTCCTGACCAGGCCGCGTCACAGCTGGTGCGACTCGTGAAGGAATGCTTTATGACTGCAGCGAGCGGTGTGATGAGTTCTGATGCTGCTAATGCGAAGTTGCTGTGCTGTGGGTATAGCAGCAGCACGCACGCAAACGCTTGTGCTAAGTGGTAAGTGCTACGTGCCAAGTGTGCGAAGTACGTCAAGTTGGATGCGATTTTTTTCACGCTCCGAAGTGGTACTCGCAGACACCATCGGCATATTTTCCGGGACACTGGGCGTGTTCCTGGGTTTGACTGGAGATGCGGTTTTACACGTGCCTGGTGGTGCGGATCAAACTCGCCTCCCGAGGTTATTCCAGGGATGGACAGGACGACATGCTGCAGCCGCCATTCGCACAAGCCCACCCAGCACCACCCAGGGCTACTATGTTAGACAGCATTAGACTGAACACAACTACAAAGAAACCGAACCTTCTAAAACCTCGGCGCATACGTGGGCGGCGCATTGCCATGCCGAGCTTCCGGTGCCGGTCCGCACGACGCACGCTGATGCCTATCCTGAGCACTGTAAGGTAGCTCATCACGACGCACGCTGATGCCTATCCTGAGCACTGTAAGGTAGCTCATCACGACGCACGCTGATGCCTATCCTGAGCACTGTAAGGTAGCTCATCACGACGCACGCTGATGCCTATCCTGAGCACTGTAAGGTAGCTCATCACGACGCACGCTGATGCCTATCCTGAGCACTGTAAGGTAGCTCATCACGACGCACGCTGATGCCTATCCTGAGCACTGTAAGGCAGCTCATCACGACGCACGCTGATGCCTATCCTGAGCACTGTAAGGTAGCTCATCACGACGCACGCTGATGCCTATCCTGAGCACTGTAAGGTAGCTCATCACGACGCACGCTGATGCCTATCCTGAGCACTGTAAGGTAGCTCATCACGACGCACGCTGATGCCTATCCTGAGCACTGTAAGGTAGCTCATCACGACGCACGCTGATGCCTATCCTGAGCACTGTAAGGTAGCTCATCACGACGCACGCTGATGGCTATCCTGAGCACTGTAAGGTAGCTCATCACGACGCACGCTGATGCCTATCCTGAGCACTGTAAGGTAGCTCATCACGACGCACGCTGATGCCTATCCTGAGCACTGTAAGGCAGCTCATCACGACGCACGCTGATGGCTATCCTGAGCACTGTAAGGCAGCTCATCACGACGCACGCTGATGCCTATCCTGAGCACTGTAAGGTAGCTCATCACGACGCACGCTGATGCCTATCCTGAGCACTGTAAGGCAGCTCATCACGACGCACGCTGATGCCTATCCTGAGCACTGTAAGGTAGCTCATCACGACGCACGCTGATGGCTATCCTGAGCACTGTAAGGCAGCTCATCACGACGCACGCTGATGGCTATCCTGAGCACTGTAAGGCAGCTCATCACGACGCACGCTGATGCCTATCCTGAGCACTGTAAGGCAGCTCATCACGACGCACGCTGATGGCTATCCTGAGCACTGTAAAGTAGCTCATCACGACGCACGCTGATGCCTATCCTGAACACTGTAAGGTAGCTCATCACGACGCACGCTGATGCCTATCCTGAGCACTGTAAGGTAGCTCATCACGACGCACGCTGATGGCTATCCTGAGCACTGTAAGGCAGCTCATCACGACGCACGCTGATGGCTATCCTGAGCACTGTAAGGCAGCTCATCACGACGCACGCTGATGCCTATCCTGAGCACTGTAAGGTAGCTCATCACGACACACGCTGATGCCTATCCTGAGCACTGTAAGGTAGCTCATCACGACGCACGCTGATGCCTATCCTGAGCACTGTAAGGTAGCTCATCACGACGCACGCTGATGCCTATCCTGAGCACTGTAAGGTAGCTCATCACGACGCACGCTGATGGCTATCCTGAGCACTGTAAGGCAGCTCATCACGACGCACGCTGATGCCTATCCTGAGCACTGTAAGGTAGCTCATCACGACGACGCTGATGCTATCCTGAGCACTGTAAGGCAGCTCATCACGACGCACGCTGATGCCTATCCTGAGCACTGTAAGGTAGCTCATCACGACGCACGCTGATGCCTATCCTGAGCACTGTAAGGTAGCTCATCACGACGCACGCTGATGCCTATCCTGAGCACTGTAAGGTAGCTCATCACGACGCACGCTGATGCCTATCCTGAGCACTGTAAGGTAGCTCATCACGACGCACGCTGATGCCTATCCTGAGCACTGTAAGGTAGCTCATCACGACGCACGCTGATGCCTATCCTGAGCACTGTAAGGTAGCTCATCACGACGCACGCTGATGCCTATCCTGAGCACTGTAAGGTAGCTCATGCATCACCGTCAGCCAGGCGAGCGCCCTCACCTGTTCACACGCGCTGCCTATGTGATCGCGCAGTCAACTTTCCCCCGGGCCGGCGAAACCCTGACGAGTAGCGGGTTCTAAAGGCTAACGGTACACGAACCCGGGACCTCGCAGTTGCTGCCACGATGTGCAGACACTTCGAGCTGGGAATCTCCGTCCACGTCTTGTACCAGGCTCCTGTTCCATGCGAAATGAAATGAAATGCGTCACGAAATGATGTATTCAACCTCCGTTTCAATGCGTTGCATGAATAACAGGCACAGCATGCGTTGGCAGCAGACAATAACAGGCACAGCATGCGTTGGCAGCAGACAATAACAGGCACAGCATGCGTTGGCAGCAGACAATTGTTTGATAAAAAAGTTCCGTTCGGTGTAATAGCACCTAGTTGTGTGCCTTGATCGGGAACAGGCGCTCCCTTGTCACAGGATGTGTATTCAGCCAGTCTCAATCAAGACGACCAGCCAAGCACGGCTCGAAATAAGTGGTCGGCAGACACAGAGCGCGCTGTTTTCCCACCGCTTTTACCTGCAATTGTAGTTACCCTAGAAAGCAACGTTTCGACCGGGGTCAACGGAAGGATACACGTGTTGTGTGTTCGCGGTCGTGTAGCATTAATCGTCCAGCCTGCCCAGTTAGCTCAGTCATTTGGACGGCGCTGCGTTCGTGATAGGCGGTAGATGGAGGGGGAACCCCTCCCCTACACTGACACCCTGGGAGCCGAGAGGGCGACACCTTTAGCTAGGATGGAGAAACCAGATGAATTAGAATAGGGTGGGACCGACAAGGACTACGTCATTTTGGTCACTTTTCGCCCCACTAGACTTAATTTGACAGACAATGGTTTTACTGGTGATGTTGTTGTTGGATTATGAAGGTGCTTTACCGTGGTTTCCGCGCTGATATCATCGCACACATGTGAGAAATAACGACAAGGTAGATTATGAAAAAAAGTTCGAATCTCCAATGTTCCATTTGAAGGCTGAATCTATGAGCTTAGCAGGTGGGTTTTGAGCAACTTATCTGGCGAGTGCCGAGCATCTTATCTGGCGGGTGTCGAGCATCTTATCTGGAGGGTGCCGAGCATCTTATCTGGCGGGTGTCGAGAATATTATCTGACGGGTGTTAAGCATCTTAGCGGGCGGTGTTGAGCATCTTTTCTTCAAACGTGATTTGTCCTTCGGCCATCCAGGATGAAAATGAGGGAGAAGAGTGTACCCCCTCTACTGTTTTTCCTACTTCTGTCCGTGCACGGAATTTTGCCACCTTTCTCAGTGCCGGGGGTTACTGCAAGCTACTAATGCTTCTAAGCGAAGAGTACTGTATACATGATAATGATGCAGCGTGATGTGTGTGATTGGATCTCGCTATTGACGGCCGGCCACTATATTTTGGGTTACTAGCTTGCGTTTCAGGTCTCTTATGCAGTTTTCACAGGCGCAGTTGCAGTTGCAACTTTTGCAGTTTATTCGCGTTCGCGAAAAAGAACCTCAGTGAGAACAATCGAGAGGGGGACTCGTTGGGCGAGCGAGGCTTAGCCGGTAATCCCGATCTCGGTAACCTCCTGACTGGCTCATCCAATCACAATTCCACTGGTACTGAGGTCGAAAACGCTTGTTAAGTCAATTGAGCAGAACTCAGCTTTCGCTCAAAGTTCGCATAGCATGGACTTCTGCATGCTCATGCATAAACTCCGCATCGCAATGGGACTAATGTTCACATTATCTACTAATGTTGGAAATTGTTCGGGATTTCATTGTTTCATGGTTCTTCTTTGTGGCCTTCATATTTATAGCACATTGCAATACAACAAAGGGTACAAAATGCACAAGAGTCATTTTCACAATATAGAGCTTCCAGCTTTTCCAGGACAAAAAATTATCTCCCGGAAATCATAATGTATACATTTTTCGCACTCGATCAATACGCTTTTCGTACTCATCTTGGTGCTCGCTTAGCGACGTTGATAGCGACGTTCGCTAGCCTGAGGCTAAGTATCAGCGATGCTTTGACCGCAAGTCCGACTTACCAGCAAGGCGTGGAGCGAAACACCCCTCCCCTCCTTCCAGCGGCATGGCGCACCCTCCGCCTCGCTACAGCCGGCGAATCACCGCGCGTCGCCTCGCGCACGCTTCTCACGTTTTCCCGGCTCGGTGGGGCGCGCTGGTTAACATTTTGTGACGGTGGTAGTTTGTGAAAGTTTGATCGAGTTCAAGCCGGTGGGCGACACGCGAAGTGGCGACTTGTCGCTGGTCTCTCACAGTGGCGACTTGTCGCTGGTCCCTCACAGTAGCAACTTTAAGCTCACTGGCGAACTTAAAGCTGCCAGGTTAAAGCTGCCGGTAGACAGGTTAGTCCAGCCGAGGAAACCATGTCCATCCACCCAATGTAGCCAGGTCGGTTCAGGAAAGGTAGCCAGATCGGTCCAACCAAGGTAGCCAGATCTGTCCAGCCAAGTTAACCAGGCTGGTTCCAGCCAAGCTCGCCGGCGGTGTGGTCCAGTGGATGTGGTGAGCGGGGCCGGAACGAAGGCTGGTGCACGTCCGACGCACGCCTCGTTAGCGGGCGGCGCACACGTGCAATGTGAGGCGCGCGCCCTCTGTCTGAGTGGCAACGCCAAACACGCCTGACTGGACGTCTCACGGGTGTATTACACCGAATGGATGTTGTTGAAACGACAGTCGAGCGACAGCTGGATCGGTTTGCAGTGTGGGAGATGGAAGTCTGTCCTGTGTTGTAGCCCGGCGGTCCAAGGGGAGAGCGGAACCAGCTCAGGAGAGAAGGGTGTAGCCGGAGACGCCCGGGACAATCTGGGACCATCTGGAACTATCTGGGACCATCTGTGGCAATCTGGGACCATCTGGGACCGTCTGGGACTGTCAGGGACAGCCTGGGACATTCTGAAACTATATGGGACCGTCTGGGACCATCTGTGGCCATCTGGGGCTATCTGGGACCGTTTAGGACCATCTGGGACCGCCTGGAACCGTCTGGAACTGTCTGGGCACCGTCGATGGTCCGAGTCGGAGCATGCAGTCTCGCGCATCGTGTACAGTTTCCTGTGGTGGGTGCAGTGAGTCTCAGACACGGTGTGCAATCTCGTGCATCGTGTACAGTTTCATGCGGTGGGTGCAGTGAGTCTCAGACACGGTGTGCAATCTCGTGCATCGTGTACAGCCTCATGCGGTGGGTGCAGTGAGTCTCAGACACGGTGTGCAGTCGCGGGCGGTGGACTCAGTTCCAGTCATCGTGCACCGCTTCGGACCTCGGGTACGGTCTCGGACATCGTGACACTTACAAGCGTAGGGTGCAGTCTCAGGCCTGCTACGCATTCCCAGCCGCCTGGTACAGCTCCACATCTCAGGTACAGGTCGACGTATCAGATACAACCTCAGACAAAGTGTACTGTCTCAGGTGCTCTCCTCAGTCTCTGACGTCGACAGGGTGCATTGCCACACGCTGCTTTGGTCCCACTCCTCGGGATAGCCTCCGATGCCGAGGTGCAGTCTCCGACGTCGTGGTACAGCACTCAGGGACTCGGGAGTCGGGAGTCAGAGTGCCGCCTGTCGGAGTACGGTGGCGCGCGTGGAGCTGCCGAAGCTCCGCTGCGAGTCATACGGATTATTAAGGGCGTGACGTTCATGACCATGACTTGTTTGACGCAGTGGATGCAGACTTTCAGCGGCGGGCATCGTGTCGTTCAGCAGTGGAAATGCAAAACCAGCAAGGGTGCAGCATTATACTTCAGAGTTGGGTCCATTGTCACCAACTTCATTTGAATGTTTTCGGTTACCAGCAACATAATGGCATCCATCCACTAGACCGAAAGCACAAACCACCCGACGGCGGCAGGCCTTGCTTTCGCTGTGGATGGTTATGTAAATGGAATAATGGTCGGGATCTACCCGTGTCAACTAACGACGACATAAGGCCCCGCCGGCTGCTCATGACCGCTGTCTCTGGCCATGGTCTCCCTCACACCACCATCAACTCACCCGGCTCTTCACGTCTCTAATGCCCCGCTGCCGACCACTGTCTCTGGCCATGGTCTCCCCCACACCACCATCAACTCACCCGGCTCTTCACGTCTCTAATGCCCCGCTGCCGACCACTGTCTCTGGCCATGGTCTCCCCCACACCACCATCAACTCACCCGGCTCTTCACGTCTCTAATGCCCCGCTGCCGACCACTGTCTCTGGCCATGGTCTCCTTCACACCATCACCGACGCACCCGGCTCTTCACGTCTCTAATGCCCCGCTGCCGACCACTGTCTCTGGCCATGGTCTCCCCCACACCATCACCGACCCTCTCGGCTCCTCACGTCTCTAATGCCCCGCTGCCGACCACTGTCTCTGGCCATGGTCTCCCCCACACCACCATCAACTCACCCGGCTCTTCACGTCTCTAAGGCCCCGCTGCCGACCACGGACTCTGGCCATGGTCTCACTCATACCACCATCAACTCACCCGGCTCTTCACGTCTCTAATGCCCCGCTGCCGACCACTGTCTCTGGCCATGGTCTCCCCCACACCACCATCAACTCACCCGGCTCTTCACGTCTCTAAGGCCCCGCTGCCGACCACTGTCTCTGGCCATGGTCTCCCCCACACCACCATCAACTCACCCGGCTCTTCACGTCTCTAAGGCCCCGCCGGCTGCTCATGACCACTGTCTCTAGCCATGGTCTCCCCCACACCATCACCGACCCTCTCGGCTCCTCACGTCTCTAATGCCCCGCTGCCGACCACTGTCTCTGGCCATGGTCTCCCCCACACCATCACCGACCCTCTCGGCTCCTCACGTCTCTAATGCCCCGCTGCCGACCACTGTCTCTGGCCATGGTCTCCCCCACACCACCATCAACTCACCCGGCTCTTCACGTCTCTAATGCCCCGCTGCCGACCACGGACTCTGGCCATGGTCTCCCTCATACCACCATCAACTCACCCGGCTCTTCACGTCTCTAATGCCCCGCTGCCGACCACTGTCTCTGGCCATGGTCTCCTCCACACCACCATCAACTCACCCGGCTCTTCACGTCTCTAAGGCCCAGCTGCCGACCACTGTCTCTGGCCATGGTCTCCCTCACACTACCATCAACTCACCCGGCTCTTCACGTCTCTAATGCCCCGCTACCGACCACTGTCTCTGGCCATGATCTCCCCCACACTACCATCAACTCACCCGGCTCTTCACGTCTCTAAGGCCCCGCTGGCTGCTGATGACCACTGTCTCTGGCCATGGTCTCCCCCACACTACCATCAACTCACCCGGCTCTTCACGTTCCCCCTGTCTCCCCCTACCCCCCCACACTACCCGGCTCTTCACGTCTCTATGTGGCGTGCGAACCGCGAAGGCTAGCGCAGCTGCATCACACTAATGAGAGTCGGCTTGTGAAGCATGCACGCCATTACACGCGACATAGCAGGGTGAGTGGTGGCACCCGATCAAACACCAGGTCACAGGAGAAGTCTAGCCTTATGTGCCATCACGTCTGAGCTGAAACAAAACAGAGTTAACGGGTCGGCCCCGTGTGCACTGTACACTGCGCACTGTACACTACGGAAACACGCCACCGTTATGTTGCACTCAGCGGGCGGACTTTGGCTGGACTTGCTGCAGAGACGCCGACTGACATGCACCACCAGGTGCATGTCAGTGCCAGGTCATAGCGCACGACATATGGCCGGATCATGGCACATCTGCTGACTAGCACACTCATCGTCTCGCCAGGACATGGCATACCTACTGACTGACATGTATCAGCACCGAGCAAGGACACATCACATCAGCATTTCGCCAACAATACATCAACTGACTAGCACATATTAGCATCAAATACCCTTACATCGAACTGAAGCTGAATAGAGATGACATGACACAACATGGCCATTGCTACGTCATCACAACGTGACAGTAACGTCACCGCAACGTCACCATAACGTCACAACAACGTCATCACAACGTCACCACGTCACCATAGCGTCACCATATCGTTACCACATCACCCCGTCACCACAACATCACCACGTCACTCCAACGTCACCACAACATCACAACGTCACCACAACGTTACCATAACGTCCCCACAACATCATAGCAAGGCCACCGCAACGTCACTACAACATCACCACAACGTCACCACAACGTAACTACAACTTCACCACAACATAACCACAACTTCACCACAACTTCACCACAACGCCACCACGGCGTCACCACAACGCCACCACAACGTCACCACAACGTCACCACAACGTCACCACAACACCACAACGTCACCACAACACCACAACGTCACCACAACACCACAACGTCACCACAACGTCACCGCAACATCACCGCAGCGTCGTGACGGTGCCACGTTCGTCAGCATGACGTCGCCCGGGCTGTGACGTCACCGTGTCGTGTCTGGCGGGGCGGCCAGCGCGCTTCACGTCCACAGAGCGCGTGCGGCCGTGTTTTTCGTGACGACACGTCACACTGCCGTGACGTCACGTCACGTGACGCGCGGTGGGCGGCGGCGATCAGTCGCCGGGGAGGACAGCGTGACTATCGGCGCCATCCGCTGCATAGCGGACACGGCTGAGCGCCAGCGCGGCTCGGCGCCACCCTGGGCCGGCCCTGGCGCCAGCGCGGCTCAGCGACACCCTGGGCCGGCCCTGGCGCCACCCTGGGCCGGCCCTGGCGCCACCCTGGGCCGGCCCTGGCGCCAACTCGCCGTCTGGGGAGTATGGGGTGAGCGAAGGCCAAACAGTCATCACCCGCGACAAACAGAATACAATCGAACAGAAAACGAGAATTTCCTCGCTTGTCGGTTAGTGTCGACCTTTGAGCAACCGGGTCTGCTATTTCCCATAAATATGCTGAGTGCGCCTTTCTGCATTTCTGTCTGACCTTGTTTTATCTGCAATCACCCCTGGGGAGCCTTAAAGTCGTCTTATAACAAAGATGCCTAGAAATAGCTCTAAGACTCCTCTGGGACGAAATGACTACCCCTCGGGAGCCGGCAGTGCCGCACCTTTCACCAGAGCCGCACGTCAGAGTGCACGATGAGCGGCTGTCGACAAGACCGCAGGACGTGGGCGATCGTTGGATCCACTCCCCACCGTGCAGCAGCTACTGTTGCCGCTGCGCCAGCTGCTACCACGCTCAGTGTGATCCCAGCGACAGGACTGCCATCTCTGGTGACTCTGTCTTCTGTCTGACCTTGACTCTGCCGATATCAGTGCACGCCTGCGGTGCCTTCTGAATAGACCATGTGATGCCTGCCCACTGACGACACCGGCTCAGGTGTGGGACCTGCCCACTGACGACACCGGCTCAGGTGTGGGACCTGCCCACTGACGACACCGGCTCAGGTGTGGCCCACTGACGACACCGGCTCTGCCCACTGACGACACCGGCTCAGGTGTGGGACCTGCCCACTGACGACACCGGCTCAGGTGTGGGACCTGCCCACTGACGACACCGGCTCAGGTGTGGGACCTGCCCACTGACGACACCGGCTCAGGTGTGGGACCTGCCCACTGACGACACCGGCTCAGGTGTGGGACCTGCCCACTGACGACACCGGCTCAGGTGTGGGACCTGCCCACTGACGACACCGGCTCAGGTGTGAGACCTGCCCACTGACGGGGAACCTGCCCACTGACGACACCGGCTCAGGTGTGGGACCTGCCCACTGAGGACACCGGTACACACCGGCTCAGGTGTGAGACCTGCCCACTGACGACACCGGCTCAGGTGTGGGACCTGCCCACTGAGGACACCGGCTCAGGTGTGGGACCTGCCCACTGACGACACCGGCTCAGGTGTGATGCCTGCCCACTGACGACACCGGCTCAGGTGTGGGACCTGCCCACTGACGACACCGGCTCAGGTGTCACACCTGCCCACTGACGACACCGGCTCAGGTGTGGGACCTGCCCACTGACGACACCGGCTCAGGTGTGGGACCTGCCCACTGACGACACCGGCTCAGGTGTGGGACCTGCCCACTGACGACACCGGTTCAGGTGTCACACCTGCCCACTGACGACACCGGCTCAGGTGTGGGACCTACTGACGACACCGGCTCAGGTGTCACACCTGCCCACTGACGACACCAACTCAGACTTCGTCACGCCCATCCGCCTTCAAACAGATGCCGCACTTCCTGAAGGGTCAGTCACAACACATTGTTGTGACATCAGATGTGCACTTCCTGAAGGGTCAGGTTAAATATCCCCAGAACAATTAAACAATATAAACCGCGAAGTTCGCAACCACAAAAACTGCCGAATTCGGCCATTGTTTGACTGGAGCAAGGTCGTGGCTGGATGGTCAAGAAAAATACGCAGGAACACGGAATGTGTTACATAGAGGGCTTGCCCAAGCATTTAAATACGTGAAAAAGGTCCTATCCTTTATTTCCCTAGATTAATCTAATAGCGAGTTCTTTTAATTGTCTAACTGCTTCGACAACTCATATATGTTGCACATACCGGTCAAATCATAGAGGAAATGTGGCGGTATACGCCACATTTCCTAATACGCCAGTAATATACGCCAGTACCGGTCCGGTCTCCCATAAAAAACAGCTTCCGTTTGTCGAGGTGCAGCGTACACGTGACGTCACGGGGCTGACAATGCGGCGGCAGTGGCGGCGGCAGTGGCGGCGGCGGCGGCGGCGGCGGCGCATAACTCTCGGCAGGCGTTACCTCGCGCTGCCGCGCAGAACCGGACGGCCAGTTACCAGGTCCAGTCCGGTCCGGTGTGGGCGACGCTGGGCGCAGCGTGGGAACCGGCACACCTCCCCTCCCCACTCCCCACGCTCTGTGGCTAGTCTTAACATGCGCCCTGGAGGGGGGGGGGAAATCCGCCCACCCCTCCAGTTTTTCGTACATAACTCCAGATTTTACCGGCAGATATACGCCATTGTTTGTGCAAATGTTTACAAATGACCGGCGCGTTGTTTAAGATAAGAAAAATGAAAATTGACCGAAATGTTTTCGTATTAGGGGTCGCTAAAATAAAAATAATGATCAGCGCCAGACCACAAATATCGGCGCTGATGTGCTTCCCGTATATTGGCAAAAGGAAGTGTTCTTGGAAAAAATAGCGACTTGTTTGATATACATTGTCATGCTATGCTGTTCCAAAGTCATGTCAGGTCACCGAGGTCAAGTCAGGTCAAGTTCATGACAGGTTAACACACGCCCTGGAGGGGGATGGCGAAATCCTCCCACCCCTCCGATTTTTCGTACATAACTACATATTATACCGGCCACTACAGGCCTTTTTTGCGTACCTGCTCAGAAATGACCGGCGTATTGCTTAAACCAGGAAAAATGACAATCGGTCGAACATTTTTCAAGTTAGGGGCCGTTAAAGGAAAAACAATTCGCAGCGCTAGGCCACAAAAAATCGGTGCTGATGCGCGTCCCGTATTTTGACAAAGGGTAAGTGTTCTTGACAATACTTGCGACTTGCTTGATTCATATTGTTATGCCATATAATTTGAAAGTCATGTTAGGTCGCCGAGGTCAAGTCAGGTCAAGTTCATGGCAGGCTAATGGAACCAAACTTGGTAAATTGGAATGTTGTCATAAATGCAAATGACTGTTATGCGATTGATGTTACTTTGCATGTTACTCCCTACACATCCAGAAATCTACTGTTTGTCATTGTGTGCCTAAGTGTTTCCATACTTTATTCATGTATTTCACTCCTTTCTTTGCGAAGCCGATTGTGCCGAGCCGCCCAACGGAGCAGTCGGGTGGGCAGCCCGGTTTCGGTGACTGGAGCAGGTAATGACCTGATGAAGTTCTCCTATATAGGTGACCTGAGGTTAAATGGCGGATTTGGCATCTGTATTGCACCCTGCGAATTTCGTTGCTCTAGCCTTAATAGGAGCCGAGATCCGCACTGGAGAGGGGGCGGACTCCGCCCCCTCTCCAGTGCGCGTAATTTTCAGAGACCATCCAGGGCGCGTGTTAATGGCCGCCGACGTTGTGCGCTAGTGTTGTATGCCACAGCTTAAAAATTCGAACTATTCCATTTTCGTCCAAATTGCACTTAGCATGAGTAGTTCACCCCCTACTTCTTCAGAAGTACGGCTTCCGGTGACAGCGATACCTCACTGGGCGATCTCGGAGCACAGCTGGTCGTGTGCCCCCTCCCGCTCCACGTTGAGTCACGTGACTTAGCTGGGGCACCTCCGTGCCGCGTGTTTCCGACCAGCCGCCGTGCAGTTGATCTGCAACCGATACGTCCGGCGCCAAATTCAAGCCGAGCGATAGCGATACTCCCAACAATATTAATTAATCGGCATATTCACATTGTTTTCCACATAACGATGTTTTCATATTGTATGCATGCTTATCATAGTACCGTGGATTATAGCTGACTAATGCTTCGTTTGCTCCCAGGATATTCCCTTACACCTAAATACGTAAAGCCTGACGTGAGCTACGGTTTAACACCACAGCGCTTAACAGAATTCTGGTTCAGTTTCAACTGTTTATTGCAGGTGAACATTACTGTGTTCAACTATAACGAAGGCATGCACCATCCTGGCATTGATCTACACAGCGTGACGCATTAATCTACACAGCGTGACGTATTAATCTACACAGCGTGACACATTAATCTACACAGCGTGACGCATCACAGGCTGAATGCTCGTCAGGTTGCGAAGACAGACAACTATGAATGGCGTCAATTGTTTCACTGGATCATTTACAGGGCGGAAAAGGTCGCCCATTCACATGCTTTCCAGCACCGCCCGCAGCTCCCTACGGCTGAAACAATGTTCCGCGCTTGAAGCCTGGGCCAAAATGCACGTCGCCGCATAATGTGCGACAGAAAACAGAATGCGAAGTATAATGGGAGCGCAGAAAAAGTGCTGACCTGACAATACGAGGCTCTGCGTACAACTAATCACAGCAGGCCCTGAAGTGAAATGAAAGCCTCACAGGGTGCAGCAGCATTACGCTACGAAGAATATCCTCCATTTATAACTGCTCCTTTTGAATCACGCTATCGTAAGCACTCCACAACCAAGTTTTGGGTTGCTGTTTTGATATTTGTTGAACCCATGTTGCAGTGCTACACGTGGTAAAGACACATGGCCAATCCTGGGTTAGCTAAAGGTCTGTGCGACCGCATACAACTATGATGTGCTTGGAGGGGGAATTTCATACACTTGCTCGCAACGAGTGGTGTGTCATAGAGGCATACTGGCACTTAGCGCTTGTCGTGGTCCCTGTCTTCTTCTTCTTCTTCCTCCTCCTCCTTCTTTTTCTTTTTCTTCCTCTTCTTCTTTTTCTTCTCCTCCTCCTCCTCTTCCTCACCTCCTGCTCGTTCTGTCCTACTTATTCTCTTCATACTCTTCCACACCCCTCTTCTCTCCGTCTTCCCATCCCTTCCTCCTCCCCATCCTTCCAATTCCCTCATCCCCCTCTTCCTCGCCCTCCTCCTACTCCTCAAAGACTGCACCGCCAATGATTCCCTGTCACCACTATCGAGAAGCCGGACAAAACACTAACGGGCTTTGTTGCTGCCGTGACGTCATCCTTGTCGAAGGGTCAAGGTCGTGGCCCTCCCGCTCTGTGACCGTTACCGAAGCTGCCGTCCATCAAGACAACCCGGCCGACGGGTACTGCATGACTCGCATCGTCAGATATTATCGTCCCCAAAACGACTGCCTATCAGTTGATGGCAATGGAAGCGGGATCTACAGTGTGCTGCTGGCTGGTGACCCGTGTCGCATCGTTCGTGACTCCTCTGCCGGTGGGGACCGTTCGTGACTCCTCTGCCAGTGGGGATCCGTTCGTGACTCTGCCAGTGGGGACCGTTAGCGACTCCTCTGCCAGTGGGGACCGTTCGTGACTCTGCCAGTGGGAACCGTTCGTGACTCCTCTGCTGGTGGGGACCGTTCGTGACTCCTCTGCCAGTGGGGACCGTTCGTGACTCCTCTGCCAGTGGGGACCGTTCGTGACTCCTCTGCCAGTGGGGACCGTTCGTGACTCCTCTGCCAGTGGGGACCGTTCGTGACTCCTCTGCCAGTGGGGACCGTTCGTGACTCCTCTGCCAGTGGGGACCGTTCGTGACTCTGCCAGTGGGGACCGTTCGTGACTCCTCTGCCAGTGGGGACCGTTCGTGACTCCTCTGCCAGTGGGGACCGTTCGTGACTCTGCCAGTGGGGACCGTTCGTGACTCCTCTGCCAGTGGGGACAGTTCGTGACTCCTCTGCCAGTGGGGACCGTTCGTGACTCTGCCAGTGGGGACCGTTCGTGACTCCTCTGCCAGTGGGGACCGTTCGTGACTCCTCTGCCGGTGGGGACCGTTCGTGACTCCTCTGCCGGTGGGGACCGTTCGTGACTCCTCTGCCGGTGGGGACCGTTCGTGACTCCTCTGCCAGTGGGGACCGTTCGTGACTCCTCTGCCAGTGGGGACCGTTCGTGACTCCTCTGCCAGTGGGGACCGTTCGTGACTCCTCTGCCAGTGGGGACCGTTCGTGACTCCTGTCAGTGGGGACCGTTCGTGACTCCTCTGCCGGTGGGGACCGTTCGTGACTCCTCTGCCAGTGGGGACCGTTCGTGACTCCTCTGCCAGTGGGGACCGTTCGTGACTCCTCTGCCAGTGGGGACCTTTCGTGACTCCTCTGCCAGTGGGGACCGTTCGTGACTCCTCTGCCAGTGGGGACCGTTCGTGACTCCTCTGCCAGTGGGGACCGTTCGTGACTCTGCCAGTGGGGACCGTTCGTGACTCTGCCAGTGGGGACCGTTCGTGACTCCTCTGCCAGTGGGGACCGTTCGTGACTCTGCCAGTGGGGACCGTTCGTGACTCCTCTGCCAGTGGGGACCGTTCGTGACTCTTCTGCCAGCGGGAACCGTTCGTGACTCCTGTCAGTGGGGACCGAGTGATAAAAAGCAAGTAGGCATGTGCCTTAGCAAGACAATTTTAGGAGCTTACGATTGAAGGCTCGGTGTTAGTGAAGCAGTTCAGCACGAGTTGGTGTAAATACTTCCAAATGCAGTGTTCACATTGCGGCTGTGTGCGTCCGGAGTGTACACCCAGGAAGCGCTAGACAGCGGCGATGCACAGAGGTGCTCTTGCAATCCGCTAGTGCTGGGTCGTGGGCTCAAATCCCGAGGGTGCTCACGAGCCGTGTCTCGAGACAGCCCGGAGGGAACGACATCGATTACCTGAGTGTTGTTCGTGACTTGACGGAACGCTCAACTCTCTATCAAGACTTCCCTGTCGACCTGGAATCTTCCCATCTGAAGTTTGAATCCGGGTCAATGTAGCTCAGCTCAGCATGAGCCCTGCCCGCACAAAGCCAGAGCCGGCGCTAGATAAAGGTGCTTAATGCGCCTTGTGTGTCAAATACCATCAACTCACCACTTAGCCACAGAGGGGCTAAGTGGTGAGTCAGGACACCAAACACCACCCAACGACTTGGCCGTATGCTTAACGGAGTGTAGTTCTACAACAGGTTCCTGCCTCCCAACCCCATCCGGCCAGGTGCCAGCTGACCCTTGGTGCCAGCTGACCCTTGGTTGCCAGCTGACCCTTGGTGCCAGCTGACCCTTGGTGCCAGCTGACCCTTGGTGCCAGCTGACCCTTGGTGCCAGCCGACCCTTGGTGCCAGCTGACCCTTGGTGCCAGCTGACCCTTGGTTACCAGCTGACCCTTGGTGCCAGCCGACCCTTGGTTGCCAGCTGACCCTTGGTGCCAGTTGACCCTTGGTTGCCAGTTGACCTTGGTGGCAGTTGACGCTTGGTGTCAGCTGACTCTGGATTCTGGTGTCGGATTCTTAGCTGCTTCCCTCCAGGACAGGGTTGCCAGGTCAATTGTATGTTTGCATGGCTGTTGCGCAAGTATGTTGAAACACGTGCTGATGTTCGTGTTGAAGAAGCTCGTGTGGATTGAGCTCGTGCTGAGGCTCGTGTTGCTCGTTCTCGTGTTGATGAAACTCGTGTGTATTGTTTGTTCTTATTCTGGTAGATTGACACCGAGGTACATATTTCGATCATTTTCTGAGTTGCAACTCGAATTAGTATTGACTTATCATTATACCATCCCAGCGTCATCAGCATTTAATTTGGCTACTCAGCCTAGGCCCATTGTGTTAGTTAGTTAGTTAGTTACTTTGATTATAGGGCCCTTCCACCGAAATATGAGATCAATGGTTTGCACAGGCATGAATTAGCGCACGTTTACAAGGATATATTTGCATCAATTGTCCGTGTACGCGCAACGATGCAGGTGAAGCCACAAGAGGAGTCCTTTTGTAGCATTGAAGCCCCGTCGGCTCTGGTTAGTATCCAGCACTCGAGCCAACCCTCCGGGCAGGGCAGTAAAAATGCACGTCCCTCTGAATCCTGCATTGTGTTGGATTGTAAGGCTGCTGTGGGTCATGTGCACCTCTTCAGACACGTGGGGCGCTTTCTTCCTGACTCGCACTGTCTAGCACAGACCTCGCTCGCGACAACCTGCCCGGAAATAGAACAGTCGACATTTATACTCTATTGTCAGGACATACGAACGAGCAAAACGGCGACGGCTTCTTTCAAACGACCTCAATCTAAACAGCCGCTGTTTGTCCTCCATTGTCAGGACATACAATCACGCAAAACGGCGACGGATTCCCACACAGTCGCAAAACGGCGACCTCACGCCCAACAGTCGTCCCACAGAGCCGGTCACGCGCCTGTCCAAAGGTCGTGCCCCGGACTCAGTACCCGGACTCAGTACCCGGACTCAGTCCCTGTCGGCACCGTAACGGGCGATCGTCCGGCGGCACATCTGCCCAAGCCGTCTGTCCAGCTTCGCGTGCCAAGACAGGTCGCGCGGTCCCGCGCCGACGCGGGGAAGGGGAGGGGGCGTGTACCCTGTAACACGCAGCACCGCAACACCAGCCGACATCGCCACGCGGTGGCAGGCTGGCCAAACTTACCCACACACAAACACTCAGTCGCGAGCCTGCTCTGAGCTGCCGTAACACGCGCGCCTCTGCGTGGGAGACACTCGCCCGGACATGTCCGACATGGGCGTCGGCCACATGTGACATGGCGGTGGTGCCGCGACATGTTGCATGGCGGAGGTCGCCATGTGTGGCGCCGACTGGCCAACGGCGCGGCCTGAGCGGACCGGCCTGAGCATGACCAGCGACGTCGGGTCGAGGAGTGGTACAGTTGTTGTCACACTGTGAACTTGGTACGTCAGAGACGGCACGTCAGGGGACGGGATGGCCGAGTGGTTAAGGTGTTGGGCTCTGGGTACCAGAGGTCCTGGGTTCGACACTAGCGCCGTTCGGAGCATTTCTCAATCCCGCGGCCCACCGGCGAAACAGTGCGGGCGGCGCCATTAACCGTGGAATGTGCATAAAGTGCGTCGTGAAGCACGCAATAAACAAAGACAGCGGTTCGTCAGGTGGCGGCCGGCCGGCGGGGGGTCCCCCCGGGGATTAGACCCTTGACTGGTCCCCGACAGGTCACAACACGCCAGACTCATCTGCACGATTCATTGCTGTAATTACTATTGATGTCTCCAGTATACATACCATTTATGGCACCATGTTACGGCATGTCACGCCTTATCCTATCATGTTAAACATCGCCTGGTGGATGCCTTTCCTTCCACACATGTCGTTCAAGTGGATGGGATATCCACCTTACACGCTTGTCGTAAAGGTGGATGGAATATTTTCTTTGCACCCTTGTCGTCAAGTTATATGGGATATGTGTCTTCCCTTCCACACTTGTCGAGGTGGATTGAATATCTGCCTTCCATGCTTGTCGTCAATGTCGATATGATATCTGCCTCCCTTCCACGCTTATCGTCAAGGTGGACGATAAGCGTGGTCGATACGACCTGTTCTATCTGCCAGCTCAATGGTCCATTTGTTCACGGCCGTGAGCCTCTCGGGCCTTTGTTGGCGTTGTGGCCGCGTAGTGAAGTGATTCGTAAAGCCGTTGTCGGCGGCAAAAACAATCAAAACTGGCGGGCCGTGCACTGAGCTGGCCGGCGGGAGAGAGAGGCCGCGGCGTCGGCTCGGCCAATCACAGCGGCGGAAAAAGCGGCGCGCCTCGGAATGGTCAACAAGATGATGGAGCTGTTGTGTGTGCTGCGGGATGATGTGCAGATCATCGCAGGATTTATTGAGACGACGGGTAGCCGCTAAGTAGGTGTGCCACTCGCGATGGCCAATGCTCAGGAAGACTTCAAACAGATATGTCACCACTTGGAAAGACAGTTCGGAGACATGGTGGCAAATCTTGGTAAGGTTCCAATGGACTTACAATCTGGGGAATGGCAGATGACGGAAGCACAACGTTTGCATGTTCAATGGAATGGTACACCCAGGGCAGGGGAGCGGGGTTGCAGTAGGTATTGGAGATAGCTATCAGGATTAAAGGATATAGGCAGGCCTGGAAGTTGCATACAAGACCATGTCATTGGACGCCATATTGTAAGACCTACTTTACAGTGCCAATGTCAGACCACGCTGATTAGCTCACGCAGTATGCGGTATAATGTTCTACCCATCGCAGTGTAGATGGAACTAATTTCACCCATCACCCACTGGGATTTGCTTTGGGAAAGACAGAGAGATGTGGTCAACGGCATGACGTTGTTGGCCCTTCAAACTGCAGAATAATTTTCACAAAAAAATGTCCATTTTAGTTGGCCTTGCAGGTCAGGTCAGAAATGTGAATGTCGGCGCCTTGCAGGTCAGGTCAGGTCAGGTGAATGTCAGCGCGCAGTCGACCACCCATCTTCGCTGAAGTTTTCGGATCCCGGTGGTAAAATAAAGGATATTTTTTGTTTTCATATTGATTACATACACACTGGATATGTCACCCAATACAAATCACACGTGGAAAGGTCAACGTCACCGATCCCATCACGATCAAATATCTGGAAATGTGATGAGCTGTTTAAGATAATAATTTTCGAAACAGATAGTGATCAGGAAGAAGTAAGAAGTGGCTTGAAAGTGAAACCAAATATGCTGCAACCTTTTTGAGATCATTGAAAAGATCCCTTGATTTCGTGTTTTGGATATCATTGAAGGCTTTTTTATTCACAAAATACATTTCTGCATGTCGAATTTTTGGACAATAATCACATCTGAAATGACATCGGTGTGAAACATTACCCATGCTTAGCCATTTTGGCTTCGTAGTAGTCCGTATTTTAGCATCCACAGTGCTTGCAATATAGGTGACCTCGGAACACCGCAGGTTGCAACTCAGAGACCTGAACAGATGGCGGCCTGAAATTTTGAATGATTTTACGGACATAAATTGCCACATCCTTTCCGGTTTGCCGATTGATGAGGTGACATGCCTTCCGAAAATTGATGAGTTGGTATACTTTCAGATAATTGATGATCGTACATGGTGACAAAGTTGTGTCTCAATATCTGCAGACATCGGAGCTCGGGCAGGTCTTAGTGATGTCACGACCTCGTCTCAATGCAGCTTTTAAATGCTGATAGGATATTTTTCGAGAGCAAGGCGTAGAAGGCACAGCCAAAAGAAAATGTTGGTGCATAGACAAAAAAGAGGGAAGAATTAGTGGCGCAAAACGTGGTCTCGGTCGCTAAGGCAGAATAAGGTTTAGACTAGAATAATGCATAGCTTTGTAACTCCAATAAATGTGTCCGACCATGACTATTACATGGTCAATATTATTACTCTTAATTTAATATGCTATCCAAGACATTGCTTCCAGGTATTTCGCAGCGACTACATCACTCCGGGATTTCTCGGCCTCCCCTTCATGAGAGTCGGGGAAGGCAGTGAGTAAGGGCGTCACGCCGAGACGTATACAGCGACGCCAGCGGCCACGGCACGCATCGCTAGTTCTGTTACTTACTCACGCGTGGCGCTGAGGTCGCCACGGTCGGCTGCCTTGATATCGCTTCGCTGGCCGACCGTGTAACCCATTTGTGGATTGAAATAATCTGCATCCGGGATATGGGAGACCGCGTAACCCATTTGTTGTCTGGCCCACGCTGTGTTTCTGAGATTCGGTCTGCTTCCTGATGTGAGGGAGAGCTTCCCAACAAGAGCACGTGGTTCTCTCAGCGTCTTATTATGTATGTGCTAAGTTTGGTAGAAGTAGAGAACATCGATTTCTTTTCACCGCGCATCTGCTTAACATTGCCAGGTTTAAGCACTTCTACTTCCATTGCAAATCATCCCTCACTTAATATATGACGTCCATTAATAGAGATATAAACAGGTATTCTGAGGTGTGGATCACGTTGGTATGTCACATTTCATCACGCACACCACTAACCTGTCACACAATACTTATCCTACCGACACACAGTCTGGCATTCATTGCTGCCTATGCGTGTTATGTTCAGCTAATTAAAAGGTGTCGCATATCTACGTAGAACAATTTCTGCATGACAATAACTCAGCTCTGCTTCTGGTACAGGAAGTACAAGAAGCAAAACTAATTGGAAACCCATGAGGAGGCACTACAACTGTGGAATATCGCGCGGGTGATCCAAGAAGTTTCCTGACGACCAGAGAACAATTATGTAGCGATCTGATACGCATCAAGGTTTTCCGCTTACCCACCCGAGACATAATTAAATCGGAAAGTAGTCCTGCTCGGTGGTGGCGAATGCGGTGTGGGGAGGGGATGGGGGAGTAGAGGGGCATTTAGGAGGCGGGGGTTGGTGGCCCTCCTGGTCTTGCGAAGAGGCCAGGAGGGGGCTTGGTGTAGCTCGTCTCCAATCGTGTACAGGAAGGGCGCCGCTCTGGGCCAGGACGTTATACCCCAGACTAGGCGTACCCATGGGGGTTTCCTCTGAACCAGGCCGTTATACTCCAGACCAGGCGTACCCATGGGTCCTCTGGACCAGGCCGTTATCCAACCAGGCTACATGGTTTCCTCTGGACCAGGCCGTTATACTCCAGACCAGGCGTACCCATGGGGTTTCCTCGACCAGGCCGTATACCCAGCCACGGACCAGGCCGTTATACTCCAGACCAGGCCATGGGGGTTTCCTCTGGACCCTTATACTCCAGACCAGGCGTACCCATGGGGTTTCCTCTGGACCAGGCCGTTATACTCCAGACCAGGCGTACCCATGGGGGTTTCCTCTGGACCAGGCCGTTATACTCCAGACCAGGCGTACCCATGGGGTTTCCTCTGAACCAGGCCGTTATACTCCAGACCAGGCGTACCCATGGGGGTTTCCTCTGGACCAGGCCTTTATACTCAAGACCAGGCGTACACATGGGGGTTTCCTCTGGACCAGGCCGTTATACTCCAGACCAGGCGTACCCATGGGGTTTCCTCTAGACCAGTACGGCGCGTTGTAATGCTAGACTGGTGCCTCTTTGGAATGCACAGACGCTCCTATGAACCAGTCAGGCGCCTCTCTATAACCTAGGCAGTCGCCACCGTGTCCCAGATGACGCCCTGCGGACAACGCAAACGTATACCTTGACTAAAAAGGAGGACATTTCGATGCAACACACTTCCTCTGAACAAGCAGGGCGCCCTGCAGACTGGGCAGACGCCCCTGTGAACTAGGCGGGCGCCCCTCTAGACTGGCCACGTTAGACCAGGTGGCGTCACCACTGTGAACTAGGCTGCGCCTGTTACGTGTACGATGGTGCTTGAACTAGCACTGAGCCATTCTGGGCACAGTGGACCATGTAGCACTTCGCATTATCGCTGGCACTTTCAGAACATAACCGGCTGCATGGCTGACGACTGAGGCCAACGAACCTCCGCCGGCACTGAGGCGAAAAATGCCGCGCTTGCGATATGCTTGTAGGCGGCATCAGTTTCCCACGCACCCGACGTACGAGGCGGTCTTCTGCCGTCTAATTTTGGCAACGGTTTTTCTTCTTCTTCAGCGAGCGGAATCAGAGAACGGTCATACTCAGATGCAGACCTTATTCGAAAATAGTCGAGCCAAAGTGCGCCGATCGATCGGAGTCCAGAGGCCACGGACGCCGCCTTGAAGCCTGGCTTCACCCGCCATTGACCTATCCTTGTCCGCCATGTGCAAAGGAGACGGCCCGCCCTCATTATGCCGGTCTAGAATGATTAAGCACCTGGACTGTTGTCGAGGACATACAATGCTTTCTTAACTGTTGACTGATGAACACCACAGGAGCAAGGCGCGCCTTTGTGTGCCACAATGCTGCACGTTCGCTTAGTTTGCCCGTGCACCTGTCGGTGTGTAGCTCCGAGAAAATTGTGGCCATCAAGGCACTGTCATCTACGGAGATTTCACAGGATGCTCTCTATGCAGATCTAATTCCGCCGCATCTGCTGAATACCGGCCCACGTTGGGATCTACGCAGAATCCCTGTCCACACGTTTTCCGAATTCTTAGTGGGAACCACTGCTCTGTGATCTCGGGCTCCATACGTGCGAGATGGCAAAGGGCCTGGGACAAAGAAGACAACAATTAGCCATGTCGAGGACGTTTGGCGTCTTCCTGGCTGAAGGGAGGAGGTGATACTTTACGGGATGCACATCGGGCACACCTACAGTACGCATCGGGCATGCATACACTACCCATCTGGCACACCTACAGTACGCATCGGGCATGCATACACTACCCATCTGTCACACCTACAGTACGCATCGGGCATGCATACACTACCCATCTGGCACACCTACAGTACGCATCGGGCATGCATACACTACCCATCTGGCACACCTACAGTACGCATCGGGCATGCATACACTACCCATCTGGCACACCTACAGTACGCATCGGGCATGCATACACTACCCATCTGGCACACCTACAGTACGCATCGGGCATGCATACACTACCCATCTGTCACACCTACAGTACGCATCGGGCATGCATACACTACCCATCTGGCACACCTACGCTACCTATCGAGCGCACATATCACATGTGTGGAGAGGTCATCATATGCGCTACTCATCACTATATCACATGTGTGGAGAGGTCACAGTCTCCCCGCTGTCCGGGAAATCTGACTTTGTGACACTTACGTCCTACGTTCAAATGCTGCACAAGAACGCGGATTGTTTTATGGACTTAACAGGCGTCACAATGAGCTATACGTTAGACATCCATGATAGCCTGTCGACTAGCCTAGCGAAAAAGAAGAATCTGGAATTGAACAGGAATGAAACGCAATTCGAGTCTCTTCTGGTCACCTCTGCTTGTCGACTCATTTTCTATGTCTTCATCGATTAATTGTGTCGGTTAATGATTGGTGATCAGAATTCGTTTGATTCTGTTCAGCTCCCGGTGTACTCAGCTCTGTCTGCAGGCTGTCTGCATGCTGTCTGCAGGCTGTCTGCATGCTCTGTCTGCAGGCTGTCTGCAGGCTGTCTGCAGGCTGTCTGCAGGCTGTCTGCATGCTCTGTCTGCAGGCTGTCTGCAGGCACTGTCTGCAGGATGTCTGCAGGCTGTCTGCAGGCTCTGTCTGCAGGCTCTGTCTGCAGGCTGTCTGCAGGCACTGTTTGCATGCTGTCTGCAGGCTGTCTGCAGGCTCTGTCTGCAGGCTCTGTCTGCAGGCTGTCTGCAGGCTGTTTGCAGGCTCTGTCTGCAGGATGTCTGCATGCTCTGTCTGCAGGCTGTCTGCAGGATGTCTGCAGGCTGTCTGCAGGCTGTCTGCAGGCTGTCTGCAGGCTGTCTGCAGGCTGTCTGCAGGCTGTCTGCAGGCTGTCTGCAGGCTGTCTGCAGGCTCTGTCTGCAGGCTCTGTCTACAGGCTGTCTGCACGCTGTCTGCAGGCTGTCTGCATGCTCTGTCTGCAGGCTGTCTGCAGGATGTCTGCAGGCTGTCTGCAGGCTGTCTGCATGCTCTGTCTGCAGGCTGTCTGCAGGCTGTCTGCAGGATGTATGCAGGCTGTCTGCAGGCTGTCTGCAGGCTGTCTGCAGGCTCTGTCTGCAGGCTGTCTGCAGGATGTCTGCAGGCTGTCTGCAGGCTGTCTGCAGGCTGTCTGCAGGCTGTCTGCAGGCTGTCTGCAGGCTGTCTGCAGGCTGTCTGCAGGCTGTCTGCAGGCTGTCTGCAGGCTGTCTGCAGGCTGTCTGCAGGCTGTCTGCAGGCTGTCTGCAGGCTGTCTGCAGGATGTCTGCAGGATGTCTGCAGGATGTCTGCAGGCTGTCTGCAGGCTGTCTGCAGGATGTCTGCATGCTGTCTGCAGGCTGTCTGCAGGCTCTGTCTGCAGGCTCTGTCTGCAGGCTCTGTCTGCAGGCTCTGTCTGCAGGCTGTCTGCAGGCTCTGTCTGCAGGCTGTCTGCAGGCTGTCTGCAGGCTGTCTGCAGGCTCTGTCTGCAGGCTGTCTGCAGGCTGTCTGCAGGCTCTGTCTGCAGGCTCTGTCTGCAGGCTGTCTGCAGGCTGTCTGTAGGCTGTCTGCAGGTACTGTCTGCAGGCTCTGTCTGCAGGATCTGTCTACAGGCTGCCTGCATGCTGTCTGCATGCTGTCTGCAGGCTGTCTGCAGGCTCTGTCTGCAGGCTCTGTCTGCAGGCTGTCTGCAGGCTCTGTCTGCAGGCTCTGTCTGCAGGCTGTCTGCAGGCTGTCTGCAGGATGTCTGCAGGCTGTCTGCAGGCTGTCTGCAGGCTGTCTGCAGGCTGTCTGCAGGCTGTCTGCAGGCTGTCTGCAGGCTGTCTGCAGGCTGTCTGCAGGATGTCTGCAGGCTGTCTGCAGGCTGTCTGCAGGCTGTCTGCAGGCTGTCTGCAGGCTGTCTGCAGGCTGTCTACAGGCTGTCTGCAGGATGTCTGCAGGATGTCTGCAGGCTGTCTGCAGGCTGTCTGCAGGCTGTCTGCAGGCTGTCTGCAGGCTGTCTGCAGGCTGTCTGCAGGCTGTCTGCATGCTGTCTGCAGGCTGTCTGCATGCTGTCTGCAGGCTGTCTGCAGGCTGTCTGCAGACTCTGTCTGCAGGCTGTCTGCAGGCTGTCTGCATGCTCTGTCTGCAGGCTGTCTGCAGGATGTCTGCAGGCTGTCTGCAGGCTCTGTCTGCGGCCTGCACATACAGCCAGATGAAATGTGATACGACTGAAGGAATGCCTAATACGATGTGAGTATTCCAGATCCTCGTGCCGACGCCATGTGTATTTGCAGCTCACACAGCCGTTTCTTTTTTTTCAGAAAACCGCCACGCTGGTTTTTCTCCACATACCTGTACGGAGGGAGTTTTGCCGAACTTTGCCACCAGATGGCACGCAAGCCGACGATCGAGCTGTGCCGTCAGCTGTTTCCTCACTGCATCAACCACTCAAAGTTCGGCATGGGATACAAAGCTCTGTGACAAGCACGTGCGGGCATCTAGTGAGAGAAAATGAAGCCCTAGTTCACCGGCGAGCATTAATTCGGTGCTCTGCGCTATTTGAGTACTTACAGTGTCCTATGGCTGCGTGCTGGGAAATTATGTCTTTGTTTTTGCCAGCGACTACTTTACAACGCTTAATTCCGATGCAATGCATTCACTGGGACACGTGGAAGGTCTGATGAAGTGCGAAACGATCACTTAGATATCATTTTGCGAACTCGTGCTCCGCAGTTTGGAGAGGTCGCGAGGAAGAACGCTTGGTAAAGTTGAGGACAGAGGATGTATCAAATTTCACCTGCGATTGTGATAGAGGTGTTGTGCGGTAGGGACCCTGCCTCGTGGTCGCAATCTGTTGATGCGCTGATCATTCAGAGTAGAGATGATGATTGGCCATCAAAGATATCGATTTGATTATGCACCCACGAAGCGCAATGCTAGAGCCATGGGCGTAACGTCTGCAGATCCCGGTGCGTCCACGTGGCCCCCACAATTTTCTGCGATCGTTACCATTAATTATATACTAGGTTGTCTGGTCATGCCAGGTGGTCAGTTCGGACCACGTGGTTATGTCATGTGAAGTGAGGTGAAGTCGTTCGGTCATGTCGGTGGTTCGGTCATGGATGTACGAGCTTAGACGAATGCCTGGAGCGGTGCAACGGTAATCGTCGCTGTGCATTTTGGCGAATGTCCGGTGTTCGTTCGCTGTATGTCAGCCAGGTACGAGACCGGGGCAGCCCTTCAACAGCACTGGACATGGGTGACGCCACGAATGTTGGATATGCAGAGCGGAGAACGAGAAGATTTTGAGGTAGATTTTTCCAACGCATCACCACGGGCCTAATGCTAATATTCACGAAGCTCGGAGGACGCGCGTCCCACCCTCTCCGCCGTGGTGACAACCATGGTGCATCATAGATAACACATGTTGATGATGGTGAAGAGGATGTTGCAGATGGTGATGCACATGATGTTACATGTGGTGTTCACCCTGACGGGTCTGAAGACAATGAATGAGGGTTGGAGGGTGCAAGCAAGAGAACTATTGCTTAGTACTTGTCAGCTGCGACAGCAAAGGGCGGGAAGCGGATATATGAGTTACAGGGAATGGAAGAATGATGAAATGGAAGTGATTGGATGAAAGTGAGAGAGGAAGAGAGGACGAGAGATGGAGGAAAATAGAGTTAGCAAAGTAAAGCAAGTAGAAAAAGCTAGCAAGGGAAAGATAGCCAGTTGGTATTATTTTGTGAGTTGCGATGTGGAGGGACAGATGGAGATAAAGATAAAGGGAGAGAAAGGACAGTGGACAATGAGGTCATTGGAGGCGTTTCCTGCATTTGACCAGAGAAACGCGTGTGTTAGCCTAAATGCTCTGAACCTTTGCAAGGTTCATAGTTGTCCGCGCTGACCTTGTAAGCCAGTGTGGCAGGCCAAATTAACACCGGGAGCAAGTTCCTGCCCGCTACGGCGCGCGAAAATGATGCTCCCAGCGACTAAGCGTGATGCAGGTGACGGAGAATGTTGTGAGACAGCAGGATACAAGCGATGTTTGTAGTGACGCCTTGTGATATTGTAGGTAGCACTGGTGTTGCCCGCTTGTTGTTGTGATGTTGATGTTTCTAGGTGGGCCTTGCTTAATGGACCGCACCAGCCGATGTTTGGATGGAAAGGCTATTCGTTGAAGGCCACGAATAAGTGCCCGACCTGTGTATATGTTATTTATTCAGATGATTTACGTTGTTGTTAAGCCACTATTTATCTCTCTGCTCCGGTTGCTAGTGTTAGTGCTTAGATTCAACCATCAAAGGAACAAATAAACAAAGGATGGAACTTATTTCTTGGAACTTTTCATTCATCACGTCCCTCGGTCAGCAACGAGCACGCAACCGTTCCGTCCGTGACGTCATCAACGCCGTGGCCTTGGCCCCCACCAGTCACCAGCCTTACCAGGCCGAGGGGAGCGTCTGCGTTACCATGACAACGCGAAAGAAAACACACCAGGGCAGGCGCGGCGCCAATGGTGGCAGACGACGCGGATCACGGGGCGGAACAAGCCAGGCGACGGCTCAGCAGCACAAAGGGCAGCTGTACCTGTGACTCATCAATGCCAAATCTATAAATCCTAAGGTACTTGAGCTACAACACGACCTTCTTTCTTACCCTCTAGACCTAGCTGTGGTGACTGAGACCTGGCTGCGACCTAGCACCCCCACGCGTCTCATTAACTTCCCTGGTTACCAGTTAAAACGTGCGGTGGGGTGGCGATTATCGCAGTCAGCGCTTACTATCACCGTTTGTAAAATGTCTACGCCTCCAAACTCGAGTTCCAAATTAGAATCAATCTGGACCAAAGTCAAAGGTAAAAGCGGTAAGTATTTCATTCTGGCGGGAATCTATCGGCCTCCTTGTAGCACTCTACCTGCCTTAAATGATGACTTCGTTGGGCTCGAAAGACAGGTTCAATTGACGACACTGAACTTTACCGGCACTTTCTACCTCGCAGATTATCTAAATTGCAACCTTCTCGACACGGCAAATTTCCCCAGTAAAACACACCTGCTTGAGTTCATAAGAAACCATCCACTTACCGTGACAGTGAAGCGCCCTACATTCGCCACAGGCTCTTTATTGGATGACATCATTCGCCCACCTCCGTCGCCAGCAAATTCGCCCACCTCCGTCGACAGAACCAGAGTGCGTTTCTGCCACTACAGACCCCACACATTTTAAATCACGTGAAAATCCGTGTCTATGAGTATGCATCGCAAAATGTTGGGGACGTATATTTTGCTAAATGACAGACACAGTCATATCGCATCCATTACCGGAATGCATTTTTACGACTATGTGAACCAATATATTACTTGAAAATCCTTGCCCCTGGGAATGCATCTCAAAATGATGGTGACGAATATTTTGCGAAACGGTAGTTTTGAATTCAGCACGACACAAGTTGTTCCCGTCACATCGCACCTGTTAGCCTAATACATTTTTACGTCTATGTGAAATAATAATTATGTACTTGAAAATCCGTGCCCATGTGCATGCATCTCAAAATGTTGGTGATGAATATTTTGCCAAACGGTAATTTTGAATTCAGCTCCACACGGGTTGTCCCCGTCATATCGCACGTGTTCGCCTAAGACATTTCTACATCTTTGTGAAATAATTGATTACTTGAAAATCCATGCCCATGGGTATGCATCTAAAAACCATGGTGACGAATATATTGTGAGACGGTAGTTTTGAATTCAGCTCGACACGGGCTGTCCCCGTCATATCGCATCAATTGGCCGAATGCATTTTTATGACTATGTGAAATAATTGATTACTTATAGCTCCGTGACCATAGGTATCCATCTCAAAGCCATGGGGACGAATATTTTACGTAACGGTAGTTTTGAATTCAGCTCGACACGGGTTGTCCCCGTCACACCTGACCCACTGCCCGAATGCATTTTTACGCCTATGTGAAATAATTGATTACTTGAAAATCCGTGCTCATGGGTGGGTATGCGTCTGAAAACCATGGTGACGAATATTTTGTGAGACGTAGTTTTGAATTCAGCTCGACACGGTGTGTCTCCGTCACATCGGACCCACTGCCCAAATGCATTTTTACGAATATGTGAAATAATTGAGTACTTGAAAATCCGTGCTCATGGGTATGCATCTGAAATCCATGGTGACGAATATTTTGTGAGTTGGTAGTGTTCAATTCAGCTCGACAAGGCCTGTCTTCGTCATATCGCAATTGTTGGCGTAATGCCTTTTTACGTCTATGTGAAATTATTGATTACTTGAAAATCCGTGCCCATGTGTATGCATCTCAAAATGTTGGTGACGAATATCTTGCCAAACGGTAGTTTTGAATTTAGCTCGACACGGTGTGGCCCCGTCTTATCGGACCCATTGCCCGAATGCATTTGTACGACTATGCGAAATATTATATTACTTGAAAATCTGTGCCCATGGGTATGCATCTCAAGACCATGGTGACGAATATTTTGCGAAACGATAGTTTTGAATTCAGCTCGACACGGTGTGTCCCCGTCATATCGCATTAATTGGCCGAATGCATTTTTACGGCTATGCGAAATAATTGATTACTTGTAAATCCGTGCCCATAGATATCCATCTGAAAACGATGGTGACGAATATTTTGCGAAACGGTAGTTTTGAATTCAGCTCCACGCACCTGTTCGCCTAATGCACGTTTACGTCTATGTGAAATAATTTATTACTTTAAAAATCCATGCCCATGGGTATGCATCTGAAAACCATGGTGACGAATATTTTGTGAGACGGCAGTTTTGAATTCAGATCGACACGGAGTGTCTCCGTCACATCGGACCCATTGCCGGAATGCATTTTTACGACTATTAGAGTCGTGTCAGGTCTACTGAAATTTGGTTATATTTCTGATGCCCGTAACGAGTTGGCTCTCCTCGCCGCAGCTGATCTGTATCTATTTCACAGTCTCACTTTGCTCCACAAGATCACTTTGACGGGTGAGCCTACGCACATTGCCGGTCAAATCACTGCAAACTCTACTCTGCGAGACCGTCACACACGTACAGACGACCACCTGCACCTGCCAGATACACAGAAAGGCTGAACACAGGAGATTTCTCTACTCATCTGTCTTCCACTATAACGAACTTCCCACTGAAACAAAAACATCGAGGCTGTCTAACTTCAAGAAACCTGCACTGGCGTATCTCCACGAGCAACACTATCCACACAAGAAAATTACACAATGGATACATGTATACTATGAAGTCACCTTTAGGCCATCGCTTTCCTATCACTTCTACAAACCACTCGTTTATACCTCGTGTTGCAAGCACGGTGTATGCAGTGGAGAGAGTGAATGGGTATTGCATTATGTTGGCGTACGAATGTTTGTTGAGCATCTGCTCCCGCTATTGACCACAAATCTATCCTTTCTTTGTAAATATCTCTAAGTTATACCCAGGCTGTCCATAACAGCCACCGCACGTGGAGGGCATGTATTGTGAAATATAATGTGTGGTGCCTATGGTGCCTATGTCCGGTGTTGCGTGTGGTGCCTATGGTGCCTATGTCCGGTGTTGCGTGTGGTGCCTATGGTGCCTATGTCCGGTGTTGCGTGTGGTGCCTATGAGTTTAGTACGGCGTTGTAAGACGGCGTGCCAGTGCTTAGCATTGAGAGGTCCTGTTGGCTTTCCAGTCGGGCGCTTGTACGCGCTCTGTTGTTCTGTGGCTCCGTGGCTTTCGAAAAGTAAGGTCTTGCGTTGGAGAGTCAAAAGTGTTGATGTAAATGAGGATGTGTGCAATTCTATGTTTGTGTATTTCTGTGATTAATATGTCTGACAGGCGGCATGTGGTTGGATTATGCCATCTATTATATTAACCCGCGCACGTCCGGGGGGTGGGGACAGCTACCTGCCCCCTGCGGTTTTCTAATTTTCGGCCATACTAATCAAGTTAGCAAGGTCAAACCTCGCATGGCTGCTCATTAGTCTTTTCCGCATATCCTCATACATTTTAACCCTGGGTCACCTTAGGTCAGGTCACCAGGTCAGGCGAAGTGACCCAACTACATTCGAAGTTCTAGGTGGCATAACTTCCACAATACTTGAGCGATTGATTTCAAACTTATAGCACGTCATGATCTCATCAGGGACCATAAATGTATATCGTTTTTTTGTTAGCATTGACTTTAGGTCAGGTCGAGGCCATGGCTTCCCCATTATAGGGCTATGGTAAAATATACAGATGTTTCCTGGTTACATATTTGCTCTTGGAATGATCTCGCAACGGTTGTGGCATGTAGTTTGAAGCTATGCTCAATGCTACCACTGACATTTTTGCTCAGTGACCTCACCAAGGTCATCTGAGGTCACCTGAGATCACTACACATTTATGCGCATTATATCGCACTGCATTGAGCTAGAAGGCTGAAATTACCGTCATTGTGCTTGTATCGCCAAGACATGTCGATTGATACATTACATGCCTTCACTAGGCTACTTCATGACTTTGACCTGAGGTCATAATTTCGGTTGACCTGACCTTAAATCACACCGCCTATTGTCGATAGCACATTTCAAGGACTGTCGAATAACATTCGCCGTTTGTTTCTACATGTTAGAGGTCCTGAGATATGTGTTAATATCTGAGAGTCCCACCCGATCTGGTCGAATTTGACCTATGATGGCCCAGTGACCTGAATATTGACCTGAGCGAAAGAAATGGTTAAACCACTTCAGATAGAGCCTGTCACCAGCTATCCAACTCCGTTTTCTGTTTGTCGCTATCTAGCATAGTTTTAGAGATTTTAGAGGGGGCAGACATCTGCCCCCCGGACATGCGAAGTTGGCGCAAACCGCCGAACGTACGAGTGTTAAGTTGACGTTTAATTATATAGGAATTAATTACATTCCGTCAGATTTATTACATTTCGATAAGCCAATATTATATAATTTTAATGCATGTCCAGTGAGTGCGCGGCCTGATGTCGTGGACTATGTGTTTGTCTGCATATCCTACATGGCTATGTATTGAAGTCGTGCGGGTAATTTTGTTCAATCTGTGCTTCACAAATGCATAGTGCTATGTGATCTGCCTGAGGTGTATAATGCTTAAATTCGTGTCATTGTCGTATGAGGTCTTGTGTGTGGTTCATTGAATCATGCTGTCCAGTGCCTCTGGGCGTGGCACGAGTGGTTGGTTTCAAGTGCTGTGGGTTGGTGTTTGCTTTGTGAGTGGCACGTTCTGCTGGTACGCTATGTGGACGTGTTAGGCTGGGTAGGTTAGGTTATATCTGTGTGTGGCCGTCTGTGTACCGGGTGCTGGGGCAGATGTGTAGGCGGATGTGTTAGGCTGGGTAGGTTAGGTTATATCTGCGTGTGGTCGTCTGTGTACCGGGTGCTGGGGCAGATGTGTAGGCGGATGTGTTAGGCTGGGTAGGTTAGGTTATATCTGTGTGTGGCCGTCTGTGTACCGGGTGCTGGGGCAGATGTGTAGGCAGATGTGTTAGGCTGGGTAGGTTAGGTTATATCTGCGTGTGGTCGTCTGTGTACCGGGTGCTGGGGCAGATGTGTAGGCGGATGTGTTAGGCTGGGTAGGTTAGGTTATATCTGCGTGTGGCCGTCTGTGTACCGGGTGCTGGGGCAGATGTGTAGGCAGATGTGTTAGTGACCGTGCTCTGTGTATGGGTGTCTGTAGATATATTGTGTGTTTGTGGTTTATGTGGGGTGTCCCGGTCAGTGTCTCAAGTTCCGAGGCATGGGTGTTTGTGTGATATGTGTGATGGAGGCGGTGTTGTCGGTTCCGGTGAGGGTGAGTGCTGCTGGGTGGTGTGGGTGGTGGTGTGGGTGGTGGTGTGGGTGGTGGTGTGGGTGGTGGTGTGGGTGGTGGTGTGGGTGGTGGTGAGTGCTGTGGGGTGGTGTGGGTGGTGGTGAAGGGTGGTGATGAGGGTGAGTGCTGCGGGGTGGTGTGGGTGGTGGTGTGGGTGGTGGTGAGGGTGAGTGCTGCGGGGTGGTATAGGTGGGTGGCGATTGTCATGCTATGTGCTGTGGGGGCTGGGGAGATACCCGTGTTAGGCTTTTTGAAGTGTCATGTTGTGGTGTGCTCTGTTGTGGTGTAGGTAGGAATCAGGGTGTATGGGGGAGTTAAGGTATAAGTGGAAAAGGGGCGAGGTGGATAACATGAGTTGTTTGTGTGTCGCTGAAATGCTTGGTTGTGAGCAGAGTTGTCGTGTTTGGTGCGAGGCCGACGGTTTGTCTTGTTTATTGCGCAGGTGTTTGTTGTGTTTGTGGTGGGTGTCCGTGTTGAGACAAAGCCGGACATGTTCTCTGAGTGTAGCATGGTGGCAGTGTCGGGCACTCTGCCTGTGCTCGTGGTGGTGGTGGTGCTGCCGCAGTATCCGGTGACCAGAGTGGGCTGTACCGACTACTGATACACGAGCCACGCCCTGGCCCCGGACAGCACCCAGCCATCAAGGTGCAGGGCCGGACAGCACCCAGCCATCAAGGTGCAGGGCCGGACAGCACCCAGCCATCAAGGTACAGGGCCGGGCGGACAGCACCCAGCCATCAAGGTGCAGGGCCGGGCGGACAGCACTCAGCCATCAAGGTGCAGGGCCGGACAGCACTCAGCCATCAAGGTGCAGGGACGGACAGCACCCAGCCATCAAGGTGCAGGGCCGGACGGACAGCACCCAGCCATCAAGGTGCAGGGCCGGGACAGCACCCAGCCATCAAGGTGCAGGGCCGGGCGAGCACCCAGCCATCAAGGTGCAGGGCGGGCGGACAGCACCCAGCCATCAAGGTGCAGGGCCGGGGACAGCACCCAGCCATCAAGGTGCAGGGGCGGACAGCACCCAGCCATCAAGGTGCAGGGCCGGACAGCACCCAGCCATCAAGTGCAGGCGGACAGCACCCAGCCATCAAGGTGCAGGGCCGGACAGCACCCAGCCATCAAGGTGCAGGGCCGGACAGCACCCAGCCATCAAGGTGCAGGGCCGGACAGCACTCAGCCATCAAGGTGCAGGGCCGGACAGCACTCAGCCATCAAGGTGCAGGGCCGGACAGCACCCAGCCATCAAGGTGCAGGGGCCGGGACAGCACCCAGCCATCAAGGTGCAGGGCCGGACAGCACCCAGCCATCAAGGTGCAGGGCCGGACAGCACCCAGCCATCAAGGTGCAGGGCCGGACAGCACCCAGCCATCAAGGTGCAGGGCCGGGCGGACAGCACCCAGCCATCAAGGTGCAGGGCCGGGCGGACAGCACCCAGCCATCAAGGTGCAGGGCCGGACAGCACCCAGCCATCAAGGTGCAGGGCCGGACAGCACCCAGCCATCAAGGTGCAGGGCTGGGCGGACAGCACCCAGCCATCAAGGTGCAGGGCCGGCAGACCAGCCATCAAGGTGCAGAGGCAGCCATAAGGTGCAGGGCCGGGCAGCACCCAGCCATCAAGGTGCAGGCCGGACAGCACCCAGCCATCAAGGTGCAGGGCCGGACAGCACCCAGCCATCAAGGTGCAGGGCCGGGCGGACAGCACCCAGCCATCAAGGTGCAGGGCCGGGCGGACAGCACCCAGCCATCAAGGTGCAGGGACGGGCGGACAGCACCCAGCCATCAAGGTGCAGGGCCGGACAGCACCCAGCCATCAAGGTGCAGGGCCGGGCGGACAGCACCCAGCCATCAAGGTGCAGGGCCGGGCGGACAGCACCCAGCCATCAAGGTGCAGGGCCGGGCGATCCGGCTGGTTGACAGGTGTTTTCCCCATCGCGGGGAAAACACGCTACCGAGCAAAATATGCAGAACACAAAGAACACACGGAGGCACGGGCAATACAGGTACGACGACGACGAAAACCATGTGAGCCAGTGCTTACTGTGCTTACTTACTATGGATGTCGATCCACTAGAGAACGGAAAATGCACATCAACTGAGATGGTGCGCAACACAACTCTATTTTGGCAACAACTCTGCACAACACAGTTCTACTCTGGCAACAACTCTACACAACACAACTCTACTCTGGCAACAACTCTACACAGCACAGCTCTACTCTGGCAACAACTCTATGCAACACAGCTCTACTCTGCCAACAACTCTACACAGCACAGCTCTACTCTTGCAATAACTCTATGCAACACAGTTATATGCTGGCAACAATTATACACAGCACAACTCTATTCTGGCAACAACTCTATACAGCATAGCTCTACTCTGGTAACAACTCTACACAGCACAACTCTACTCTGGCAACAACTCTACACAGCACAACTCTACTCTGGCAACAACTCTACACAGCACAACTCTATTCTGGCAACAACTCTACACAGCACAACTCTACCCTGGCAACAACTCTAAACAGCACAACTCTACTCTGGCAACAACTCTACACAGGGGCGGGGATGGCCGAGTGGTTAAGGTGTCGGGCTATGGGTACCAAAGGTCCCGGGTTCGACTCTAGCGCCACTCAGGACATTTCCAAATCCCGCGGTCCACCGGCGAAACAGTGCAAAACAGTGCAAACAGTGCGGCGCCATTAGCCGTGAATGTGCATAAAGTGTGTCGTGAACCAACCAATAAACAAAACAACTCTACACAGCAGCAGGCATGTGTTGGCGGGGCGTGCGGCGCGGCCATCCTTTTTGGACGCCGGCTAACGACCGATTCGCATTTTGTCTCCAACCACCAGTGCCGAAGGGCAATTACCGTCACGAACGTCGCCGCCGGGTGAGTATAATTTACGGTCCCTGATGACGGCTTCCGGCCGCTACCGGCCCGATGCGCCTGTTGCTGTCCTAGCGACGCTGTGTTGGTACAATGGTGTGATCGACTGCACGTCGGACGGTTGCCGTTGCGCCGTCAAGGGACCTGCCCACCGTAGGGTAAGCATTCGTTGCTTACATGTGAACGTCGTTAATAATCCAGCTTTGCAACATGACGGTGAACGCACGCTGGTCTCTTGGGGCCGGCGTGTATCATTTGGCGTCACGACGACGTCGCTACCAACAGACAACAGAGCGGTCAGCGTCAGGCTCGCCCGGGGCCATTGCAGGTCTGAGGGTACAGACCGACTGGTGGCGTCTTACATCGCGTCTGGGGCCAGGTCGGGTCACGGTCAGCAACTGGTGAGCAACTGGTCAGCAACTGGTGGGTATTTGGTGAGTACCTGGCGAGTAATTGGTGAGTAACTGGTGGGTAACTGGTGAGTAACTGGTCAGTAACTGGTTAGTAAGTGGCGAGCAACTATCGTCCAACTAGACACTGTCACTGGCGCGCTAAGTTGCTTCAGGTTGCTTTCATACTTCAGGTATGTAATGAGTTCACAAAGTCCTCGTTCTTAACACATCCTAAAATTCAGGAGCGGTTAGATGGAGTTGCTCACAATAATAGAGTTTAGTTAAAGTTTAGCTTCAAGAGATGTCCACGAGTCCGATAATTTGGAGAACCTTAGGACTTGGAGAGCATACATATAGATGAGTTGTAGGGGGTAGGAATACATAATGGAAACAGTCCAGCTGAATCAGGAGCATACATATAGGGGAGTTGTAGAGGGTAGGAGTAAATAATGGAAACAGTCCAGCTGAATCAGGGGCATACATATAGAAGAGTTGTAGGGTGTAGGAGTAAATAATGGAAACAGTCCAGCTGAATCAGGCTAAGGCTGCGAAATACTGTGAATCTTTGAAAGTGTTTCGCTCGGGTGCATGCGACAGGGTGGCATATTCAGCATCCTTAACTTTGTCGCAAGGTGTGTGCAGCTGTGCTTAGGCTGTAGTGAGTTTGGGCTGTGGTGAGTTTGGGCTGTGGTGAGTTTGGGCTGTGGCGAGTATGGGGTGTGGTGAGTTTGGACTGTGGTGAGTTTTGGTTATGGTGAATTTGGGCTGTGCTGAGTTTGGGATGTAGTGAGTTTGGACCGTGGTGAGCAAGGGCTGTGCTGAGTTTGGGCTGTAGTGAGTTTGGGCAGTGGTGAGCTTGGGCTGTGGTGTGTTTGGGCTGTGGTGAGTTTGAGCTGGCGGTAAGTTTGGGCTGTGATGAGTCTGGGCTGTGGTGAGTTTGGGTTTGGGTGAGTTTGGACTGTACTTCTGATGGACTGTGGAGTTGTGACTGCTTTTTCAATTGTTAGGCGGTTGAACGTTCATAAGTGATCACATTCTTGTTAAATTTGAATGTTTTGGAATAATTAGATGACAATTATATAGCTAAAAGTATTGACATCCTATAGGCGTTTTGTACATGACTAGATATAAAATCCAATGGCATAAGAAATTGCATTATATTCAGCTATTTGCAGGATGGAACTATAACATGCTGTGCTATTGTGCTTTGTATTTAGCTTGTCCAGTGAGCTATAAGCATAACTAACTGATGGAGCGTAGCATGGAGCGTTTCGACAGTGCTCGAGCATGGCGAAACACACGAGGAAAAACTTGTTTCAGCTATTCACAGCATAAAGCTAAACGGATAGCCATATATATACATATATATATATATATATATATATATATATATATATATATATATATATATATATATATATATATATATATATATATATATGTATGTATACATAAAAATATATATATATATATATATAAATATATATATTATATGTCACTGTGGGGAAAGGCAACAGCAATACTCTTAGGATAGGAGCTATCTCACCGATCAGGAACCCTGCCACATTCTCAGGAACTGGAGCTTGACAAGGTGATTTGTGAGGAAATCAGTAGAAACTTTAAGAGGAAGTGCCTTATTCTTGGTGACTTTAATCTAAAAGGTTATAAAAATGCTGGTGTTGGCTCCCCATCATGCAAAATATTTAGGAAATGCCTTGAAGAGGACCTGTTCTTACACCAGTTTGTATCGAAACCTACCAGGCATGGTTCATTCTTGGACCTTGTATTCTCGGATTTAAGTGACTTGGTTCAAGACTTGACTGTAGGCGAAACTCTAGGAAGAAGTGACCATAACATAGTTGGATTCAAGGCACATGTAGGGGAAATTGTCAAGGATAATTTGGTAAAGGTTCCAAATTTCAACAGAGCAGACTTTGACTGCATGAGAGCGGCTTTAAGTGCCAACTTTCTTCACCAACAGGGTAGTAGAACACTGGAACCAACTGCCAGAAAACATCGTCAGTAGCAGCACATTGAACATCTTTAAAAACAGCATAGACATTCATTATAAGAATAGAGGGCTTGCTTTTCAGTATTACAGGGAGGGCTGATTGACAGTTTTGGTGGGCAACTGGTTCAGTGTACAGAGTGCAACCAAGAAGGGCCCTTGTGGCTCATAGTTGCACTAATATTTTATGTCTTTATATATATATATATATATATAATTGATCACATGGGTGATCAGTAGTACATGTCTAGCTCCATCACCTGTTCCTAGGTAAAACATCTTGCAGCAATGGCTCCCACTATTCAACTACCAGAACGATTGTCATCTTGGAATGCGATCACTTCGTGCGTTTCCCGGGTTTCCGGGAAAGACATGGGGATATTGGGAGGAAAAAAATTCCACATCCCCGGAAATTACAGTGCTTGTGCATGGGTAAGGTTATAACGTAATTATAACGCATGCTGGGGAGCCTCTCACATAGTCCCCTCCCATTGGAAGTGGAATCGTCTTCCACCCTACCCCCACCCCCAGGATTTCGGATTCCACTGAAGCTAGAACCACAGAATTCGAGGGGTAGATTATGGATCCAGTGAAATCGCTTCAGCATAAACTGTATGACCCTATATAAATGTATAAATATATGACTACATAAATAGTCTTTCAGGGTCAATGAAGGTGGAGATCTGTCGTCTCACCTCGCCTTTCGGCTACCGCACCGACGAAACTTTTGCGACCCTCACGGTCGACGGTCGGTGAGGCCGGAAGTAGACCGCAATTAATTTATCAATATTTATCAACGGATTAAACAATAATTGTCTTGCATATGATGCACTCATTAATTGTTGACATCGTCACAAAATTATGCCCGCCCGTTTGTTAGAGTTAAAAAAATGCATTGCTCTCCAGTTAAAAAAAAAACAAAAACAAACTGGAGGTGTTGGTGGATACCCCTTCCCTTCGAGTGCGCGTGCTAACATTGCGCCATTACCGACAGTCATTGTTGTGAGTTTTAATGAGATATCCTTTGAACCTTAAACTGAGCGAACAATCGAAAACGTTATCCGAATATGACCAATGGCAATTTTCTCCTCCCGGTTATTTTAGCATGCGCACGTCCGGCGGTCAGCGCCAGCTTCGCCGGTCCGGGGCGGAAATGTCTGCCCCCTAAGATCTCCAGAACTATGCTAGGTAGCGACAAACGGAAAACGGCATTGTATAGCCGGTGACAAGCTTTATCGAAAGTAATTCGGTAATTTTTTTTCGCGAAGGTCAATATTTAGGTCACTGGACCATCATAAGTCAAATTCGACCAGAGTGAGTGGGATTCTCAAGTAGTTACACACATCTCAGGACCTGCAACGGAAAGAAACAGACGGCGAAGGCTATCCGACAGCCCTTGAGATGTCTGCCGAAGACTATGCTATCGACAATATCCGGTGTGATTTAAGGTCAGGTCAATAAATAGGTCACCAGAGGTCACCGAACTTGGGTAAAATGTATTGTAATTTTCCCGTGCAAACTTTTTGACACCATGGCAATGGAAAGCTGATTTTCCTTTATATGACGAAAGACGCTTCCGATGACAATGAATAATTAGGTCAATATTTGACATTTATCTCGGTTGACCAGAGGTCAAGGCCGTTTTCTAGACTAGGTAGGTCATGTCGCATATCATTAAAAACTTCTCAACGAGAGTATTTCGCTGGTCTTATAATTGTGCATAACATTTGGTTTTGTACTACATTGATGTTCGCTATATAATTTACTTCGGGAGAATACACGGCTTCGTTAGCAAAAATGGTGGCACAAATGTTTGTGATATATGCGCCTTGTCCGGTACTGATACATTTCCGAATATTCTGAGATATTCGCGAGCGACGTGATAGAAAGCCACGATATTCAAGACCGGGTCTTTATTGTAGTGGATGGGTATGGGAACGACACATTCCATAACAACAAACGGTATATCTGTGTTCAATGCTCATATAGAACAACATTCGAGGCTTCGCTGATAACTCGTCACTCTGGCCTGACCTGACCAGGTAAAATATTAGGTATGTGACCTTATATCAATGGTACTAAGTGATCTAGGATCTTTTGATACCTATATTTGGCGCATTGAGGGAAAAACCGATCGGCGCTGGTTTGATCGTCCCAGTCCAATACTGTGAAAAATAATTTGCAGCCATGTGCGATGACCTAAGATGACCTTGCATAGGTGATGGAGTAAATTATTTACTCGCATATTCATAAACGACCTCAAGGTGCATTAAATTTACAGAGGATAATCGAGGCCAATTACGTACCCAAGCAGGAATATGTCTTACTCCGAAACTGACCACAGGTCAAGGTCATGAGGTAGCCTAGGGAGGTCATATAATATATCCATCGACACGTTTTGGCGATACAAGCACAATGACGGCAATTTCAGCCTTCTAGGTCAGTGCAGTGCGACATAATGCGCATAAATGTGCTAGTGATCTCAGGTGACCTCAGATGACCTTGGTGAGGTTATTAATATCAATATCAGCGGTAACATTGAGCATAGCTTCCAACCACGCCAAAACCGTTGTGAGATCATTTCGAGAGCAAATATGTAACCAGGAAACATTTGTATATTTTACCATAGGCCTATAATGGGGGAAGCCATGGCCGCGATCTGACCTCCGGTCAATGTACGAAATATATATATGTATATATATATATATATATATATATATATATAATTAAGTCCCTGATGAGATCATGACGTGTTATAAGTTTGAAATCAATCGCCCAACTCTTGTGGAAGTGATGCCACCTAGAACTCCGAGGGATGTTGGGTCACTTCGCCTGGCCTGGTGACCTGACTTCAAATGACCCAGGGTCAACAAATTATGAGGATATGCGGAAACGACAAATGAACAGCCATGCGAGGTTTGGCCTTGCTAACCCGGTGGGTATGGCGGAAAATGAGGAAAAGCCACCTGGGGCACGTTTTCCACCGGGACGTGCGTGTGCTAATACACGGAACGATTGCTGCCAGTTTGTCCGGATACGTGTTTAGTAATCCTCCCAGTCAACAAGGGCTATATTCATCCTTCGTTTCAGGTCGCGACCTAGCGGCAGCTGTGAGCATTACCATCACACCACACACTCATTAGTACATCTCCACCACTACACCACCAGCAGCGGTTCATCACACAGCCATCAACACCTGTCCATCACACAATTTCCGGCAGCAATACAGCCACCAACGCCGTACGCCCGGCTCTGCGAGACTTCTCCAACACCACGCCTGCTCTCACCTTCCAACATGCTCGCCGTGTTCCTCGCCGCGCTGCTGGCGACTCTCATACCTCCTGCCACCTGCTGCCTGAGTATCGACCGGTACAAGGTCCGCCTTCGAGGCGATCTGGCCATCAGCACCATCGGCACCGGGGCGCCGCCGATAGTCACCTCGTCCTGCCACTGCTGCGCCCTCTGCCACCATCAGCCGCTCTGTCGCAGCATCGCCTATGACAGCAGCAGCCACATGTGCACCCTCTTCAGCCGCGTGGGCGGCCTGTCGGACGTGGAGGAGTTGACCGACACCAGCGTCAGCTTCTTCTTCCTGCCGGAGCAGTCGCAGAGTGGCGAGTTCTGCCGCCAGGACAGCGACTGCCAAGTGGACGGCCAAGTATGTCGGGCGAGAATCTGCACTGAGGACCATACCGTCACCTGCCGTGACATCCAAGGGATGAACGACAGGCTGCCCTCGGGCTTCTACTGGATATCGGTGGACGACCACGACTTCTACAGCCAGTGCAGGATGGGCGACGGACAAGAGGGTGGCTTCACGATGCTGCTCGCGTCTTTCAGCGGCAGATCATGGACGAAGGAACAGGTGTTGTACAGGGAGCCACACGCAACAAATGAACGGGCCGACTTCTCGCTCCTCAGGTGAGTCAGTAGAGAATCCAGGGTGGAGGGGGAAGGAATTCCAGGATCCCACCAAAATGTTGCGTTGATAGCTTCCGAGCTACTTCACGGAATCCAGTGAAATTAGCAGGACCTAAGACATCCTTGTTTAGCTTGGCAGATTATCGGCCTTTGTTTTAAACATTCAATCGGATTTCTCCGTACATTTTACACCAGGGGCGGATGAAGCAGTGGTTTTAGCCAACATTTCTGTCCCTTTTTAATGCAGAGTCTGCTGCTAGCCTTACATGACTCATGGCCTAAACTTTGCAGGGAGCTTGAGATCTGCCCATACATCCACAAAGCACAGGCGAACACCTTGATGGCAACTAATAGTGCATATCTGTTGCAGTTTAGGAACCGTTTGCGATGAACTCGCAACAAGTTTCAGTTTTTGTGAAAATGTGGCATTTGACCGGACCTTGAGGGTGACCTACCATCCTAAATACAAAAAAAAGTTGTGAATCGCGATTCCCCGCACCACCCCTGCTCGTTTTGCTTTGTTTCTCTAGCACGTTTCGCTTGGAAACGCCACGGAGTCGCACCAACCCTCCCCCTGCACTGGCGAGAAAAGTGCAGGACTATAGCAAAGCGCAAGCCAGCCGAACGAAAATTATGCCCGTAGTCTCGAAGTACATTTCATGACAATCTCCATCTGCATTCACTAAATAGCTTCAAACAAATTGCTTATCACTTAATGTGGAATCAAACACCTTTGCGCAGCGCTATGCTACCCTGCTACCAAACCTTAAGTTCAGTATCAACATTAGCATTTATTCCATTGAGGAACGGATTAAAATAATAGTTGGTCTGGCCAAAAGTTCTGGATAATAATGTGTACATTATGACATATTTGAACTTCCCGATTCAGTAAAATCACAAAGGACAATAGTCATCCACACATTGATACACGAATTACCGACTGCATTTCGCCCAATATTTAGGGAAAATAACGCCATGATTTTAAACAATACAAGGTGAGCATTATGAGGAATCCATTTCAAATAAGAATTCCTTATATTTTGCAACTCAACATTTGGATCACAAGTTATGGACTGAAATATTTGTCCGTAAACTTCCTACTATGGCCGATATTTCACTTTCTAAAGGAATTGCATTGGACGTAATTGGAGCACATTTTATATGGTTATACAATAGTAAGTAAATACATTAGCTTCGTATATTAATGTACAGTGAATACATGTGTGTGCTTGTGTGTGGAGGAGGGTATTTATATATGCATATATATATACATATATATATATATATATATATATATATATATATATATATATATATATATATATATATATATATATATATATATATATATACAGATATACATAATATATATACGAGTATATATATGTATATATAAATGTGTGTGTGTGCGTGTGTGTGTGTGTGTGTTTGTGTGTGTGTGTGTGTGTGTGTGTGTGTGTGTGTGTGTGTGTGTGTGTGTGTGTGTGTGTGTGTGTGTGTGTGTGTGTGTGTGTGTGTGTGTGTGTGTGTGTGTGTGTGTGTGTGTGTGTGTGTGTGTGTGTGTGTGTGTGTGTGTGTGTGTGTGTGTGTGTGTGTGTGTGTGTGTGTGTGTGTGTGTGTGTGTGTGTGTGTGTGTGTGTGTGTGTGTGTGTGTGTGTGTGTGTGTGTGTGTGTGTGTGTGTGTGTGTGTGTGTGTGTGTGTGTGTGTGTGTGTGTGTGTGTGTGTGTGTGTGTGTGTGTGTGTGTGTGTGTGTGCGTGTGTAGGTGAGTGGGTGAGTGTTTCTGGACGGGGCAGTTGAGTGTTGCGAAGTAATATTGTGCGACGTGCACTCGCTGCAATACTTGGGGGTGCTCACCGCTGGATTGAAGCATTCCTGCACGTTGACAGGTACGCCAACGCTATCCGGGACTCAGGCGTTGGCACGTTCTACCAGGTGCTGGTGGAGGCGAACAAAGGTAAGTGCAGATCGGTGCGGTGCGGAGGAGGGTGCGGAGGAGGGCGTATGGTGGAGGAGGGCGTATGGTGGAGGAGGGCGTATGGTGGAGGAGGGCGTATGGTGGAGGAGGGCGTATGGTGGAGGAGGGCGTATGGTGGAGGAGGGCGTATGGTGGAGGAGGGCGTATCAAGCTCGTGTGACGGAAGTTTAGGCTGGATCTATGTGTTGGGAAATATTGCAGCGCTTCCAGAAGAAAATATTTGTTGCATCAGAGGACACAGATTATTGGAGCACACCATGAACGTCTTCAATTCCAGCTTTGGGAGGGAGCACAATGCAATGTTGTGGTACCAACTCTGGTGCTAGATATGCGATGGGATGCGGTGCCAGTATCACGGACGGTCAGCTCTGTGTGCCGTTGTTTGTAGGTTTGTAGGTAAGCTTGACCAGCCTGCCACCCTGCGGTGATATCGGCTGCTTAGGCGAGTTAGAGATGAGTTGGGCTGGTGGTCCGGACGGTGCCATAGGGGTTGTATAGGGGGTACGGACGGTGCCAAAGGGGTTGTATAGGGGGTACGGTCGGTGCCATAGGGGTTGTATAGGGGGTACGGTCGGGTCATCGCCCTGCAGTGACCAGCCTGCCACCCTGCGGTGATATCGGCTGCTTAGGCGAGTTAGAGATGAGTTGGGCTGGTGGTCCGGACGGTGCCATAGGGGTTGTATAGGGGGTACGGTCGGTGCCATAGGGGTTGTATAGGGGGTACGGTCGGGTCATCGCCCTGCAGTGAACATTGTACAAAGTACAGATGGTATACACTGGTTTGGACCTATTTTTCTTTGCCTTTTTCCATTGGTTCTTTATTCGTTCGTTTGTTTGTTTTTGTTTTTCCATTCTTTTGTTTTTGTTTTGTTTTGTTTGTTCTTTATGCTTTTTTATTTGCACTCAGGGAGACTTAGGGAGATATCGGATCAACGGAGTTGTTGTTAGGATGTTGATTAGTGTCGAGAGTATTTGACGCGGGTGTGTTTTTTGTTGTTGGTAGATGTGGTGTTTGGTTTGTGGTTTGCTCTTGTTGTAGGTGCGTGGGTAGTGAAGGTGGTTTCGGAGTTATTGTCGTTTGAGTCTGTGAATGTTTTGAATTGGAAGCGTGGGTTTTTTTTGCGTACTGCGTATGGTGTTAGTGACGGTTCTGGTGGTCCTGATGGTCCTGTGACCGGTAATGTGTTTCGTGATCCGCGTTGTGGCACTGGGGGTGGTTCCTGTGTCGAGTAGGTGGGTGAGTGGTGTCGAGGTTTGTTTTGTTTTGTTTCTTTTGGTTGTGGCCTGATTATGATTGTTGGGTCTGCCTGAGTTTCTCTGGTTGGTAGTGGGGACGTGTGTTATGCATGTGTCTCAGTCGAGTGTGTGGATGTGCTATGGTGTTGTATGGACTGGTCGGCTGCTGACCGTTGACCCACGACCTCGCCCGCGGCAGGGCCCAGCCCTCTAGGTAGACGAGACGAAGAATCAATCTCCTCCCTCGCCCACAGAGGGCAGGCCCTGTCCCTGGGAGGTGTGGTTCCCGCCGCAACCGACGCAGAGCTGTTTACTGGAGGTGCACGTGCTTATGTCATGTGGTGCTGCGCACTTTGCGCAGTTGGGTGTTATATCATGGCACCCTCCCCCTCGATTGACCTCACCGCTGGTAGTACTGACAGCGTCGGGGGAAGGGTGCTCGTGGCGTGACCTTGTACCTAATGTAGCCGGCTTTAGCGTGTGTGGCTGGTTGTCTGGTGTTGAAGGTCAGTATGAGTGCGTGTGGGCTTTCTTTGTGTGCTGGCGCAGGTGGCCTGTAGACGGAGAAGACTCCCTGGCTCCTAAACCGAATAGCCAGTTCCTCCTCCGTCGTCCAGACCACCTCCCGTGCGCATATTATGCCTTGAGAGCTGTTGAGATGTACAGCCGGTGCTATGGCAACAGGTATTCCGGTGATGTTAGTGATGTGTGTCAAGGTGTCTGCGTCCTTGAAGGTGCATGATTGTATTATGAATGCTCCTGGACGTATCTGGTGTGCGTGTAGCGGCTGTTGTGTCCGACGGGTGATCTCCTCCTCCACCGTTCAGGGATCAAGGGAACCTATGGGCTCCCCATCATCCCGGCGGCAGAGGAAGAAGTCACCCGTCGGTGTGTCCAGTGTGTCTGCATTCATTTGGTGTTATAGGGTTGTGGGCTCGATGTTGGGATAGGACAGATAGGTATACACTTGGTTACAGATATCGGTGGTATGCGTGGGAGGGATGGCAGCATCACCCGACCATCCTGGTGTCGAGCTGAGAGGTGCAGGGTAGTCTGGAAGTTGAAAGTGCAGAGTTGAGCTAGAAGTGAACAGTTGGAGTCGAGTTGATGGCAGGCTGGTCTGGCGGCTTGTGGTCGAGTTCGTTGTGCGTCTCCTGTCTTGGAACAGCTGGCGTTGGCGCGGCTTTGTTTTCACGCCTGCGGCACAGCCCGGCGTTTTGTGTTGCACGTTGGCAATTCACCGCTCTGCTGTGCCTACGGCGTCGAAGCCTCCTTGGTGGTGTCTCGACTTCGCGATGTTATATTGTAGCTAGCTGTTCGTTGTCTCGTTGTTGCGATTGCGAGAGGGCGAAAGAGATTCGGTTCTCTTTGGCTTCGTTGATAGCGTGTGTGTGGGTGGGTGAGTTTGGCCAGCCTGCCACCGTGTGGTGGTGTCGGCTGGCCAAACTCCGGTTGTTGAGAAGATGTGTTGGAGAGTGAGCAGCCTAGGGTAGGAGGATGTGTCAGAGGGGGGATGGTTTAGTTGATCTGTCGAACGATGTTGAAGTAGAGTTGACGTAGTCTTGAAGAGTAGAGTTGAGGAGGTCCGTGGCGCTTGAAGATGCATAGATGGTACAGTAGAGTTGTTTGGGAGCCGGAGATGATGTAGTCGAGAAAGGGTGTCAGTCCGGCCGGTGCCACTTTAGGGTATGGAGGTTTGGGGTTGGGTCATCGCCATGTGGTTAACATTGCAAGACAGTGCTTTTTATTTCTTTGTGTATGGTATCCTCTACATTTTTCCGTTTTTCTCGTTTTTTTTCTTCATTTTTCTTTCGTTTTTTAACATGTTTTTTTTCCTTCACAATTCTTCCAGTATGCGTGTAGTATTGAAATGGTGGAAGAGGTGTTCGTGTAATGCTGGATGGTCGTCGTTGAGGAGCGTGGTGAGGTTCAGTGGGATGCTATTTGTTGTGTAGTAGTTTGTGATATGTTGTCTTTGGTTGCTGTATTTGGTGCAATATATGAGTATGTGTTTAATTGTGAGCATGTGATGGCATGTGGTGCATTATGGTCGTTGTTGATTTAGTAGGAGGTAGGAGTGTGTGAGTGTTGTGTGTTCTATGCGTAGTCGTGTTAGTGTCCGTTCCCTGAGTCTGGTGTTTTGGTTGATGGAGCGCCAGAATTCATGTTTGGGGTGTATTTCGTGTAGCTGTCTTACTGCTGTATCACATGATTGTTGCATGTGTTTGTTGATGGTCTGTCATATTGTGGGGTAGTAGTCGGATTGTGAGTAGTGGCATTGTGTGGTTTGTTGTAGTGTTGTGGCTATGTTTGCTTCTGTGTCTGCGTGCTCGTTGCCATGCATGTTTGTGTGACTTGGGATCCATACAACTATTGGACGTTGTTGTATGGTTAGTTTTTTTGTAGATGTGCAGTATTTTAGGTATGAGAGGGTGTTTGTATTTGGTGTAGCTGTGTATGTGGATGCTGTGTCGTGCAGACGGGCACTTAGGATGACCCGCGGCGGTGCTGCGTTGGGATACAGCACCGCCGCTGTGCCCGTCTGCTGTGTATGTGATTTGCAACCGTCTGCATATATGATGTTGTAGTTGGCATGTTGTGCTGGGAATGGTAAGAATAGTTGCATTTTTCCGTGCGTATATGTGTTTTTCGGTCTGTCAATAAGGAAGTGTGTGTTGGGTGTAGGTTGTTTCCACCATGCGATGGGTTGTGGGAGTTGTGGGAGTGGTGTTGTTGTGGGCAGTGGTATATCTAGAGAGTTTGCGTGTCGTTGTACGCGGCAGCCTATTGTAGTCTTTCGTGGTGCTGACCTCATGAGTTGGTGTACGCGTGCTGTGCGGAATTTTAGTGCCTGGGTGCATGGCAGTTGTTTCGTGAGTTGTGTCTTGTAATTGTACATAGATAGTGCTTCTGGGCGTCTGTGCTGTAGTTCTGGTATGTAGTTGTATATGTGAAGAGCAAGAGAAGGTGAGGTGATGTAGGTTCCTGTGACTATTTGTAAGCATTGACGTTGAAGAGAATCTATAATTTTGAGATTGCGTGAGACGAAATGTACGACCCTCAATATACCAGGAGGTGCTGGGTTTACTCAACATCAAAAGTAGCGTTAGGGATCATGCTATATTACTCAACGTTTCGGCCAGGGGCCATCATCAGGAGTGATGATGGCCCCTGGCCGAAACGTTGAGTAATATAGTATGATCCCTAACGCTACTTTTGATGTTGAGTAAACCCAGCACCTCCTGGTATATTGAGGGTCGTACATTTCGTCTCACGCAATGTCTAAAACCCAGGAGCATCTAAGAGCCATTCTTCGTTGTATTAAACAATATAATTTTGAGGTTTGATTTAGCTGCATTTTCGAAGAGTGGGGATCCGTATTCCAAAATTAGCCGAATGAGTGATTTGTAAAGAGTTAGAAGTGTGTTTCTGTCGGATTCCCAGTGTGTGCCAGAAATTGCCTGTAGTATATTTGTTCTTTTTGAGACGTGTTTTTGTATGTTTAGGAGTTGTGGCCGAAAAGATAGTCGTGGGTCTAATGTGATGCCTATGAATTTTGTTGTCGTGAGTTATCTATTTTTAGCGGTTGTAGGTTTGTGTATCTGTTGTAGCCGAAAATCATGCATTTGGACAAGTGCAGTGTATTTGAGACGTAATCGTGTTAGTGTGCGTTCTTTTTGTCTGGTGTCTTGGTTGATGGTGTGCCAGAGTTCGTGTTTTGGGTGCACTTCGTGTAGTTGCGTGATTATTGTGTCCCATGTTTGTTGAATGTCTTTGTTGATTGCCTGGTGTATTGTGGGGTAGTAGTCGGATTGTGAAAGTGGGCATGGTGTGGTTTGTTGTAGTGTTGTGGCTATGTTGGATTCGGTGTCTGCGTGTTCGTTGCCGTGTATGCTTGTGTGACTTGGGATCCAGAGTAGTGTTGGCCGTTGTGGTGTAGTGAGTTGTTTGTGGATGTGTAGTATTTTGTGTATGAGGGGGTGTTTGTATTTGGTGTGGGGTGTTATGCTCTGTAATGGTGATTTTGCGTCTGTGGCCATGATGTTGTGTTCAATTTTGGTGTTGTAAATGGTGCAGCATGCCGAGAAGATTGCGAATAATTATGCTGTGTATGTGGATGCTGTGTCATGCAGACGGGTACGAAGGATGACCCGCGCGGTGCTGCGTTGGGGTACAGCACCGCCGCTGTGCCCGTCTGCTATGTGTGTGATTTTGAGCCGTCCGTTTAGATGATGTTATGGTTTGGATGTTGTGCTTTGAAGTGGAGGAATAGTTGGTGTATTTCGGCGTCTGTGTAGGTGTGCTTTGGTTTGTCTATGAGGAGAATGTCTTGGGCGATTGGTGTTTCCACCATGCAGTGGGTGGTGGGAGTGCTTTTGCTGTGGGGACTGTGATGTGTAGTCTATTTGCGTGTTGGTGGATGCGGCAGCCTATTGTAGTTTTAAGTCGCGTTGTGTTCATGAGTTGGTGTTTGCGTTTGGTGCATAATTTTAATGCCTGAGTGCATGGGTGTTGTGCGTTGAGTTATGTTTTGTAGTGATATCTTAATAGTGTGTCGGTACGTCTGTGCTTCAGTTCTGGTATGTGGTTATTTATGTGAAGAGCAAAAGAAGGTGAAGTGATAGAAGCTCCTGTGGTTATTTGTAAAGATTGGCGTTGAAGAGAATCTATAATTTTGAGGTTTGATTTAGCTGCATTTTCGAAGAGTGGGGATCCGTATTCCAAAATTATCCGAATGAGTGATTTTTAAAGAGTTAGAAGTGTGTTTCGGTCGGATTCCCCGTGTGTGCCAGAAAGTGCTCGTAGTATATTTGTTCTTTTTGAGACGTGTTTTTGTATGTTTAGGAGTTGTGGCCGAAAAGATAGCCGTGGGTCTAATGTGATGCCTATTAATTTTGTTGTCGTGACGAAGGGAATGGGTGAGTCGTCTATTTTTAGCGGTTGTAGGTTTGTGTATCTGTTGTAGCCGAAAATCATGCATTTGGATTTGAGTGGTGCGATGTGAAGGTTTAGTGTGGCAAGTTTGTTGTGGAGTTCTGTTAGTGCATGTTGTAATGCTGTTAGTGCGTGTGTTGGTGATGCGGTAGATGTCTAAAGTACCATATCGTGGGCGTAGATTGAAATTTTTGTCGAAAAGTGGGCCATGATGACTGAATTTGGAGCTAAAATGAAGAGTAGCGGACTTAGAACAGAATCTTGCATTAATCCGGTTGTGAGGAATTTGGTGTCTGAAGTGTGGGGCCCACTTTTGACTTAAAAGTATCTGTGGAGTAGATAGAAATGTAGTCAGTGTCTCAGTCTTCCCTGTATGTCTAGATTGTGTAAGTGCTATAGTAGTGTTGTTATGTTGATGGTGTCATAGGCTTGTTTGAAATCCAGGAAGACGGCGACCGTGGAGCGTTTCCTTGCCGCCGCTTCCTGGATGTGTGTGATAAGGTAAGTAAGGTTGTCATGATCGAATAGGAAGGAAGCTTGATTGAATAGGAGTTATTAGTTTTTGTGCTTGGATGGTGTAGAGAAGGCATTTTTTAACAAGGCGTTCAAATAGTTTGTGAAAGCAACTAGTGAGGGCAATATGGCGATAGGAAGTGCAGAGAGTTGAGTTCGTGTTTGGTTTACACACAGTTATGAGAAAAGCATGTAGCCAGGATTGTGGGTATGCATGTGTGGTCTATGCGGTGTTGTAAGTGTCGAGTAATGTGCGCAGTGCTGAGGTTGGTAGGTGTTTGAAGAAGAAATAGTGAATGTTGTCCGGTCCTACACATGTGCTACTTGTCTTTGCGATTGGTAATTGTAGTTCTGTGAGTGTAAATCTAGTGTTGTAAAGGTGTGTGCGTGTGTCTGTGATTAGAGGTGTGGGGGGTTCGTGGAAGTGTAGATGATATATGATGGTAGTGGTGTGCGAAAACGTTTGATATTGTTTGTGGGTCTGTTGTGGTGTTGTTGTTGCGTCTAAATGTGATGGTTTTGATTGGGGGTCTGTCAGTGTTGGAATGTTTTCAGAAGTGCCCAAATTTCGCCGAGAGGTGTAAATCTGTTAAACTAAGTATAAAATGTGTTCCAAGAGAACCTTCTTTTTTGCGTTTTGGATGATAGTTTTGCATTGTGTTATGAGTTGTTTGTATATTGTGAGTGCTTCTGGTGTGCGGTGTCTTTCGTATCTGTGTTTTGTATGGTTCCTCGCGCGGATCGCCCGGTGACATTCGTCACTCCACCAGGGAGTCGCGCGAGGTTTGTGCTGGCGTCGTGGTTTTGTTTGTGGTATGTGTTGATGTGCTTTGGTGATGAAGATGTCTGCGAATTGTTCTGGTGACACTTAAGGGTTGTGGGCTGTTTGGACTGCTAGGGATTCTGAGAAAGGGGTTCAGGAGGCCTTTTTGAGGTTCCACCGGCCAGGCTGGGGATTGCGTGGGCCAGTGGTCGGGATTTGGTTGAAGGTAATGGTGATGGGTGCGTGGTTGCTGAAACGTGGGTCTGTATCGGCTGTACAGGATAGGGTAAGGGCTAGGCGTGATGATGAGAGGGTTACGTCTGGGGTTGTCGGGAGGTGGGAGCCAATTGGGACGAGGTAGGTTGGTGTTCCGGTGTTGAGTATTGTGAGGGCAGATGATTGTTCCAATAATGTGGAAAACTTGTATCTATCTTTTACTATTTACACATTAGAGCGGGTTAAAGGTCAAAGTGGGTGTGTTGACGACTAACAGGTCTGTTTTGTCAATTTTCGTATGCTAACCGTTAAGCCAACTTCCATTTTCCGTTCAAGTTTGTCATAAATAGCAAGCTGAACATACAATGAACACCGTGACATTGTCCAACCGCGAATGCACGATCAAAGTCACGTGTAAAATGAGTGCGAATCATCATATATTTCTGCTGCTCTTTGGCTGCTCTTTGTTTTTCCGAATTCAAACAAAATTGTATCGGAATATACAAACTACGGACAATAAAGCGATAAAGCATAGTCATAAGGACTTGGGACGATACGCTGCAGCCCGGATCCGCGGAGGCGTGGGGGCTGGAGGCGGGGGCACAAGTTGCTCTCCAAAGACGGTTCTAGGATGAAGCGCTATTCATGCCCGGGAAGCGGAATGTCTCCAGGACATTGTCACGCGCACCTGAGTGTCTCAGACATAACATGATACGGACAGGTGCCGCATTCCACTCCACTCTCTCCCCTAGGGCATCGGAAACACTAAAGCTAAAACCACACAACTTGGGAGGTAGATTGCGGCTGTATTGAACCCTAGAGCATACATCTTACCGCCATAGATGAAGCATTTCAGTGCCAACTGCAGTTGATCCATTTATCGTGCGTCGCACCACCACTGCTGTGGAACCTTCGCGGTGACCGGCGGCCACAAGGGTCCAATGGGTAATGTCCCGTAGGAAATGTTTCATGGGACATGTCCTATTGGACATGTCCCATGGATCGCGTCTCCACTTCTTGAGTACCCTTAGCCCACAGAGCCAACTGTGAAGCCTCAATGAATTGTTGGTAGGGCTCAAGTATTGGGAAGCTGATGAAGTTAAACCACGGCATGGAAGCTCCTCAGAAGTAGGCTCCTATCCACAAATGTCGCGTTGTTGGAGGGGCTCAATGGAACACTCGAGATAGCCTCCCGCCCCAGTCTACCACGAAGACAGGAAGCGACACTGATACTACCAGTTCTATTTGCAATAAACTGAGGAAAAAATTGAGGAGAAATTCACCTGCTCCCGTGGCTTACGCAGGCCTCTACATCTTGCGTGTTAGTATGTGGGCTAAACAGCCTTCCGCAGAACAAAATGATTCGATTTCCTGCGGCCAGAATTGCTTTGTCGCAGCATGCTAACTGCACAACTATCAGTAGAATTCTGGCACGAGCTGAGACGTGATGCGGATAACATTACAAGAATATTTAGGATTCATAAGTGTATTATGGGGGGGGAGTGCATCAGTTGACTGGTTGTTTCGCTTCGCTTCCAGATGACATTTTCAGCGGTGCTGTGTTCAACGTCACTCGCGATTACAACTTGACCGACTCCGAGCCGAGGAACGCCAACTGGACGCCATTTCAACACGGCCCGACCAACCGCGCGCCCAGTAACTTGTTCCCACCTGACCCGCCCGTCGTTTTCCCCTTCATATCGCAGAAGTCATATGCTTGTTACACCATGAATGGCCACGACGAGGATGCTGCTGATAGGAGGTGGTCAATTGTTCGTTGTTCGAGCAGGGCACACAAGTTCAGTAGATACTTGAAGCGGCCTACAGTAATCAGGGTACTGATAAGAGAATAGTTTGTGCTAGGTGTCACAACTATGGACGTCGTCACACAACTTGAATCAGAAAAAGGGTGCACTAGAGCTGCTTCAGTCCGATGTTACAACACAACGATAGAGGCGCACGTCAATACCGGGACGTTTGGGGACGCGCCCCCTCTCCCGCGCCGTGGTGACGCGCCCCCTCTCCCGCGCCGTGGTGACGCGCCCTCTCTACCGCGCCGTGGTGACGCGCCCCCTCTCCCGCGCCGTGGTGACGCGCCCTCTCTCCCGCGCCGTGGTGACGCGCCCTCTCTCCCGCGCCGTGGTGACGCGCCCCCTCTCCCGCGCCGTGGTGACGCGCCCTCTCTCCCGCGCCGTGGTGACGCGCCCCCTCTCCCGCGCCGTGGTGACGCGCCCCCTCTCCCGCGCCGTGGTGACGCGCCCCCCCCCTCCCCCTCCCGCGCCGTGGTGACGCGCCCTCTCTCCCGCGCCGTGGTGACGCGCCCCTCTCCCGCGCCGTGGTGACGCGCCCCCTCTCCCGCGCCGTGGTGACGCGCCCCTCTCCCGCGCCGTGGTGACGCGCCCCCTCTCCCGCGCCGTGGTGACGCGCCCCCTCCCGCGCCGTGGTGACGCGCCCCTCTCCCCCGCCCGTGGTGACGCGCCCTCTCCCGCCCGTCCCGCGCCGTGGTGACGCCCCCCTCTCCGCGCCGTGGTGACGCGCCCCCTCTCCCCGCGCCGTGGTGACGCGCCCCCTCTCCCGCGCCGTGATGACGCGCCCCCTCTCCCGCGCCGTGGTGACGCGCCCCCTCTCCCGCGCCGTGATGACGCGCCCCCTCTCCCGCGCCGTGGTGACGCGCCCCCTCTCCCGCGCCGTGGTGACGCGCCCCCTCTCCCGCGCCATGGTGACGCCTGTGTTACCCAAGCTGGGGTGCTTTTTTTATGTGTGGAAGGAAGGCGAGGGGATGTGAGATGGCAGAGGTGGGGGACGGTAATGCAGGCATCAACACGTATCCATTGTAACTGAAAGATCACCGGAAACCAGCTCACTGAAGGTGATACCTTCCGACGTCCAGTCATCAATCGAAGTAAGAAGGTCGTGAACAGCAATCCAATTGACCAAAACTTTACTGAGAATATTCGCCCATTTTTCATTTGGATGCTCATGATCTTTGATGCACCCTTTTCCACCAAAATTGTGTGTTTTTATAAGTTGCAGGTATACAAAAAAAGACCGGGAAGAAGTGGATATCTGGGAAATACCAACTTCGGGGAATGCATGAAGGTACATGAAAGAAGCACTCACAATCTGTAAGTAGATGTTGAACTTGTTTGAAACCGTTCTGAATGTGAGAGATTTGAGGTTCACAGAATCGCTGTTCATTTCTGAGGGATCTCGTGATCACAACTACTGAAGAACATGGCACTGCTGCCAGCAATATTTTCAGCTTAATGACTCTGGACACGAAATGACAGGAGAACCATAGAAGCATGCAAAATGAAACAGACTAGTAATTGGACTAAGCAAGCACACATTGCCAATTTAAGAAATACAGTAATGTATATCATAGTTAATTCGGCAACTGACAAAAAAAAATTAAATGCTGGTAGGACGCGAAAATTATGCGATCCTTTCAATTATTTCGAGCCTATCACAATTGTCATAGGAAATCAACAAGTCCAGATGAAACTTTAGAACATAGCGCTACTTAGGTGCTTAATTATGCATGCGAAACCATAGGATGAGTGTGATTTGGTGCCGACGCCCAACTCATCTTCCTCGGGGACTGGAGAGCCAGCATGTTGCTGGAGGTGACTGTGAGGCAGCGGTGGGGACGGGCACCACTTGCGATCCACGCGGACCCCACGTGCACCGTCGGATCCATCTAACTGGGACGACGCTTGGCCCTCGGGCCCGCCAATCGCCGGTAACCATGACGACAGCGGCGCACCAGCACGCTCGTCGCCGGCTGCTGAGAGTGCCCAGCCAGCTGCAGCCGCTGCTTCGCACGGACCACGATCGCGCGCGACAGGTGCAGCGAGCGCCGGCACAGGCGGTGTGCCGGTCCAACGGTGGCACAGGCGCCACAGTCACCCGTCCACCATTGCCCACCTTGCATCGCCTCCGTCGATGCGTCCACGCTGAAGGACGTCGGTGGCCGCCACCACATGTCACCCAGAGACATTGCAGCTGGACTCAGCAGACTAACGACAACCCTGGCCGACCGATCCCGGGCACGTGGTGGCACCTCCTCGCACGGGCCTATGTAGGCCTACCGATGCCTGACATCCCTTCAAGGTGTTCAACCGCCACGCACATCCGGCGTCCGACTGCACAGCTGTTTCCAACCCTGGGTCGACCAGCAGTCGCGTCCCAGCAGCTGGATGAGGACGCCATGGCGCGTGAAGCTCAGTCCAGGAGCGCTGACGGCGACATTCGAACACCCGCGGCTGCCGACGTCCAGCGACAAACTCATGGCACCGGTGGAGGAGACGGTCCTCGCTCTGCGCGCCAAGCATCCACCGACTCCCGGCAATGAGGTGCTACCGCTCCCCTGTTGTCTGGCTCAATTGTGACTCCACCCTGTCTACAAGATGCTATCGCGTGAGACGGCCGAGTATGGTAGCCACTTGTTGTCTGTAGGTAGGTTAGGCTAACCGAGTAGGTTGGCCACTTGTCTGTAGGTAGGTTAGGTTAGGCTAACCGAGTAGGTTAGCCACTTGCTGTCTATAGGTAGGTTAGATTAGGCTAACTGAGTAGGTTAGGCACTTGTTTATAGGTAGGTTAGGTTAGGCTAACCGAGTAGCCATTGACTGTCGCTGCTAAGGCGACTGAAGAACGCCATCCTCGCCTGAGTGGTGCCGGACTTCGCACTTGGAGTCATTTTCGGTGTGTCACTCTGCGCTTTGTGCAAAAGGCCGGAGTGTTTGTCCGATCGCGGTAGGCAGTGTCTACGGCCGCCTGGCCGGGCGTACTGCGGGCAGCACGCACCCGTCGCTGCCGCCCCTGGGCTGTGGTCCACGCTGGTGGGTGTTGGGGCTCGGCGGGGACGTGAGGCTGTGGTGCGCACAGCACGTATCCGCCAGATGGCGCCACCGGCGGCAGTCGGCTGGCGTCGGGCACGGCCGCCGCCGATGATCGAGGGCGACTTGTCACTGCTGCCAACCAGCTGCACCGCGCGCGCCTTCCCGTGTCTTGTGAGCCAGACAGCGAGGCTTGGCTGCAGACGGTGCCCGTGTGTGTGCGTGTCTGTGTGTTTGGCCAGCCTGCCACCGCGTGGCGGTGCCCGTGCCGAGCCTGAGCCTTTACGTCAGTGGTGAGACCGTCCACATGGTGGTGGCACTCTGCCTCGGCGAAGGCGCATGCGAGCCGTACCGCTGCCGATGCGGCTCGCATCGTCGACCACCTTGGACACGACGGCCTCTTCTGCCGCTTCAGCCGGGGCCGCCATCCTCGTCATATCAGCCTTAACTACGTGGTGGAGCGCTGCCTATTTTGGTTGTAAATATACTGAGGGTATGTGTTTTTACAGAATGTTCAGTACATCGTAAGAAGAAACTACTTGCTTCTTCTTTGAGGAGTTGTCTTTTGTCTTCTTCTTCTATCTACACTGTGTGGCGTCCATCGATGTGATTGTCATTCAAAAAGGTAAGACGTATGCCCCCTGTTTGGATGGTTGACGCGAAGTTCGCTGCTGTTTGCCCTGCGTTGGATTGGGTTGTGTTTCGAATATAGACGCGGGGTGCGGCTTTCAGCAGGAAGCATTGTCGGTCTCCTAGGAGAAGGCTGGACTGGGTTGGGATGGTGCCAGTGCTGGTGCCAGTGTTGGTGCCAGTGTTGGTGCCAGTGTTGGTGCCAGTGCTAGTGCCAGTGCTGGTGTGTCGCCGCGGTCCGAGCCGGACCACTTAGACAGGGGCGATGGCAGGCGGACAGACGGACTCACCGCAGGGCCGCCGTCCTGCTTAGCGAGACCAAGTTCCTGATGTGGGACGCCACCTGCGTCCGCACGTCTGCCGGATCGGCCCTGGCGGAGTCGGCGTTGTGACCTGGTACCGCGACGCGCGCCGCTGAGGAGCGCAAACGCCGGCGCTACGAGCAGCTGGACGCGCGTTACCGCTTCGGACCACTGGCTGTCGAGACGACCGGCGTGCTGGGTCCAGCGTGCTCCTCGCTCCCACGGAAGCTCGGCCGGCACGTTGCAGCGTGCACTGGTGAGGCTCGCGAGACGGAGTGGCTGCGGTAGCGCGTCTTCATCGCCGTTGCACAGGGGAACGCGGCGGCCCTCGCGGAGACTGCTTTTGCGCCAGTCACATGACACTGCTCGTGATGCGACTGAGTGTCATGCCCGGCTTCCTGTTCTGTGCTTTGTGCTGATTAAGGTCTACATTTTGGCTGCGTGTACGCTATCGTGCATTTTGTTATTCAGGTAGGTATATCTGTACCTTCTCTCTTGGACTGCAGATAATGCATCTTTCTAGTCATTTTTTTTCAGTAGGTCTGCGGTAATTCTTGCTGTAAATATACTGAAGGTGTGTGTTTAAGAAAATGTTCAGTGAATCATCAGAGGAAATAGATTACTTCTTGTTTGATTAGGTATCTTTTCTTTGACATCTACTCTACACTGTGTGGCGTCCATCGATGTGGTCGCCATTCAAAATGTTCGACGTATGCCCCCTGTCGGGGTGGTGGACGCGAAGTTCGCTGTTGCTTGCCCCCGGCGTTGGATTGGCTTGTGTTACGAATATAGACTCGGGGTGCGGCTTCCTGGTGGTGTTTGTTCTTGTCGGTCTCCTGTGGGAAGGCCGGACTGGGATGGGTTCGGCTCATGGGTGTGAGTGGAACATATCATCTGTGTTTGGCTTCAGTGAGTGGCGCCGCCAGTCTCCTGTAAGAGGGCTGGCTTCAAGATTGAGTGCTGCGATGGATGTATCTGCATTCCATTCACAGATCTGTCTACAAGGACACCTTGCTGTACAGATGCGTGCTTCGATGGCAGCTCTAGGTAAAAGACTCGGCATGATTCGGACTCTTGTTTGGATCTTGGTTCTGGCGGTGGAAACTATCCGTCGATGTGTGGCAAAATTTCGTACCCCACACAGGGAGTCAAATTACCTCCCGTCTTACTAACATGTGGTCTTCGCAAGATAGAGGGGTGTAGGTTGTCCTAGTGTCCTACGTAAATACGCATTGTAGCTGCTCTATTGCACTGCGCAAATTATTATTGCAGGCTAGCACAGTGTCCTATTTCAATACTAATTATATGGCATCGTAGTGCCATATGTCACAAAATGAGTAAACGGAAAGAGTAAATGTCATGTCATGAGTAAACGGAAAGAGTAAATGTCATCTCATGAGTAAACAGAAGGGCGTAGCTACCTTCTAGCACCTTTTGTTGTTAATTGAAACATTTTGCGTATCCTTTTTGCTTGGCCTTCCATGTTGATCAAACGCATCAATATCGCGGTCAATGTTATTGCCCGAATGCACCCCGCGGCACCATGTTGAATGTAATATTCCACAATGCTAGGATACTGGGACAGATTACAATGAATATTGACATCAGACAGCCTACACTAAATATCGCATAAGACACCAGGACAGCCCACAATGAGTATTGAAATAGGACACTATGCTAGTCTACAATGATAAGCAACACTGTGTGTGTGTGTGTGTGTGTGTGTGTGTGTGTGTGTGTGTGTGTGTGTGTGTGTGTGTGTGTGTGTGTGTGTGTGTGTGTGTGTGTGTGTGTGTGTGTTGTGTGTGTGTGTGTGTGTGTGTGTGTGTGTCTGTGTTTGGCCAGCCTGCCACCGCGTGGTGATGTCGGCTGATTCCGGGTGGGCGTTTGTGGTGCTAGTGTTTTGTGTTGTTTTTGGGAGGGATGAAAGGGTATAAGGAGTAATATGGTGGGGATGAGAGGGAGCGAAGAAGAGTAAAGCTGGCTTGTAGAGGCGAGTCGTGATAATGTTGAGACGTCTTGAAGAATGGAGCGTAGAGGGAGTAGAAGTTGAGTCGTCTTGCAGGCAGATGAGATGGTGGTCGAAGCTGAGCTGGTGCAGAAGACAAGAGTTTGCTAGTCCGGGCGGTGCCATGGGTTGGGGTGTAGTTGGAGGGTTGCGGTCGGGTCATCGCCAGTAATTTATATACAATCCGAGAACGTTAGTAGTAAGAATCACGTGGGGTTGGTTTTTCCCTTTTTCTTTTTATTCATTTCCTGTTTTTCTTTTTTAACTTATCCCTTCATTTTCCCCTTTTTGTTGATTCTCTGTTTTTCTTCTTTAACATCTTTTCATTTCTATTATTTTTCTTTTTTTCTTATAGTTCGTGGATTAGGCGTGTGATAGCGAGAAAGTGAAATAGGTGCTCGTGTAATGTTGGACGGTTATCGTTGAAAAGCGTCGTGGTGCTTAGTGGGATGTTGTTCATGTTGCAGTAATTTGTGTAATCAGTAATTTGTGATGTGACAGTAATTTTCGGTGTTGTATTTGGTGCAGTAGATGAGTATGTGTTTAATTGTGAGTGTTCGTTGACATGTTATGCATTGTGGTCGTGGGTGTTGTAAGAGATAGGAGTGCGCGAGTGTAGTGTGTCCGAGACGTAATCGTGTTAGTGTGCGTTCTTTTTGTCTGGTGTCTTGGTTGATGTTGTGCCAGAGTTCGTGTTTTGGGTGAATTTCGTGTAGTTGCGTGATTGTTGTGCCCCATGCTTGTTGAATGTCTTTGTTGATTGCCTGGCGTATTGTGGGGTAGTAGTCTGATTGTGAAAGTCGGCAGGGTGTGGTCTGTTGTAGTGTTGTGGCTTTGTTGGCTTCGGTGTCTGCGTGTTCGTTGCCGTGTATGTTTGTGTGACTTGGGATCCATGTTGGCCGTTGTGATATAGTGAGTTGTTTGTGGATGTGTAGTATTTTGGGTATGAGGGGGTGTTTGTATTTGGTGTGGGGTGATATGCTCTGTAATGCTGATTTTGCGTCTGTGGCTATGTGTTCCATTTTGGTGTTGTAGATGGTGCAGTATGCCGAGAAGATTGCGAATAATTATGTTGTGTGTGTGGATGCTGTGTCATGCAGACGGGCACGAAGGATGACCCGCGCGGTGCTGCGTTGGGGTACAGCACCGCCGCTGTGCCCGTCTGCTGTGTGTGTGATTTGAGCCGTCCGTGTAGATGATGTTCTGGTTTGGATATTGTGCTTTGAAGTGGAGGAATAGTTGGTCTACTTCGGCGTCTGTGTAGGTGTGCTTTGGTTTGTCTATGAGGAGATGTGTCTTGGGTGATTGGTGTTTCCACCATGCAGTGGGTGGTGGGAGTGGTTTTGCTGTGGGGAGTGTGATGTGTAGTCTATTTGCGTGTTGGTGGATGCGGCAGCCTATTGTAGTTTTAAGTCGCGTTGTGTTCATGAGTTGGTGTTTGCGTTTGGTGCAGAGTTTTAATGCCTGAGTGCATGGGTGTTGTGCGTTGAGTTATGTTTTGTAATGATATCCTAATAGTGTGTCGGTACGTCTGTGCTTCAGTCATGGTGTGTGGATATTTATTTGAAGAGCAAAAGAAGGTGAAGTGATATAAGCTCCTGTGGTTATTTGTAAACATTGGCGTTGAAGAGAATCTATAATTTTCAGGCTTGATTTAGTCGCATTTTCGAAGAGTAGGGATCCATATTCCAAAATTGGCCGAATGGTTGATTTGTAAAGAGCTAAAAGTGTGTTTCTGTCGGATCCCCAGTTTGTTCCGGATAGTGCTTGGAGGATGTTTATTCTTTTTGATACGCGTTTTTGGATGTCTACGATATGTGGCGGAAAATGAATTTTGGGTCTAAAGTGATGCCTATAGCTTTTGTTGTGGTGACGAATGGTATGGGAGTGTGGTCTATTTTTAGTGGTGGTAAGTCGGTGTATTTGTAGTAGCCAAATATCATGCATTTTTATTTGTGTTCTGCAATGTGTAGGTTGAGGGAGGCGAGTTTCCTATGTAGTTGTATATCAACCATGGACACATGGCGTGTCGAGTGCTGGTGTAATATTGAGTCGCTTGACCGCCCAGTGAAATGGATCCTTCTCCCACATGGCGTGTCAAGTGCTGGGGTAATATTGAGTCGTCTGGCCGCCCAATAAGATGAATTCTTCTCCCACAGAGCTGTCCAGAGCTGGAATAATGTAGATCCACCTGATTGTCCCGTAGGATGTCCATCTGTCCAGCAGGGCATGTCGAGTACTGGGGTTATATGGAGTCACTGGAGCGCGCCTAGTAAGACTCCCACAGGTCTCCCACAGGTCGTGGGCACGAGGGAATACAGAGTCGCCTTGTCGTAGCTCACTGCTTGTAGTAACTGAAGCTCTGGAGTGCGTGCCGCCGAGTCCAAGCGCCGGGGCGTGTAACACGAGACTGGCCGCTCACCAGTATCCCCATCACCACGCTCTGATTACGCTGCCGCCGAGCCATCTCTCTCTCTTCCCTCTCTCTCTCTATCTCTCTCTCTCTTTCTCTCTCTCTCTCTCTCTCTCTCTCTCTCTCTCTCTCTCTCTCGCCGATATACGTATAGCCACATCGCGGATCTTTGAAGCCCTATGGACACGTCACAAGAACTATCAACGTAGCCACTCAAGTCGCTACAGTCTCATCTCCCAGTAATGTGACCCTTTCTCCCACAGAGCTGTCGAGTGAGGTGACATCTCCCAGTAATGTGACCCTTTCTCCCACAGAGCTGTCGAGTGAGGTGACATAGAGTCGCTCTGACCTCCTCTCCTACAGGTCATGTCGAGCGAGGTAATAGAGTCGCCAGCCGTTGCAGTGAGCGAGCTAATGTACGCCACAGCTCACGGCGCCAATTGCAGAAACGTGCGAAATACTTGCTTTGCCCCAAACATTCCTCGGACCCACTCGTTCCCCACCTCTCCCTCCCCGTATTTCACGAAAAGCGGACAACGAATCACAAGTTAGGGTATGTCGTGTGCGCGCGATGTAATCTGTCTAGCCGTGGCAGGTTGCTATCCTTTCCAAGCTGTTGCCAAGCTTAGCTACATGATTCGGTGGTCGTTCTAAGGAGAGGTCTGGTGTGGATCCTTGGCATGCAGGTGGTCAGGTCAGATCAGGTCAGGTCACATCACTGAAGTAGAACCTATTGTCAAGGCCATTCAAATGCATTTTGTTCCGGTGGATTTTCCTACAGCTACTTTACGTGGGCAATCATATTTTTCCGATGTCCTCATGTCAAGTCGTCCCTTGTTCTACCTCAAACTCAACTACCCAGCCCTCATTGATCTTCATTAAATCAAGATATACAAGATATATATTAAACTGTAACAATAATTCCACTTTTAGGGGGAGGTAGTGACTGGTCGCCTCTAAAGGCTGGCTGCATGTAGTCAGGGTTGGTATTATGGTTCCATAGTCTATCACGAATGCTTCGAAAATGGTACTAGGAAAACTTCGGAGGTGGAGGACAGCTAGGATTCGCTTAGTTCGTATTGCAGTATGGCGAAGGGTTTGTCGACTACCCGATAATTTAATGTGTGAAAGTCACACGCAGTGGCACAGGTAGGAGACCAGAACACGGGTGCAACGTAGGTGTTGGCATCTTGCGCTCCTTTATCTCCGTGGCATCCAGTCACTGTTTCCTACATCACGACAATTTTAAATTGTTGCACTCCCTTTCATCCCTGTGTAGTTGACTTGGATACGCTCCTGAATTCACACGCAATCTATTGCATAACTATAGTGGTTTAGAAGGGATATATGCATGCACGTTCGTAAAACAACAAATTGTTTCTCAGCGAAAAACATATATCGGGTATAACAGTCCATCTGCCAGCACTAAACCTCAGTTTGACTGGACCCACTCAAAGAGCAAGCATCGCATCACTATATCGTAGCAATCACGCTATCGTAGCAAGTGTATCCATTTAACGCGAGCCCTGGAGGGGGAGGCGAAATCCGCCCACCCCTCCGTTTTTTATGTATAGCTCCAGATTTTACCGGTCGATAAACGCCAATGTTTATGCACCTGCTGAGAAATGCCCGGCGCGTTGTTTAAAGTAAGAAAAACGGAAATCGACCAATTTTTTTTTGTCGAGTTAGGGGCCGTTAAAGTTAAAAATTTCGTAGCGCTGATGCACTTCCCTTACAATGACAAATGGAAAGTGTTTTTGGCAACACTAGGTCTTGTTTGATGTATATTGTTATGCTATACATATTGTTATGTTGTTCCTTTTTGGTAATATATTGGATATTGGAAGCGCATACATTGTGGGAAGCGCAAATATTGTCTGTCGATTTTCGTTTTCCTTACTTTAAACAACGCGCCGGTCATTTCGAAGCAGGTACACAAACAATGGCGTATATCCGCCGGTAAAATTTGGATTTATCTACGAAAAACCGGAGGGGTGGGCGGATTTCGCCCCGCCCCCTCCTGGGCGCATGTCAAAAAACATTCGATCACATTTGACCTTGAAAGTACTGACTTAAGGTTATCAACTTCGCACACTCTAGAGTTCAATACCGTACCCATTCGCCCTGCGATTTCCGTTGCTCCAGCTTTGATAGGAGCCGAGATTTTAGGGGGCGGAATCCGCCCCCTCCAGTATGCGTAATTTTCAAAGGCCCTCCATGGCGCGTGCTAAGTAGCTAGGAGCGACGTGATTGGTCGTTAAATATTATTCGGATTAAAAGGCTATTGTCAGCATCTACATTAGCCTAACATTCATGGAATTTGAAGTACACATGAAACAGAAAATTGCACCCAAACTGGCCAAGAGCTCAGGAGACTTGCATATAAGGCAAACCACCATGAACATAGATGATTGTGGAAGTCATGGTGGTGTGCACCTGACAAGCATTGTCCCGAATGATCCGTGGATCGGAGCTGTTACCTGGTGCCTCCGAGGTGGCTCCCGCCAAGGTTCGGCCGGCGGGCCGCCCAACAGGTCGGTCGGCGGCCCAACAGGTCGGTCACTCACGGAATAGTCTCTCGCACACAGCACTGTGCTATACAGTACTGCTGAATACCCGTTTGGCTGACTTCAAACTTCAAAATCCGGAGTTGTTCTCACAGTGAGATACACACGTTTCTTGTCAATCCACGTGAAGACGCCAGTGAGAGATGTCAGGGAGGGTCAACGTCAGTGAGAGATGTCAGAGAGGGCAAACGTCAGTGAGATATGTCAGAGAGGGTCAACGTCAGTAAGATATGTCAGTGAGGGTCAACGTCGGTGAGATATGTTAGAGAGTGTCATTGTCATTGAGATATGGCATAGAGGGTCAACGCAGTGAGATATGTCATAGAGGGTCAACGTCAGTGAGAGATGTTATAGAGGATCAACGTCAGTGAGAGATGTCAGAGAAGGTCGGCGTCAGTGAGGGATGTCAGAGAGGGTCGGCGTCAGTGAGAGATGTCAGAGAGGGTCGGCGTCAGTGAGGGATGTCAGAGAGGGTCGGCGTCAGTGAGAGATGTCAGAGAGGGTCGGCGTCAGTGAGAGATGTCAGAGAGGGTCGGCGTCAGTGAGAGATGTCAGAGAGGGTCGGCGTCAGTGAGAGATGTCAGAGAGGGTCAACGTCAGTGAGAGATGTCAGAGAGGGTCGGCGTCAGTGAGAGATGTCAGAGAGGGTCAACGTCAGTAAGATATGTCAGAGAGGGTCAACGTCGGTGAGATATGTTAGAGAGTGTCATTGTCATTGAGATATGGCATAGAGGGTCAACGCAGTGAGATATGTCATAGAGGGTCAACGTCAGTGAGAGATGTTATAGAGGATCAACGTCAGTGAGAGATGTCAGAGAAGGTCGGCGTCAGTGAGGGATGTCAGAGAGGGTCGGCGTCAGTGAGAGATGTCAGAGAGGGTCGGCGTCAGTGAGGGATGTCAGAGAGGGTCGGCGTCAGTGAGAGATGTCAGAGAGGGTCGGCGTCAGTGAGGGATGTCAGAGAGAGTCGGCGTCAGTGAGAGATATCAGAGAGGGTCGGCGTCACTGAGAAGAGAGTGACGTCTCCGCCAGTAGGCCATGCAGCCAGACGCGCGACAAATGCCTGGCTGGCGTTCCGCAGTAGCTGGGAGTGTTGCAGGTGGTGTGTGACGTTGCAGGTGGTGTGTGACGTTGCAGGTGGTGTGTGACGTTGCAGGTGGTGTGTGACGTTGCAGGTGGTGTGTGACGTTGCAGGTGGTGTGTGACGTTGCAGGTGGTGTGTGACGTACCCCAGCCGCATCAGTTCTGTCCGCCACCGCTCGCCATGCTACAATCAATCGCCTTCATCTCTAGCATGCGTCCTATTTCTCGGACGCCATTTAGTCGCATAATTGCCGCACACTGCCGACGGGACTTGAATTCAGCACTAAAAAGAATACACCCACCATTTCGAAAAAAGAAAGCATATGCACGCTATCCTGCGCAACATGTCACAGCTTGGCCATGTGGTACCTAAAGGTAGGGGAGGCGTCGAAAAAATATCCTTCCTCATGAGGACGGGAGAGCTAAATATCGTGACTATGGGGCACGAAGTGCTAACAGAATAGCAAATTTTCGTGTTCGTACGCATATCAACTGGTCCCAACGTACCTCGTTCACAAACCTGGTAGGCACAAACTAAATGAACTTCGATGGACAAATATTTCAGAAACATAATACATTTCTCATTATCGTTTTCCTTCACGATTTTCCTCCCTACTCCTTCACTAAGTAGACCTACCCAAATTGTAGCATATCATTTTATTTTCAGCTTTCATCAGTTAGTTCTTTGCCAAGTAGACACAAACTCCAAGTGTGGCCTCAGGTCAAAAACGCCGCATCGCATTGGGCATTCGGCGCTTTTGTTCTAGGCACTTGCCACGATCGGAAAATACAAACACTACATGGGTATCACGCAGACGTCTGGTGCAACTACGGCCGGAAGACTGCAGCTTCATACCACGGATGCCTGAGGCTCTGTGATAGCGTCATGCTTTTGTTTTTCGTACTTTGTATGATATGTTGGTATGATATGATATGGTTGATCAGCTCTCGTCTCTGCCTGCGGACACGCTATCGTGGCACGCCACGTACACCTCTGACTTTACGGTTTTTTTACCCGAAACGTCCTCGTAAGTGGGCTCATTCAAGAGCTGATTGCATCGATGGGGTCACTAAGTGAACGCAAGCATTGCACGCACCCGACATAACAGTCGGCAGTGAGATGCTGCTGGGACGGCGCCCGTGGCGCTGCAGCTGGGACGGCGCCCGTGGCGCTGCAGCTGGGACGGCGCCCGTGGCGCTGCAGCTGGGACGGCGCCCCGTGGCGCTGCAGCTGGGACGGCGCCCCGTGGCGCTGCAGCTGGGACGGCGCCCCGTGGCGCTGCAGCTGGGACGGCGCCCCGTGGCGCTGCAGCTGGGACGGCGCCCCGTGGCGCTGCAGCTGGGACGGCGCCCCGTGGCGCTGCAGCTGGGACGGCGCCCCGTGGCGCTGCAGCTGGGACGGCGCCCCGTGGCGCTGCAGCTGGGACGGCGCCCCGTGGCGCTGCAGCTGGGACGGCGCCCGTGGCGCTGCAGCTGGGACGGCGCCCCGTGGCGCTGCAGCTGGGACGGCGCCCTTGGTGACAGAGGACGCCACACACTGGCACGTCCGTAACCTCCCGTCACCTTCATGAAGGGGCGGGACAGTGGTTAGTGTGCTGGAGTCAGAGACATGCGGCCGGGGTTCAAACCTGAGTCGGACTCGATTTTGTCGACTATTCTGGTGTATTGCTGCTGTTGGTGCGGTCACCGCCGGGGTTTGTGGCTGCGTGGTCTGTGGCCGTGGTCACGTGGTCTGTGGCCGTGGCCACGTGGTTTGTGACCGCGACCGCGTCGGTGCGCCCACGCGCTGGCGCCATCTCTGGACGGTCGACGTAAGCGAAGATGCGGACAACGATCGCTTTGTCGCTGGTGCTTCTCATGGCCGCAGCCGGATGCCAAGCTTGCCGGAGAACTGACCGTGCAGGTCGCGACTCACCTTGTTCCGATGCGGAGTTCCGGTGCCGCGTGGGGGGAACACGGTCGCCACCGCTCATCTTGGCTACCGTCCACTGCCGCTCATCTCGGCTACCATCCCCGCTGCTCATCGCGGCTACCGTCCCCGCCGCTCATCTGGGCTACCGTCCACTGCCGCTCATCTCGGCTACCGTCCCCACTGCTCATCTCGGCTACCGTCCCCACTGCTCATCTTGGCTACCGTCCCCACTGCTCATCTTGGCTACCGTCACCACTGCTCATATCGGCTACCGTCCCCGCCGCTCATATCGGCTACCGTCCCCGCCGCTCATCTCGGCTACCGTCCCCACTGCTCATATCGGCTACCGTCCCCACTGCTCATCTCGGCTACCGTCCCCACTGCTCATCTCGGCTACCGTCCCCGCCGGTTGGGGTTGACGAGCCAAACCTCGGCCTCAACATCGCCAACATGGCCTCAACATCGCCGACCACGTCGCTCCAGCCGATGGCCGGTGTGACGTCACGTCGCTCCAGCCGATGGCCGGTGTGACGTCATGTCGCCCCAGCCGATGGTCGATGTGACGTCACGTCTCTCCAGCCGATGGCCGGTGTGACGTCACGTCGCTCCAGCCGATGGCCGGCGTGACGTCACCTCGCCCCAGCCGATGGTCGATGTGACGTCACGTCGCTCCAGCCGATGGTCGATGTGACGTCGCCAGCGACTGCACCTGGCTCCGGGAGGGTAAACATAGCGTGCAGCTAACCATACACCTCGCTCCGGGAGGGTTATCATAGCGTGCAGCTAACCGTACACCTCGCACCGGGAGGGTTATCATAGCGTGCAGCTAACCGTACACCTCGCACCGGGAGGGTTATCATAGCGTGCAGCTAACCATACACCTCGCACCGGGAGGGTTAACATAGCGTGCAGCTAACCGTACACCTCGCACCGGGAGGGTTATCATAGCGTGCAGCTAACCATACACCTCACTCCGGGAGGGTTAACATAGCGTGCAGCTAACCGTACACCTCGCACCGGGAGGGTTAACATAGCGTGCAGCTAACCATACACCTCACTCCGGGAGGGTTATCATAGCGTGTAGCTAACCGTACACCTCGCACTGTGGCCTACGCTTGCCAGGCGTTATCCCTGACAAAGGTATTTGGTTTGCGCACAGAAGCCGAGAGGTCGGGCGCCGGAAGGGACGACACTAACTATTTTTGCATTGAAGCAATTTGATGAATGCTTCGCACCCGATATCGTTTTCGTTGCGCAGTATGGCTGGAGGCGTGATGACACGCCAGGACCCAAGACGATGCCCCGCTGGCCGACACACGCTGGCATGGGACAACTTGGACACCGCTGCGCCCTCCATACTGCCCCAGCCTGCTCAGCGCCCATGTAGGCGCCTCACGCTCGTATGGGAAAGTGAGGTGAGTTGAGTACACAGGTAAGTTGAGCTACTCCCTCTAACTCACCTGCCATGGTGTCATGAGAACTTGCGAACCACCTGCGGATACTTCGAAGAAAGAAGTCTCCATTTTTTGGTTGGACGAGGGCCGTGAGCGGTAGATATCTGGTGAGTATCGAACAATATGTGTTGTTTAGCCCGCACCATCTCTGGGGGAGGGGGGGGGGGGTCTTTAACCGCCCCCCTCATTTTTTTATCGGATAGTGAAAGAACAGCACATGGCAGCGCGCCGAAATTTGGCATACCTTTTCAACATGAATTTGGCATGTTGTGCCAAAATTTTGAAGTCAGGTCATCTAGGGTCAACGAGTTAGTCTGGGTCAAGTGAGGTCACCACCAAAAACGTTAAACCAGTCGTCACGCTTTAACGGATGCAGATATTTTAGTGTAACTTGCAGCGTTTGCGTATCTTTACGGATGCAACAAAACGTACGAGTGGAATTTTTCATTTTCACCCGTTTTTGACAACCTATGAATTTTGCATCTTTGCCTATTACAGTTCAAATCGAAGATTCTGGGTAAAGTGTGCATTTTTCCTACAAGCAAATTGACTTCAAAGAACGTTTTTCTGTCTGTCCTACCCAGTAGAAAAGGAAGATTAAACAAAACTGGAAAACTCAAAATATTGAAATTTTGAAAAATGTCAAGATATTCAAATTTTGAGAAAAAAGTAGGTTTGATTTTTTGTTGCTAAAAATAATGGTCTCCTGGTCGATTTTGCTGTCCTTTCCTGATTACAAATAATTTTTTTTACAACATCGCCCAAAATGAATTTCCCAGAGCCAAGAGCATAATGCAAGTCGCGAAAATATAGGCCCCTAGTGACGTCACTTTTGAGGATATTTTTTCCAGGGTGGTGTCAGGCCCTAGCCGTCGAGCGCTTTCCGATGACACCTCTTTCGCTTTCGTGCGATGCTTAGTTTGGATTTTAGAGGGGGTTCGATTGTAGGCGTGTGATATATCTGGAAGTCTATCCACGCCATTTTGGCGTAGGATGATGAAGATATGGGCAGCAATATTATATTGCAAGTGAGGTAGAAATGGGTAGTCAACTGACTTCACACCATGCCACCCCTCCACTGTTTGTGATTCTGAACGCTCGGTGAATGGACGTCGGGCCGACGATCAAAGATCGTCCGGTAGGACCTCCACTGTTTCCGTATTTGCCAACGGATTTACGGATAACAAATTTCCTCGTCCGCTTGTGAGATACCGTGGGGAGTTCGGTGGGGTGAGCGGATTCCGTCCTCGTCCTGCGCGCTTGTTAAGGCTCAACTCTACGAGGAGTGTCTAGTCACCATTGCCGGGCCAGGAAGCAACATTGGACCTGCGAGCTGGTGCGGCGCGCACCAGTCACACACGACAGCGTACCATAACCTCCACAGCTCATAACCCCCACACACGACAGCGTACCATAACCTCCACAGCTCATAACCCCCACACACGACAGCGTACCATAACCTCCACAGCTCATAACCCCACACACGACAGCGTATCATAACCTCCACAGCTCATAGCCCCCCCCCACACGCACACCACCTGCAGCCCTCGACCCGCCCCCTTCGCCAGCCGCGTGTCGTGAGCCATGCAGCCCGACGTCACGTAACCTGACGTCAGCTGACGTCACGTGACCTGACGTCAGCTGAGTCTGCCGATCTTGTGCACGGCTCTCGGACGACAGTCGACGACGTCCACCAACGGCACCTGTCTGGCCCGCAACGCAGCGCTCGGCAGGGCAGCGCAGCTGCACGGCACAATGTGGACCTGTGCCGGGGCCGCTCGGCAGGGCAGCACAGCTGCACATGGCAGGCAGGGCAGCGCAGCTGCACGGCACAATGTGGACCTGTGCCGGGGCCGCTCGGCGCCGCCGCCGGCTGAAAGGACGCTGTCGTGCTGCTGGCTATTGACGGCGGTGGTGATGGACGCCGCCGCCTGCGCCTGCGATGCCGGGGCCGCCGTCGACAATAAGGACACGTGCTGGCCTTCGTCGGAATCCGGCGTCACGTGGGCGAGGAATCGACACACCTTTCGGGTATAAAGCGCGCGCGTCTCGGCGCCGATCACGCCCCAGGTAGTCGCGCCCACAGATAACCCGCCATGCGGACGTGCTCGCTTCTGTCCGCGCTGCTGGCGGCAACACAGGCAGTGCCAAAACCGCCGAGACATACACTACCTGCCGGGCGGATTCCTCTCGATACGAAGGACGACTGGCCTCCAGTCCATGCTAAGGATGTTTCCACCAGACCCCACATTCTGCCACGCGCGGTCCAAATAGGCTGCGGCACGCATGTCCTGGCAGAAGGTTCGTACGTCATCGAATCGGACAACTACCCGTCGATGTATCCGAACAACGTCAACTGCGCCTACTCCATCACAGCCGACACCGGACGTCAGATGGCCTTCAGCTGCGAGACCTTTCACCTGGAGGATAACAGCAACTGTAGCTGGGACTTCCTGCAGGTGCAGGGCGTCAAGTACTGCGGGCGAAACTCGCCGGCCGGCATCTCCAACGCCGCCTCGCTGTCCGTTGTGTTCCATAGCGACGCGAGCGTGCGCCGCCCCGGCTACCGATGCACGGTGCTGGTGACGGACGTCAGGCGGCTGAGCTGCGGCACCGCGCTGCTGGCGCGCGGCTCCACCCACACCATCGTGTCCACCAACTACCCGGCAGACTACACCAACGACGAACACTGCGACTACACACTCACCACAGCCGAGACGGGCGACGTCGTCTCCATCACGTGCGCGGCGTTTGAAGTCGAGCAGGAGAGGACGTGCAGCTGGGACTGGCTGTCCGTCAACGGCGTGAAGTTATGCGGCTCGGCGGGCCCGGTGACCGTCACCTCGACGGCGCCGATGCAGGTCCAGTGGCACTCGGACTTGGCGGTCGTCAAGACCGGCTACACGTGCGAGATCTCGGTGACCGAAGCCGAGGTCACCGCCGGCGGCTGCCGCTGCGGCGTACCCAACCGCACCGCGCGCACGTGGCCGGCGTGGAGACCGAGGCGAACGAGTATCCGTGGCAGGTGGGCCTGGTCAGCGCCGGCGACGACCGGACCTGGTGCGGCGGCACCATCGTCACCAGCCAGCGCGTGATGACGGCGGCCCACTGCACGGCGGGGGGAACACCCAGCGGCATCGAGGTGCTCATCAGGGAGCATCTGATCGGCAACGGCGACGGCGAGATTCGCAAGCAGGTGGCCCAAATCATCGACCACCCGAGCTACAATCCTGTCAGCTCCGACCACGACTTCTCGCTGCTGACGCTGACCTCGGCCGTGACATTTCCGTCCGATAACAGCGCGGCGCCGGCCTGCCTGCCGACCGCCGGCAATCTGTTCGTCGGCGCCGACGCGGTCGTCACCGGCTGGGGCACCACCGGCGAGGGCGGCCAGCAGGCCACCGCTCTGCGCGAGGTTACGGTGCCCATCATCTCCAAAGCCGTCTGCAGCTCGTCCTACGGCAACATCACGCCATCCATGGTGTGCGCCGGCCTGGCCGAGGGCGGCAAGGACTCGTGTCAGGGCGACAGCGGAGGACCGCTGGTCAGCCTCGAGCGCGGCCGCTACTCGCTGGTGGGCCTGGTCTCGTACGGCATCGGCTGCGCCCGTCCCGGATACCCGGGCGTCTACGCTCGGGTGACGGAAGTGCTGACCTGGATCCAGTCCCAGACCGCTGGCGACCAATACTGCTCCTAGTTGTGCTGGAACCGGTTGCCACGCTTGGATGCGACTTGATGCGAGCTTTTCCTCCACTATGGTGGCAGTATCCTCACCAACAATCAACGCCATAGATGCCTCTTTGTTTGAAGTGTGTCGCTGAATCCTGCGTGATGTATATGGGAATATCAATAATACAACACACAACTTCTGAACCTAAGGCAATGTGCGTGCAAAAGAAACGCACACAAAGGAACCAGTCATTGCTATGACGACTATGTTCATATGCAAACCCACGACCATACTGTCACATCGTCACAGTACACAGTACGCTCCGGATCGGCCTGTATTAACTGACGGGTGTGTGAAGACCAGTGTTGTCTCGGCACAATTTTACAGCGTACCAGGATTGATCCCAAATCGTACCAGATTGGCTATATTTCGTACCAGATCAGAAGCCAAAATGTACCAAATTTCGTACCATAAAGGTATGCACAAGTTCGGCAATTGTATGGCTAAGAATGCAATTTAGATAATTTTGTTGGTGTTATAGGTGCTCACTAGATATGTTGGTATAAATTGTCAGAAAGCAGGCCAAGTTCAGTCTAAGATTCATGATGCCGCCTGGCGAAAGCAGTTTTCAATTGTGACGAAAAAGGCATAACGCGTATAATGCGCAAATTTTTTTTTATCGGTATCACGTAGAAATAAGAAGTCTGTCATTGTTTCATACGTTTTTACCACCAACATATTCGGGATGCTCTGCCTATTTAATATCGTAGGACATTAGGACGGCACGGAGCAGTAAAGACTGGAACGAACATGCAGTGGAATGTGCCATTTGTTATTCGTGATTCATTTTTTACTTCATGGAAGCCGTGGACGTCCACTCGTAGCAGGAGGTCGTGGGTTGCTGCTTGGTGATGATCAGAGATCCGAGAGGCACTGTTCCCACCTGGAAGTGGTTCCACTGTTGTGTCTTTGTGAGGTTCAGGCTGAATAATACTCTCTCGACGGCCGCGCTGGAATGCGGCAGGGACAATAAATCCTGCATCAGCTGCGCTACTTTTGGGAATGCCGGCTCCCCACTGCCATTCCTAAGCTTCTTCACCTCTGCCCAGTACTCGCACGCCGGCTTCTCATTGTCCGGGAGCTGCTCCTTCGCTGGCTGCTGGAGGCCTCGCCATTCTGAATCCAAGACCTCGACCTCGTCGATGAGATTGGGAAATCTCAGAGCCAGTGACACGACGGAGGGCCCTTACGAAGTCGGGCTCGGCAGCTCCGGAAGCACCCTGGTCTTGTCGCTGAATTTGAATTGTCGCCGGATCTGCTTGCAGAGCTCGGTGTGGACCATTTGTACCATTACTATTTCACCAATGCAGATCATTTGAGTCTGAAGGCATGGGCTACTTCCTGCAGAACAGACTCTAAGAGGATGATGACCTCGACATTGACGCCACAGTGCTTTTGCTCGAGATGGAGGAAATCCCTAGGATGATTAAAATTGAGCACCTCCAGTCGCACACCTGGCTCAACACGCAGGTAGTTGCTGATCACGGAAAGGTAGAACTTCAGAAACGCATCCCGTGGATGTTGGATGCCCCGGACTGGAACACCTTGTTCGCCGTAGTGATCAGCGGGAGAGCGTAGTTGATGACGGTGATGTATATCTTCTATACGGGCTCGCAGAGGGCGTTCAGGGTGGTTATGGGGGCGTGGGCGTGATCCTCGTCCGCAGCGTGCTGGAAGAAGAGGAGTAGGGCTGCCCACTGCTCGTACATCCTCTTCACCACCGCCTCGAGGAAGAGCCACCTCGTCCTAGATGAGGGGGGGCAGGAGCCTGTGGATGGACTGGGATGTTAACTAGGTCCTGGATAGTTTGGTACTCGAGGAGTCTCTTCGGGCCATTGTTGAGGTAGCTGTACACGTCTCGGGCTAGATCCTCTATGGATGGAGGCAGCTTGCTGCACGCTGCGGAGACGCACATATAGATGCCGGGAGTGACATATGCAGCCGGTTATGAAAATGTGCGGGAGTTCTTTCCTAAACAGTGCCTACATACTGGTGACACCCCATCATGACTAGCATTATCGGCTGCAAAATCAAAAATGTTTTTTTTTTCTAGGGCACATCGCTAACTAACAGCACACCACGTGGCGTCATGCAGGCCCTGGCCGGTCGCATTCCTGACCTTCATCAGGCCCAAGAACAGGTCCCTGGTTTTGCCGTATATGGTATCAAGAACACGCGCCACAATGGTCAGATATTTGGTCGTAGACCTGTCGGTCGTCCTGTCCACGATCAGTGAGACTGGGTTATTGTGCATGAGTGCATTCACTCTCGTCCTCTCCTCTGCTCCTGTGGGATCATTAATAGTCTTAATAGTCCTCGTTCTGGTCGACTTCAAGATTTTTACCACTTCTGATTATGTGCATACCTTTTTGACTAAGGCAAGAGATGGCCGTTGACCGATAATGACAGATCATGTTCAGCGATGAACTCCGCCAGCCGTAGCTCGCCCTGGGCCACATTATTCTGCCTTTTATCGTGGCCATGGCTCCTTTCTGCGGCGGCAACAAACGCGGGTCGCTTGCCACAGCCTGCAGAGCCAGTCGCATTCTTTTTGTGACCCTCAGTTGCCCCGTGTCTCTTCAAATTTGTCAGCAGCACAGCCTTAGCAATGAGTGTAGTGCTTTGTATGTGTCCCAGCTAGCGCCACCACGCTGCGAGATCAAAGTAGGCACGATATATATCGACGTAATTGTGTGGTCTAACTCCAGCCTCTCACAACTAACTCTGAATACAAGTAAAGTTTAGCAAATAAATGACCTGTCCATGTCAGAAGAAAATGTCAATTGAAAATGAATGAAAACACAAAAGAAATGTATTTCGGCGAAAAAATACCAGATTTCCCTCCGGCGTACCTTCGTACCAGACAAATAGAAAAAATACCAGATCTGGTACGATCGTACCATAACGGCACCACTGGTGAAGACTGCCGAAGGGGCCGGCGCGGCAGCCGGCCGACGCAGGTCCCCCAACAGATGCTCCCCATCTGTCCAGCCATCGGCAGCCGGCCGACACAGGTCCCCCAACAGATGCTCCCCATCTGTCCAGCCATCGGCAGCCGGCCGACACAGGTCCCCCAACAGATGCTCCCCATCTGTCGAGCCATCGGCAGCCGGCCGACACAGGTCCCCCAACAGATGCTCCCCATCTGTCCAGCCATCGGCAGCCGGCCGACACAGGTCCTCCAACAGATGCTCCCCATCTGTCCAGCCATCGGCAGCCTTCCGACACAGATCCCCCAACAGATGCTCCCCATCTGTCCAGCCATCGGCAGCCTTCCGACACAGATCCCCCAACAGATGCTCCCCATCTGTCCAGCCATCGGCAGCCTTCCGACACAGATCCCCCAACAGATGCTCCCCATCTGTCGAGCCATCGGCAGCCGGCCGACACAGGTCCCCCAACAGATGCTCCCCATCTGTCGAGACATCTGCAGCCGGCCGACACAGGTCCCCCAACAGATGCTCCCCATCTGTCCAGCCATCGGCAGCCGGCCGACACAGGTCCCCCAACAGATGCTCCCCATGGGCTATCGCACACGTTTCCACACAAACACACAACACAGAGCACATGACTATGTGTACACGCAAGCTCATGACCGGACACGATGACTATGTGTAACGCAACCCCACAACTAAGCCCGTTGAAAATCTTCATCATTGAAGAGTATTATTGTTCCCCTTGAGACTGGGCAGGCTAGTCTTGCAGAGGATCTTCGAACTCGAATGCGCTTCGTCAGGCTAGAGGAGTGCTCGCCTGGTTTCCTCCAGGACGCCTATCATGAATACCTGTAAGGAGACTTACATTTTTTCGACACCAAGTTGTTAATATTTTCCCGCCGGAATAGGCCGCCAGAAGCACAACCAGATCCCGGTCACCTCCTCCTCCCGATTCAATTATTTGTCCGAGAAGTAAAAGCAAACGCGAGTGGCGCCGGCGCCAAGATCAGAAGGCGGCTCCGGCAACAACATCCGGGGAAACCCGACTAATGGCCTGGCACCTTCAGCTGGCAGACAGGGGTCCGAACTCCAGCTGAACCACGTCCGGCAGAAGGGTCATCGGGCCCGTGAGGTTGGTGAGCATGTTCAGTAGAACTTTCAAGCACGCCATGAAGGCCCCAGGCGGCTTGACGATGCGAGTGGCCTGGGAGAAGAATACTGCACGAATCAAAAGCGCGAACTCACCCCGAAGCCCTGGGAGTGGGTACAAAAAAGGAGGCGGGGCTATTGCAAATTCAAGAGAACAGAACAGGACAGACAGGAGGAGAGAGAGACGCAGAGAGGGGACTCGAAGACGCGCGGAGGTGGACGCCGGACCGACGCCTCAGGGGCGTCCAGCGGTGGCCAGATGGCTGAGTTTTCGGATGGAGGAGAGGAAGCGCTCAGCCGAGGCCACTCGCCACTCACCATCGTCTTGTGAGTGCTGCTTGGCATCATGGAGCCCACCCATCACGACCACCGTCCCCGCGTAACCAACCCCACCGGCGCTGGCGTCTTCCGCATTGTGGGGGGGGTGCGTGTGTGTGTGTGTTGGCGAAAATTGTGCATGTGTGTAAATAGAAATAGTTGTCCCAATGTTGAAGTGTACGTATGATGTCTTTCTTTTCTTTTCTATTTTAGCGTAGCATAAATTGACATATGGATTGTGTTCAATGTGACGGTAGTTGGAGTCCCTTAGACTTCAAATAAGTACCTGGATGCGACTTCGCCTTTCTAATCTGACCAATTTAAACATTCCCAAACTCACTTCCTGATTCGATACCGAATAATAGGCAAGGCAAATTAAATGTGCTACAGTTTGTGAGCACACAACTGATGTCATTACCAACGAAAAACACGCGTAATGGTCTGGACCAAATGCAGCTGGTTGGAAATAATGGCACTTCTGAAGGGGCATACCTTCATCGGAGGGCATTTGTTGAAAATCCCATGCAATGATATGCCATCGTTTCACTCTCAGTCTCTGTCTCTTGATTTCAGTCTAAATATCCTTCTACTACTATCATTGTATTGATCTCACTCTCGGGCTAACCCTTGGTCCCAGTTTAGCTGTCCGTCCCTGGCATGGTCACCATATCGGTCTCCGTCTTATGATTTCGTTCCAAGCATCGGTCTGTTTGTGGTTCTTTTCCCCCGGACGAATTTATGGCACATAGGGAATGGCCGCAAGAAGAATTTGACGACCCCCGCAGATATAGCGAGGAAGACAGCCCGCCAGCTGCCCTCCTATGGGCGATGTGTTCTCGGGCGTCGACCGTGATAAGCCATTGATCCTCCCTTCCTCAAAGTGTGTGTGGGGGATGACGAAAGGGCCCAATGACGAAACTCTCCGTATTGTTACTCTTGGGCATCATTCAAGGGGCAACTGCTAACTGGGCTCAGGTATCTCTTTACCGCAAAATCCCGCTGGCCTCTGCGATCCAGGGGTGCAGGTGAGGGGCGAACATGGTATGCATGTGGGAGGGGCCGATAAAGGGGCCACTACATGGCGTTCGCAGGAAGTCTGGCGCCGGACTATAGGGTAGAGGCAAAACACTGCCCGGTAATTTGTCCACCCCCAAACGCTGTACGTGGGCACGTTGGTCCAGAGATTCGAGGGACACATGGACGGGTTTGGCATGCCATAAGCCCCGAGGCTAAAGAGGTAGGGCCGGCTAGGATATAAAGACGACCAGGGACGTACCCAACGTGGTAAGGATCCGTGCCCGCCCGCGGGATTCGTCAGACCCGGTCGCACATCTTCAACGTGTAAGGACCGACGTGGCATCGATTGAATAGGGTTAGGTAAGTTGGCCATTGATACTTGAGTTCAGCCATACGACAGCACAGAAGGCCAGGGATAGTTTCACCGCCCAGTTTTTCCAAGCCTTAAGGGCAGTAACGACAATAAATACAAATTACGCAATCAGGAGAGTCGCATCAGCCATTTACAAGTAGGTCTCGGAGCGGGTAATTAATATGCGTTCGGGACTAACCAAGTCCCCAGTGAAATGGAATACGACTCGCTAAGTGCTTGCGTAACACTGGAGGGGGAAATTGTGGGCGAACTCATTTTTTTTCGTATTCTTAGGGGCCGAATGATCGTGCGGAATGAAAGGAGCGAGTGACTGATGCATGGATGCTTAAATGGGTAGTTTTAAGGACCAGTGGAGTTGGTTCGAATTCAACGCAAGTATTCAGTGGTCAGAAACATCACTGCCAAAATTGTATTGTCTGTTACCCGGGCCATGCTTGCATCTGGCTGCCCCGAGAACGTCGATGCTGTGCGTGTGCGGTGGGGGGTGGGGGTGGGGGGGTGGGGGGTGAGTGGATGGTGGATGTGCTGTGTTGTCTTGGGGTGCAAAGATAGATCCTGTAAATGGACGAGTGCTGGCGGTGGTGGCAGTACCCATGTCGTGTACCCGAATCATAATCACCCGACAGTGTCACGTCACACCCAAAGCCCACAACCCCTCCTCGCTACATGGCCAGCCGGGCGCACTCACGGGCGTATGTGATGTGGATAGGAGCCTGGTCTCGCTAAAACAAATTCGTGTAGTGGTGGCGACAAGCCGCAGAATGGTTGGAAGGATGTCGGAGCGGTTGCAGAAGTTGTGAAGTTGTGGGTGGGCAGACGACTCCCCGGCAGCAGCCAACCGCAGTCGCCCGCCGGCAGCCACCAGCCGGAGCGGCGGCTGCTACCCACCAGCCGCCAACCGCCCAATGCCCAGAACTCGCTCCAGCACCGCCCAGCCCGACGTGGCCCGGACCCCCCTACACACCCAAAGTCGAACCTTGCCTATTTGGAGGGACATTTTTAGTCCGAAAGTGCATCTACCGTGCCCAAAAGGGCAGCTATGCTCTCCCGAATGTGTCGGTCTCATCCCGAAGAGTGCCTACATGGACCAGAGGGGAGAATGCTGCCAGAGAAGAGAGGACTAGGATCAGAGGGGAGAGTGTTAGGACCGGATGGGATAATGCTACCAGATGGGAAAGGACCAGGACCAGAAAGGAGAATGTTACCGGAGGAGAGAGAACCAGGACCAGAGGGGAGATAACCAAGACCAGAGGATAGATAACCAAGACCAGAGGATAGAATGTTACCAGAGGAGAGAGGACCAGGACCAGAGGGGAGATTGTTAAGACCGGATGGGAGAATGTTACCAGATGGAAGAGGACCAGGACCAGCGGGGAGAATGTTAGGTCCAAAGGGTGGTGGTTAGTTTACAGTGTGCTCTTCCGAAGCAGATGGTGCATGCCTTATCGAGAGGATTGACGTTTTGGTCAATATGGACGCTTGCGTTGCCCAGAAGGGCACACAGCCATTCCAGGAAACACCACCTGGCCTATAGTGGCGTCTGCCTAGTCTACAGGGTCAACCATCTGCCTCAGATGAGTGCCTGAATAGCTAAAAATTGCACTTGCTAATTTGAAGGAGCCTCTGCCTAGTTTAGAGAAAACTATCTGGACATGTCTAATCTAGAGGACATCGTTCTAGTCCAGAGTGGTACCCTTCCAATGCACAGTTTGAGACGAGTTGTATCAGAATCTCGGGGGGCATGCCTCACGCTCGAGATCAGCAGGGACAGCTGACCCTCCTGACCCCTCCCGCCACCGAGTAGAGCTATTTTTCGACTGAATTAGTCTGGGATGGGCCGAACAGAAAGTGTCGATTGTAATCAGGTCCGCACACAATTGTCTGTTGACCACCCGGGAGTTCATGGATAATCTGCACAGTTTCCGACACGGTGGCGCCGCCTCCGTCTGGGTTTCCAAACAAGTTTTGCTCCCTGTATTTACTCGGGGGTGGGGGCTAAGTACCAGCGGAAATCGTCCAACACAGAAATGTGACATGCTTTTTCCAATCTGAAACCGAACTGACCTTGGCAGAAATACATGGCTATGCTGGGCATCGACAGGAAAAGTACTTTGTGACAATGATATGATAGTATACCTGACGAGATGAGACATATTCAGGTGAGCTATTTCGGGCACTTGGAACCTCCGTTCCATATATCTGTCCGATACCTCGGAACTCTGGAATTGAACCATAAAACATATATGGGCGCCCCTCCCCTCAACCTATGTGAACGTGAGATGCTAAGTGAGGAAAGTGAGCGCTGATGTGCGAAAGAAATGGAAGAAATTGATCCCAACAAGGTAATCTGAAGGCGAGGTAAAATGAATTCAACGTTCTCCTCGTTGATGAAGTAGCCTGTAAGTGTTAAGATACTTCCAAAACCACGTGCCTTTGTCTGCAGGCTCTTCTTGAAGTCAGGAAACAGACCAAATCTAAAAAATACAGCGAGGACGACACAACATATGGGTTGCGCGGCCTCTCATCTTCCAGATCCAGATAATTTAACTCCACAAGCGGGTTACACTTGTGGGTGACCGAGCAGAAGGGCCAGCGTAGCGATATTTAGGCAGCCGACCGTGGCGACCTCAGCGCCACTGGTGAGTAAGTGACGGAACTAGCGATGCGCACCGCCGCCGGCGGCGTCGCTGCGTGCGTCTCGGCGTGGCCCTTCTCCTCACCGACTACCCTGCCACGAAGGGAGACAGAGAAAGTAGCCGTCCTCAGATCAACCAGCTCTCAGCAGTTGGCTTGCGCGAAGTTTAGAGCTGGGGATCCGAAGTGGCACACTTGCTGCCATGTACTGCCTGACACCCTTTGGTCTCCTGCAACGTCTTGATGGTATCGATGGCCTGAACTCACACCGCTCCCTCGACGTCTCCTAGCGTTGCCAGCAGGACGTTCTCTTCGTGGGCTATACAGCTACTGCGCTTGGCACTGTTCTGCACGAGTGGCAAATCATCGCAGCGACACTAGCTCTCCTGACGCTGTATCCCGGCCGGCTGATGCCAGGCATCGTACGCCACACCCGACTGCTGCGTCATGTCTAACGCCGCAGGTGCCCATCACACAAACGTAGCGAGCGCTTTGGCAATAAAGCCGCCTGATGAAAGTCTCGCTGCCGCTGCATTGTAAGCTGTACGGTGGCTCCGCGTCACAGCCTGTCGACCGGGCCAGCTGTCAGGTCTACTTTGTGACGACGACATGATAGTATGCCTGTCGAGATGTGACATATTCAGGTGAGCCATTTCGGACACTTGGAACCTCCGTTACATATATCTGTCCGATACCTCGGAATTCCGGAATTGAACCCTAAAACATATATCGAGTCCCCTGGTCCATTGTCCCCTGGTGCATTGTGCATTGTTAGGCTCCCTACCGAGGCAGTGGCGCAGGCGTGTGCCCAGCGACGGCTCGGCGGCTACACCGAGAGCAAGCCGGCTGCCGGGAGACGGAACCCACGCCAGCTGATCACCTGCAGCGACCGCAAGCTGTCAGCTGACTCTGGAACGTTGCAGCTCGCGGACCGACCTGTGGTTGATGGGAAAGCTGCGCACCTGGATGATCTTCACGATTGATGTTTTGTTTTCTTTTATTTCGTCTGAGCAATAGAGCGCTTCGCTCGCCGAAAGCGTTCTTTGTTTCTTAACATTTTTTATGGTGGGGAGGGTCGTCCCCTCTTTCCATAAGAACATCCTGGCTGCACAGTCTATTATCACAGTATTTCCACGTGTTTTAGTTCTATTACTCCTAAATGTTGAATATACCTCGTCGTCATTTTAAAATCACCCAATGTCCATCTCCACTGACACTTGGTCCGACGAACCCCGTACATGGAGCGGCCGGCACGAGCGGCTCAACACTGACAATAGCGCCTCCAGTGGCGAAAACGTGAACTGGGAAAACCATCCAATTATTACTCCACCGAACAAAAGCTGCATTGGCTGTGGAGTTCAATTTTGGGAGCAGGTAATGAGTAGTGTGCTCACACATTCCAGGTGGTTTGAGGAAAAAATTACCATTTAAGGGAACACTGGAAAATGTGTGAACATTATGTGATACCAAAAACATTAGTGGTGCTGGGCGTATTCCATTTTTTCCTCGAAATATTCCGTGAACACTAACATAATCGTACTCAGCACGCCGCAAAGTATCGAATCCTTTCCGGGGATCCCATGTCTGAAACAAAAATTGAAGGCGGGCGATCAGGTGACCGGTAATTACCCAGTCGATACGTCCTGAGGAGAGGGGACAATTTTACTCGGTGGTCAACAGACTTCATGTTATTCTGGCGCCCGAAGCGCCTTGTGGGAAGGGCGCCACCTTAGTATGTGGTCAGCTGACTTCATGTTATTCTGGCGCCCGAAGCGCCCTGTGGGAAGGGTGCCACCTTACTAGGTGGTTAGCTGACTCCAGTTTATTCACGCTCTCAACACGTCTTACTGGGCGGTAAAGTGGCTCAGTGCTGTACTCCAACCCGACACGTACTGTGGGAGAATGGGCCAACTTCCTGGCCGGTCAGGCGACTCCATAGTGTCCCAGCTCCTGGAAAGGCACGTGGAGGAGGGGGATCTTTCTTCTGTTTTTTTTTTGCAGCTATTAGTAGCATGTCACGCCCACAGTGAAGTAATGTCGTTATGGTTTACTAATAAAGGTTGTTAACTCACTTGTGTCATGGCGTGGTTGCAGGCTGTCCTGAACAATACTCATCAAACGGATTCGAACGATGATATGTGGGGCAGGTTCGATCTGGTTGGATCATCTCATCTGCGTTTATAGCACTTTAAGCACCTTCGAAACGCTTAAGTCCCGTTTTCTTCGCACCTAGCAAATGTTCGGCACGGAGCTGAGCCGCTTCAGCTGCCGAACATTGCCGAGCCCGGCATGGAATTACACATGCTTCATTGAACTCCCGACAGTGAACAGCTGCCCTCATGCAGGCAGATCTGAACAGCGAACAATTTCCCCATCGTACCAGCTCTGAATAGCGAAATTTCCCCACCGGGGCGGATCTGAACAGCGAACAGTTTTCCCGGTTGGGGCAGCTCTGGATACTGAACAGTTGCTCCTGTCGGGGCAGCTCTGGATAGTGAAGAGTTCCCTCCATCATGGCAGCTCTGGATACTGAACAGTTGCTCCTGTCGGGGCAGCTCCGGATAGTGAACAGTTGCTCCTGTCGGGGCAGCTCTGGATAGTGAACAGTTGCTCCTGTCGGGGCAGCTCTGGATAGTGAAGAGTTCCCTCCATCATGGCAGCTCTGAATAGTGAAGAGTTTCCTCCATCATGGCAGCTCTGGATACTGAACAGATGCCTCCATCATGGCAGCTCTGGATACTGAACAGATGCCTCCATCATGGCAGCTCTGGATAGTGAGCAGTTTCCCATATTGTGGCAGCTCTTGAGGGTGAGCAGCTTCCCACATAGTGGCAGGTCTGGAGAGTGGGCAGTTTCCCACATTGTGGCAGCTCTGGATAGTGAGCAGTTTCCCATATTGTGGCAGCTCTTGAGAGTGAGCAGCTTCCCTTATCGCTCTGGGCAGCAATGCGAGGCTCATCTGATAGACCTTACACCGAACTACGGCGGTAAATCGATCTGCATCACACCTGCACAGGTTATGGAACAGCACATGTGTGCAATTATTGTTTCCCGAACCAACCTAGATTATGCCTTGCCCGCCTTCACGCCACTAGTAGAGTAGATTCTGGCAGTTGAGATGGACCCGCTCAATGTCCTCTACTGCCAACGGAAATATGTTTCTCACATGTGCTTTCCGTGGACATGTAGCAAAAAAGACCCTGGCACATGCTGAAAACATTTGCATCCAAGCACAATGATCATCATCAGTATGATCAACTTGACCTCCATGATATTTGTTTGAGGTACCTTCCTAAATTTGCACCTCGCCACAGCTTTCGTTTCGTCATTTTCACACGTAGTGTCAAATCCAAATGTAAGTTCGGAAACTAACCCCGTAGACTGGTGACTGACATCACGCCGACATTGAGCTCCTTGGCATAATATTCAAAGTGAACCAAAAAGAATGCCTCAAAATGCTTCAATTAACTCCAAAAATGCTTCCATGTAGACTGTAGCTACGCCATGCCGATTACTGCATCACTCTATACAACTTACACAATTTACTCAACAAGTTTGTGCACAACACAATTTAGTTGGACAGGAGGTAAGCTAGCCCAGAGCTTTGGATATCAAATTATCCCTATCTGTGAGTGACAGTCACCGTTTCGCAGCCAAATTCCAGCGACTATCCGAATCTTACTGACTTTCTCCTACATGGAGGTGCCACCAAAACACGTTGCTGGACAGCCATGTGTCCCTGTTATCACCTCTGCCATTGGAATACAGAGACGACCGCCGCAGCACTCAATCTTGAAGTCAGCCTTCCCACAGGAGACCGACAAGAACAAACAACACCAGGAAGCCGCACCCCTCGTCTATATTCGTAACACACGCAATCCAACGCTGGGCGAGGAGCAGCGAGCTTCGCGTCCACCACCCCGACAGGGGGCCAACGTCCACCACCCCGACAAGGGGCCGACGTCCACCACCCCGACAGGGGGCCACGTCTTACATTCGCGTCCACCACCCCGACAGGGGGCCAACGTCCACCACCCCGACAAGGGGCCGACGTCCACCACCCCGACAGGGGGCCACGTCTTACCTTCGCGTCCACCACCCCGACAGGGGGCCACGTCTTACCTTCGCGTCCACCACCCCGACAGGGGGCCCACGTCTCACTTTCGCGTCCACCATCCCGAGAGGGGGTCGACGTCCACCACCCCGACAAGGGGCCGACGTCTACCACCCCGACAGGGGGCCACGTCTTACCTTCGCGTCCACCACCCCGACAGGGGGCCCACGTCCACCACCCCGACAGGTGGCCGACGTCCACCACCCCGACAGGGGGGCCACGTCTTACCTTTTCGAATGGCTACCACGACGGTGGATCCCACACAGTGTAAATAGTGGAGGTCAAAGAAAAAGACAGCTTCTCAAAGAAGAAGGAAGCTGTTTCCTCTGAAGATGCACGGAACATTTTTAAGCACATACGACCAAAATAACAACTAGACCTCCTTGACCACATTCACGACAAAAATAACAACGAGACCTCCTTGAAATATAACTAGAACGATGTTCTACCTGCTGTCATCCAGAAAGGTGCATATATACATACCCGGGTAGCAAAATGCACGATAGCGTACACGCAGCCAAAATGTAGACCTTAATCAGCACAAAGCACAGAACAGGAACCCGGGCATGACATTCAGTCGCATGACGAGCAGTGTCATGTGACTGGCGCAAAAGCAGTCTCCGCGAGGTCCGCCGCGTTCCCCTGTGCAACGGCGATGAAGACGCGCTACCGCAGCCACTCCGTCTCGCGAGCCTCACCAGTGCACGCTGCAACGTGCCGGCCGAGCTTCCGTGGGAGCGAGGAGCACGCTGGACCCAGCACGCCGGTCGTCCCGACAGCCAGTGGTCCGAAGCGGTAACGCGCGTCCAGCTGCTCGTAGCGCCGGCGTTTGCGCTCCTCAGCGGCGCGCGTCGCGGTACCAGGTCACAACGCCGACTCCGCCAGGGCCGATCCGGCAGACGTGCGGACGCAGGTGGCGTCCCACATCAGACACTTGGTCTCGCTAAGCAGGACGGCGGCCCTGCGGTGAGTCCGTCTGTCCGCCTGCCATCGCCCCTGTCTAAGTGGTCCGGCTCGGACCAAGGCGACACACCAGCACTGGCAGAGTCTCGCTCCACCACGTCACTGAGACTGATGTGACGGGGATGGCGGCCCTGGCTGAAGCCGCAGAACAGGCCGTCATGTCCAAGGCGGTCGACGATGCGGGGCTGAGGCCGACCGAGCAAGGGGCCGTGCCGGCAGCGGTGAGGCACCGGCCGCATTAGTCCTGTGGTGAGGCACCGGCCGCATTAGTCTTGTGGTGAGGCACCGGCCGCATTAGTCCTGTGGTGAGGCACCGGCCGCATTAGTCCTGTGGCGAGGCACCGGCCGCATTAGTCCTGTGGCGAGGTGCCGCCGCTATGCGGACGGTCTCATCACTGAGGAGACTGCCGAGGCTGGACGGTCTCATCACTGAGGAGACTGCCGAGGCTGGACGGTCTCATCACTGAGGTGACTGCCGAGGCTGGACGGTCTCATCACTGAGGTGACTGCCGAGGCTGGACGGTCTCATCACTGAGGTGACTGCCGGGGCTGGACGGTCTCATCACTGAGGTGACTGCCGAGGCTGGACGGTCTCATCACTGAGGTGACTGCCGGGGCTGGACGCCGGCGCAGGAACGGCTGACAGAGTCGCCACCTACAGTGGTGTCGGTGCACTGCAGGCCTGCCCTGTCACGCGGCAGATTTCCGGGCGGCGGCCGGCGGATTTGGCTCAGGACGATGTCGCGGCCGTTGCTGTCGAACGCGTTGCAGACGTCGAGCTTCATCATGACACGCGTCATGCCCAGGCCGACGGACAGTCGGAGGTGTATCGACGGGCTGTGCGCACCACAGCCTCACGTCCCCGCCGGGCGCCAACACCCACCAGCGTGGACCACAGCCCAGGGGCGGCAGCGCCGGGTGCGTGCTGCCCGCGGTACGCCCGGCCAGGCGGCCGTAGACACTGTCTACCGCGATCGGACAAACACTCCGGCCTTTTGCACAAAGCGCAGAGTGACACACCGAAAATGACTCCAAGTGCGAAGTCCGGCACCACTCCGGCGAGGATGGCGTTCTTCAGTCGCCTTAGCAGCGACAGTCAATGGCTACTCAGTTAGCCTAACCTAACCTACCTACAGACAAGTGGCCAACCTACTCGGTTAGCCTAACCTAACCCACCTACAGACAAGTGGCCAACCTACTCAGTTAGCTTAACCTAACCTACCTACAGACAAGTGGCCAACCTACTCGGTTAGCCTAACCTAACCTACCTACAGACAAGTGGCCAACCTACTCAGTTAGCCTAACCTAACCTACCTACAGACAAGTGGCCAACGTACTCAGTTAGCCTAACCTAACCTACCTACAGACAAGTGGCCAACCTACTCAGTTAGCCTAACCTAACCTACCTACAGACAAGTGGCCAACCTACTCAGTTAGCCTAACCTAACCTACCTACAGACAAGTGGCCAACCTACTCAGTTAGCCTAACCTAACCTACCTACAGATAAGTGGCCAACCTACTCAGTTAGCCTAACCTAACCTACCTACAGACAAGTGGCCAACCTACTCGGTTAGCCTAACCTAACCTACCTACAGACAAGTGGCCAACCTACTCGGTTAGCCTAACCTAACCCACCTACAGACAAGTGGCCAACCTACTCAGTTAGCCTAACCTAACCTACCTACAGACAAGTGGCCAACCTACTCGGTTAGCCTAACCTAACCTACCTACAGACAAGTGGCCAACCTACTCAGTTAGCCTAACCTAACCTACCTACAGATAAGTGGCCAACCTACTCAGTTAGCCTAACCTAACCTACCTACAGACAAGTGGCCAACCTACTCAGGTAGCCTAACCTAACCTACCTAGTGACAACAATTAGCTAACCTACTCGGCTAGCCACTCGGCTACTCTAGCTACAGACAACAAGCTGTTGTCTTGGTTACGGGCGATTGGCGGGCCCGAGGGCCAATCGTCGTCCCAGTTAGATGGATCCGACGGTGTACGTGGGGTCCGCGTGGATCGCGAGTGGTGCCCGTCCCCACCGCTGCCTCACAGTCACCTCCAGCAACATGCTGGCTGTCCAGTCCCCGAGGAGGATGAGTTCGGCGTCGGCACCAGGTCCCGCCCATCCTCTCTTGATTTGCATACATGAAAGCAGTACTATGTTCTAACTTTCTATAAAAAAACTTGACATTTTCTATGATAATTGTGGTAGTATTGAATGAATTCGTAGGATAACTTGAATTTCTCATGATACTAGCGTGTTCGAATTCATTTTTAGTCAATTCCAGAATTAAATATGATTCGCATTATTCTGATTCCTATGTTGGCTGTGGCTGTTTGATTAACTTAATTACTAGTCTGTTCGACTTTTCTTCTTTTGATGGTTCTCTTGTGATGCTGTTGTACATAATCAAGGTGAAAATATTGCTTGCATCAGTGTAACGTTCGTCAAAGTTGAGATCAATTGATCCCTTAGAAGTCAAGAATGATTTTGTGTAACACAAATATGTCAAACTACAAAACGGTATTAAACAGGTGGAAATTTTGCCTAAAGATTGTGAGTGCTTACTTCATGTATCTTTTCAAATCCTCTAAGTTGATATCTCCACAATACCCGCTCCTTCCTTGTCATAATTTCGTAAGTCTAAACGCACAAGGTACCTGCACAAAACTTTGATTCACAAAGAGAGCACCAAAAGCGTGCTAGTCCAAATCAAAAGTTTGATGAAACTTTCGATAAATTTGCACTCAACTTGAATGAATCGGGGGCTTACGTGTTGCCACGGCACGGGAAAGGGGGTTCGTCCCCGAGCTTAGTAGAATTAGCATTACGCCTAAATAACTGCATTTTGATAATCGAACAAAGAAATCCTCTGTGCATCCTTCTGATTCAAGTACTGTGGCGAACGTCAATAGTCCTGAAAACTACCACAAACTATTCCCTTATCAGCACCCTGACTACACTCATCCTCCATGGTGCATTTACATCAAAGTTATGTATCAGGCCACCACGACGCACAATTGCCCCCCAATCACTGGTGGCGGCCCCATCTCGCCCGCTGATGGTGTACAAAACAGAATCCCTCTGCGACTTGAAGGGGAAAACAACGTGTTCGTCATTCGGAAGTTTGAATCCCCACAGGCCAAATGGCTTCCATGTGGCGTTCGGCACCGGTGTGGAGCCGATCAGGGTGAACTCGCGGGTCACGTTGAACATAACGCCGTGGCGATTGTTGCGGAAATCTGCAAGCGGAGCCAAACAATCAGTCAACCGAGGGGCTCCCATGGTACACTTGGGAACTAGGAACCGATTACCGATTACCGATTACCGATTACCGATTACCGAAAGAAAGACGTCAGCGACACAACAGCAACTGCTGCATTCGATGGGCTGCAAGAACACAGATGAAGGGGAGCGGATATAATGCGAGGGTGCCTACATTCCCCCTACAAAGTTAAAAAACTGAGAAGGAGAGCTCCCCTCCAGTAGCACCTGTTATACTGGTGCACGCTTGAGTCTCGGTAACATGTGTAAAAGGTAAGCACATGTTTTCCACATCGTGTCACACATGACGGATGGACGGATGGATAGCGTTACGCGCGGATAAAACAGCGTTTCTCTATTTGGTCTATATAGGCGTGATAAATTTGCCTGCACCGGCGCCCCGGGCCGGCGGTGGGCGATTCTTTTGAATGCATACAGTTCAGTTTAGTGAACACAGCAAAATTGGAATGGGTGATACTTTGTATTCGAATCCAGGGGCATATTTTTGGGGAATAAAAGCTATGAAGTCTATTTTCTTCGCATATTCATTTTATCCATTGTCAATAACCTATTGACGATAGACAACCTCACGGCTTAAGAGAAAATACACATAAATTGTCACGTGCGCTGAAAGGATCATGAAAATACGGGAGCTAACGCCCAAATAGGTAAAGCAAAACTGGAATAATTTTTGCCAGATATCGTGACCGCACGATTATAATTTGTTTGCAATGGTTCTTGTCACTCTGGTAGAGCATTATTGCCATAGGCGGATCCAGGCTGAAGGGTGGGACGCATATGGTGCCAAGGTATGTCTTATATCTGATCGTATTTGCAAGGAACAGCAGTTTATCTATGTAGACCACTGGTAGTTACGTCGGATTTCCGCCATTTAGCGAAAATTACATAAAGACGTAAAGACATAAAAGATTAGTGCAACTATGAGGCACAAGGGCCCTTCTTGCTTGAACTCTGTACACTGAACCAGTTGCCACCAAATCTGTCAATCAGCCCTCCCTGTAATACTGAAAAGCAAGCCTTCTATTCTTATAATGATTGTCTATGCTGTTTTCAAAGATGTTCAATGTGCTGCTACTGACAATGTTTTCTGGCAGCTGGTTCCAGTGTTCTACTACCCTGTTGGTGAAGAAAGTTTGCCTTAACCTTGTTCTGCTGTGGTTAACTTTAATTTTGAATTTATGACCTCTAATTGCATCATTTCTGTTAAATTCAAAGATTTCCCCAAGGTATCCCCTATCCAGACCATTGACAAATTTAAAGACCTCGATGAGATCTCCTCTCAGCCTTCTATATCTAAGTGAAAACATATTCAATTTCTTCAATCTTTCCTCATATGCCAGGTTGCTTATGCCATTAACCATTTTTGTAGCCCTCTTTTGCACTCTCTCTAAAAGCCAACAATCTTTTTCATAGCTAGGAGACCAAGCTTGGACGCAGTATTCCAAATGTGGCCTGACGTATGCACAGTAAAGCTTCCTGATCACTTCCTCACTTCTGTATGATACATTCCTATTTATAGCCCCGAGCATTCTCAGTGCCTTCTTCCTGGCTTCCTTGGTCTGTTCTGATGCCCCCAGTTTTGTGTTTAGAATAACACCTAAATCCTTCTCCTGTTGAGTCCCTGATAGCACTTGGCCATCCATCAAGTATGGAGCCTTCATATGCTGTTTACCTACATGCATGATTTTGCACTTATCAAAATTAAATTTCATTTCCCATTCTTCGGACCACTTCACAAGTTCGTCTAAGTCTTTTTGCAGCGAGATATGCTCATCCCGACCTGTTATTGCCCTAAAGACCTTCAAATCATCCGCAAATTTCAAAACTTTACTGCTTAGGCCACTTTCAATGTTATTTACAAATATAATGAACAGTAATGGCTCTAATACTGACCCCTGGGGGACTCCACTAAGAACATTTTGCCATGCTGACTTTGTACCATTTAGCATCACTCTTTGCTGTCTATCTGAAAGTCACAACTCTATCCATTTTAAGATGCTGCCTGCAATACCATGGGACTGAAGCTGTATCATTAACCGTTAATGGGGTACCTTGTCAACGGCCTTACTAAAGTCAAGATATGCTACATCAACCTGATTTCCCTGATCAAATTGTTCTGTGGCGAAGTTCAAAAAGTCCCAGAGGTTTGTGAGACACGATCGTCCTTTTCTAAACCCATGTTGAGTATCTTGAATCAATCTGCTACCTTCCAGATAACTAACTATTCTATCCTTGATAATTGATTCGAGTACCTTGCAGACTAGGGATGTAAGACTTATTGGCCTATAGTTTTCAGCTTTCCCTCTTTCTCCTTTCTTGAAAATAGGAACTGCATTTGCCCTTTTCCAATCGGTTGGAATTGCATTATGTGAAACTGATCTACAAAATATTATACTAAGTGGAAATGCCAGTTCCTTTTCAGTTTCCCGCAACACACTAGCATACATTTCATCAGGTCCTGCTGCCTTATTTGGCTTTATTTTCCTGATATGATTGTAAACAACATCACTATCAATGAAGTCAACATCATTTGTCAGATCCCATGTCACTGAACTATGGTGTACGGTCGGCAGATTGGTCATATCTTCCAATTTAAACACTGATTTTAACTGCTTGCTCTGCTCCTCAACCATCTCACTATCCTCACCCAATGTAGTCCCGTTTACTTCCAGTGGACTAATTGTGCTAGAAACTTTTCTCAGCTTGTAGAAACTAAAGAACTTTTTACTGTCCCCATTACAGTTTCTAGCTAAATCCAGTTCTTTTGCTCGCTTTGCTGCTCTGGTTTTTTTGCTTCACGATGTTTCTAGCTTTTCGATAGGCCTTTAGATTAACGACATTTGAGGCTTCTTTAAAAACTCTAAATGCAGTTTTCTTAGCCTTAATTGCTTTTATCACGTCTGGTGTAAGCCATGCTGGCTTTCCTACCCTTCTTTTGCGCCTTTGCTTTTGGGGGACATGTCTAATCTGAGTTTCCTTCAGGTAAGATTTGAACCTTTCCCACATTTCACAGGCATTTAAATTGGAGAATTCTTCTTCCCATCTGATGGCACTTAAAGCCGCTCTCATGCCGTCAAAGTCTGCTCTGTTGAAATTTGAACCTTTACCAAATTATCCTTGATAATTTCCCCTACATGTGCTTTGAATCTAACTATGTTATGGTCACTTTTTCCCAGAGTTTCGCCTACAGTCAAGTCTTGAACCACGTCACTTAAATCCGAGAATACAAGGTCCAAGAATGAACCATGCCTGGTGGGTTCCGATACAAACTGGTGTAAAAACAGGTCCTCTTCAAGGCATTTCCTAAATATTTTGCATGATGGGGAGCCAACACCAGCATTTTCATAACCTTTTAGATTAAAGTCACCAAGAATAAGGCACCTCCTCTTAAAGTTTCTACTGATTTCCTCACAAATCACCTTGTCAAGCTCCAGTTGCTGAGAATGTGGCAGGGTTCCTGATCGGTAGAAAGCTCCTATCCTAAGAGTATTGCTGTTGCCTTTTCCCACAGTGACATCAAGCGAAATGGACTCCACAGACACAGTTTTATCCCCACCTGCTACTTTTTGAGAACTGAATAAGCTATTCATATAGAGCATTACACCACCCCCTTTCATTGCTGGACCCCTATTGCACGAAAACATATTGTATCCCTGGATCTCATAGTCCTGTAAGTTATCTCCAAAATACCCTTCACTGACCCATGCCTCCGTAATGCAAACAAAATCTGGTTCCTCCTCAGCAACATAACACTTGAACTCATCAAATTTGGAACAGATAATCTGAGCATTAAACATCATACACTTAACAAATGCTCCATAACCACCTTTGGCTTTTTCACATTGAGGAGTTCTTTTATCACTAGATGAACTATAACTCTGTCCCCTTGAGTTGCTGCTGTCCCTATTTGCAGACTTCGACGTTCTATTGCCTTGGCTGACACTATTGGAATATTCCTGAGTTGGCAATGCAATTTCATCCCTCCCCACCCCATTTCCTAGTTTCCCTGAAGGACATGCTCGTATACTTTGCCTAACATATGGACCCCCTTCTCAGAAAAGTGCAAGCCATCCCTCTGATAGAGGTCCCACGATGCATAAAACCTGCTCCACTCGTCTACAAATGTAAAACCTAGCTCATGGCAGAGCTTTCCTACCCTGGCGTTAGCTGCCAGTGCCCTAGAGCTCCACTCAGGGGAGGCTCTAGCCCTAGGTAAGGCAGTCTTGGTGGAGAAAGATTGTCTTAACCTTGTCCTGCTGTGGTTAACTTTAATTTTGAATTCATGAACTATAAGTGCATCATTTCTGTTAAATTCAAACATTCCCACAAGATATCACTTCTCCAGACCACGGACAAATTTAAAGACCTCGATGAGATCTACTCCCAGCCTAGTCTAAGTCTAAGATCTCCTAGTCCTAGTGAATTCCATATATCAGTTAAAATATATTCAATTTCTTGAATCTTTCCTCATATGCCAGGTTGTCTATACCAGTAACCATTTTTGTAGCCCTCTTTTATACTCTCCCCAAAAGCCAACAATCTCTTTCATAGCTAGGAGACCAAGCTTGGATGCAGTATTCAAAATGTGGCCTGACATACGCACAATAAAGCTTCCTGATGACTTCCTCACTTCTGAATGATACATTCCTATTTATTTCCCCAAGCAATCTCAGTGCAATCTTCCTGGCTTCTTTGCTATGTTCTGATACCCCAAATTTTGTGTTGAGAATAACACCTAAATCCTTCTCCACTTGAGTCACTAATAGTACTTGGCCACTCATCAAGTATGGAGTTTTTATATACGGCCTACCTGTATGCACGATTTTGCACTCATCAAGAGTAAATGTAGTTTGTCATTCTTCGGATCACTTCACAAGTTCGTCTAAGTCTTTCTGCAGTGAGATAGGCTCATTAAAACGTGTTATTGCCCTAAGGACTTTCAAATCGTCTGCACATTTTAAAACCTTACTGCTTAGGCCACTTTCAATCTTATTTACAAATTGAATGAACAGTATTGGCCCCAGTACTGACTGCTGGGGAACTCCACTAGGAATATTTTGCCATGATTACTTTTTACCATTTAGCATCACTCTTTATTGTCTATCTGAAAGCCCCAACACTATCCATTTTAAGATGGTACCTGCAATACCATGGGCCTGAAGCTGTATCATTAACCGTTTATGGGGTAACTTGTCAAAGGCCTTACTAAAGTCAAGATATGCTACATCAACCTGATTTCCCCAATAAAATTGTTCTGTAAGGAAGTTTAAAAAGTCCAAGAGAGTTGTGGCACACGATCGCCCTTTCTCAACCCATGCTGAGTATCTTGAATCAATCTGTTTCCTTCCATATAACTCACTATTCTATCCTTGATAATTGATTCGAGTACCTTGCAGACTAGGGATGTGAGACTTACTGGCCTTTAGTTATCAACTTTCCCACTTTCTCCTTTCTTGAAAATACACTTGCCATTTTCAAATCTGTTGGAATTTCATTTTGTCAATCTGATCTACAAAATATTACACTAAGTGGAAATGCCAGTTCCTTTTCAGCTTCCCGCAATACCCTAGCATAAATTCCATCAGGTCCTGCTGCCCTGTTTGGCTTTATTTTTCTGACATGATTGAAAACAACATCACTATCAATGAAATCAACATCATTTATCCGATCACATGTCATTGAACTACGGTGTACTGTCGGCAGATTGGTCATATCTTCCAATGTGACAACTGATTTAAACTGCTTGCTCAGCTCCACGACCATCTCACTATCCTCACCCAACATAGTCCCATTTACTTCCAGTGGACCAATTGTGCTAGAAACTTTACTCAGCTTGTAGTAACTAAAGAACTATTTGCTGTCCCCATTACAGTTCCTAGCCAAATTCAGTTATTTTGTTCGCTTTGCTGCTCTGGATGTTTGCTTCACAGTGTCTAGCTTTTCGATACGACCTTAGATTTACGATATTTGATGCTTCCTTAAACACTGTAAATGCAGCTTCCTTAGCCCTAATTGCTTTTATCAAGTCTGGTGTAAGCCATGCTGGCTTTCCTACCCTTCTCTTGCGCCTTTGCTTTTGGGGGACACGTCTAATCTGAATGTCCTTCAAGTAAGATTTGAACTTTTCCCCACATTTCACAGGCATTTAAATTGGAGAATTATTCTTCCCATCTCATGACACTTAAAGCCGCTCTCGTGCAATCAAAGTCTGCTCTGTTGAAATTACGAACCTTTGCCAAATTATCCTTAATAGTTCCCACTACATGTGCCTTGAATCTAACTATGTTATGTTCACTTCTTCTCAGAGTTTCTCCTACAGTCAAGTCTTGAACCAAATCACTTAAATCCGGGAATACAAGGTCTAAGAATGAGCCATGCCTGGTAGGTTCCGTTACAAACTGGTGCGAGAACTAGTCCTCTTCAATGCATTTCCTATACATTTTGCATGATGGGGAGCCATCACCATCATGTTCATATCCTTTTACATTAAAGTCACCAAGAATAAGGCACTTCCTCTGAAAGTTTTTACTGATTTACTCACAAATCACCTTATCAAGCTCCAGTTGCTGAGAATGTGGCAGGGTTTCTAATCGGTAGAAAGCTCCTATCCTCGGTTATTGCTGCTGCCCTTTCCCACAGCGACAAGCCGAAAGAAAAAAAACACCGACACATTTTTCTCCCCCCGTGCTATTTTTTTGCGAACTGAATAAGCTATTCACATAAAGCATTACACCACCCCCTTTCATTGCTGGACCCCTATTGCACGAAAACATATTGTATCCCTGGATCTCATAGTCCTGCAAGTTTTCTAAAAAATACCCCTCGCTGACCCATGCCTTCGTAATGCAAACAAGATCTGGTTCCTCCTAAGCAACATAACACTTGAACTCATCAAATTTGGAACGGATACTCTGAGCATCAAGCATCATACACTTAATATGTGCTCCGTAACCACATTTGGTTATGATTGGTTTGGCTTTTCAATGCTGAGGAGCTCTTTCACCACTGGTTTGAACTGCCACTCTGCCTCTTTGAACTACTGCTGTCCCTATTTGTTGACGTTGAGGTTCTACTGAATTCGCTGTCACTATTGGCATATCCCTGAGATGGCCATGAAATTCCATCCCTCCACACCCCATTGCTTAGCTTCCCGGAAGGACATGCTCATACACTTTGTCTAACACATGCACCCCTTTCTCGGAGAAGTGCACGCCATGCCTCTGATAGAGGTCACATGAAATGCATCCATGCAAGAACGGCTTGACGGATATTTGAGGTACTCTTATACGCATTTTAAGAGCATGACATCACATCTTTATTTGGTCTGGAACCACTCCTGCCCTGTCCTCGAATGCCCCCAAAAATATTCCGAAGTATCTCCAAGAAACCTACTGGCCCATTCGACGCTAAATCGACTAGGGAAAGGGTTAAATATCACACCATATTATATATCTTGATGAAAATAATTGTGTGGGGTTATTTGAAGAGCTGAATCCGTAAGTGCCGTTTCTAGAAATAACATAAAAATGGTGTAAGTACCTAGAGCCTAAGGTACTTGTCATATATCACCTAACAATGTGTTTATTGAGGTGTTTAACTCAATACAAAACAACACGAATTGTTCACATGTATATATCGGTGAACTTACAACAATCCACTGCATCTTTCGGCTATTTCGGAATTTTCTTTTACAGCCATTTGGCACGTGACATCTTGACCTATGATCACGCGATCTACTTTAACTTTCGTAACAGTCACAATGCGACCTTGGAAAAAATGCAAAAATTATGTTCGATATTTTGTCTTCCGAAATAAGTAATTAAAAAATAGGGTTGTGTCTTCAAACTCTACATATCGGCTCTAAGTTAGGTACGCATGTTTTCTCACGCTAGTGTATCATGGCCTGCTTTAATATGTCTCAAAAACGGTATAGCACTGAAATATAAGCCTCTTCACGATCACACCAAGTACTGGAATGACCATGTTGGTTATCTGAGCCTAAGTGTTGTGATGCAGAAGCAATCGAGCACCTGATGTTAAAAGCTAAAGAGAAAGGACGATGTTTCTACAAGTTGTGGTAGTATGCGATATATAAGTCATACCTTGCGATGAATTAGAAGGAGAGAGAGAAGCATCTACTACACAGCAATCACGTTATGATCGTCGAGAAACCATTCGCACAGCCGTTTATCGCACCTCGAGAAAAAAAGCGAATGTAGTTGAATATCAGGAAGGGCACCAACTTCAGGTTGCACCGTGTTTGGGTGCCAGTGATCACTGCTCACTCTCGCTGACCGTGCTGTCTTTGAAGCAGACATTTCTGAGGATGCTGGACGCAGATATGGTGAACGCAAAGCTATTTTATGAGTCTGACCAGATCAGTCGCATGTGTTTCGGCAAGACCGACTGTGTCACGATGTGACAGGCTGATGGAACCAAAAGTAGCGTTCAGAAAAGGCTTGCTTTGGGAGACTTGTGCGACATATATAATCTGTACAAGGAGAACTCTTAAAACCTTCGCACCGGTTTCTTGACCTTTGGAGGAGGACATGCCTTACTCTCTCGCACAAGCTAGTTAAAGCTAGTCAGAGGCATCAAGTTCGTAGTTGTATCAAAGCAGGAGACAATGAACGCCACGACCAACCTCATCGAATGCTTTTCGAAAGCCGTCACAGTGGAGGTCACAGTGTAGGGAACACAGGGGTACCACAAGTTCGCACGAGTGATCCACATAATTAATTAACTAACTGTCTACCGATGCGGGGCGTGTGTTAATGGTAGCTGGATGAAGTGAGACGAGTTAGTGCGCGCTCTGATGTAGATATTGTTGATTGGTAATATCGCAGCGACAGATCACCAGTCTGAACTATGATTCTGACAAGGTATGGGATGATTTGAACAACCGTAAATCGTCACATTGCACAACATTATAATACTGTACTACAACGCCTTAATGCATTGCATCGCATTGTGCAATTATCATATTTTATTGTATTGCACTGATGCAGACACCTCGCGATCCAATTCCATTCACTTCAGGCTCAAAACGTTTCAGTGAATACGTCCACGCCAAACTCGTTCTTAAGCTGTTCACGATGAATGCGCCTACTCAGTCAATGGCCCTCATCATTTCGTTTCCAAATGTTCGGTTTGAAACATCAGAAAGTTGATATTACAGTGGTTGGCGGAGTTATAATCCATTCAGTGTTGTCGGTGAAATATGGGCGCACGTTTCTTATATGCATAAATATTGTTGCATAAATATATTGTATATGGTTAAAACATGGGTGTTTGTTTCCTACCCATAAGTGATGATCTAGGATTTCACAAATAACATTTCGTCCCTTCCACACCTCCGAAATAGCATTGTCATTGTCTTGAAGGCCAAACTGGGTCACGTTATCTTAGGTTACAAGTTCACGATTTCAGAAAAACGACTGAAGAGAAATGTCGAAATTGACACAATATGCTGTGGATCATGTTGCTCTTCATTGAGGTCAAGGCTTCCAAATAGTTCGGTGACCACTAAAATATTTCTGAGGCTATAACTCCATAACCGTTGGTCCAATTTTTATAACTATTAAATAGCACCTGGATTATAGTGACAAACTTGCCCTATATATATCAAAGTAATTTCCTTTAAATATGAAGTGTAGATGGTTATTTTGGCCTTTTCCCCAATGCATTTATCGTGGAATGGGCCACGTACTACAATTCACAGGAAATTCTGCCGTTTATGTGTTGCCCTTGACCTCACAACGAGCTAGGACACATGTGCAACAAAACACTGAAAATATCAGATGACTAACTTTCTCATCCCCTCAAGTGCCTCGAAAGTCAAAAGGCTTGTATTTCAGCAGCATGCCCTTCTAAACACCTATCATAACAGACGACGAAAAACTAGGACACAAAGAATCATGCATGCCCAACTTATAACGGAAATGTATATTATTGGGGGCAAAACACTATTTTTGTGTTTTACTTCGAAAGATAAAATGTGGATAAGTGGAGTATACGAAGTCCGGGCTGAGCGACCACTATCAAATTACAATTAGGCTCAGCACGGACACTATCTGACCTAAGATATTCAGACTAACTAACATTCACTAACGGACACTAAGCTGTTCAGACAATCTTGGAACTTCAGCTAAGCTACAAAAGCGGACTGGGCTAAATTCGAGGAACAGGTGGACCTGAACCTAGCAACTTCAGACACCAGGACTCTTGGGGTCCGATGCGGCAGTGTCACATCAAACACCACAACTCAGGAGCAGGACCTGGCTCAGGGGAGCGTGATCTCACCTAGCCTCTTCATCACCATGATCAACGACATGCTTGCCGATCTCACGGACACTTCACTTCAATACTCAGTTTTCGCGGACAACATAGCAATCTGGACAACGTCACAATGCTTCCTTAAAGTTTTAAAAAACATTCAAGCAAGGCTAGAACACAGGACCAGAACATGCGCGAAGCGCGTCAGCATGCTACGTGAACTTGCAGGCAAAGACTGGGGCGGAGACAGGAAAATACTGCACACATCAGTCATACGACCCATCCTGGAATATAATGTAAGGAGGCTTACATTTTTTTCCACACCAGATTTTTAATATTTTCCCGCCAGCACAGGCCGCCAGAAGCCCAACCAGATCCCGGCCTCCTCCTTCCGATTCAATCATTTGCCCCGAGAAATAAAAGGAAACGCGAGTGGCGCAGGCGCCAAGATCAGAAGGCGGCTCCGGTAACAACATCCGGGGCAAACCCGATAAATGGTTTGGCACCATCAGCTGGCAGACAGGGGTCGAAACACCAGCTGGACCACCTCCGGCAGAAGGGTCATCGGCCCATGAGGTCGACGCCCCGGATCTCGAGCAGGCACCACCCAATCCAGAACGTTCTAGAACGCCATGAAGGCCCCAGGTTGAGACGACACTACATTCACTTGGGCTAACACTTGTCCCAGTTTAGCTGTCCGTCCCTGGCATGGTCACCATATCGGTCTCCGTCTTATGATTTCGGTCCAAGCATCGGTCTGTTTGCGGTTCTTTTCCCCCGGACGAATTTATAGCACATAGGGAATGGGCGCAATAAGAATTTGACGACCCCCGCAGATATAGCGAGGAAGACAGCCCGCCAGCTGCCCTCCTATGGGCGATGTGTTCTCGGGCGTCGACCGTGATAAGCCATTGATCCTCCCTTCCTCAAAGTGTGTGTGGGGGGGGGGAGGGGATGACGAAAGGGCGCAATGACGAAACTCTCCTGATTGTTACTCTTGGGCATCATTCAAGGGGCAACTGTTAACTGGTCTCAGGTATCTATTGACTGCAAAATCCCGCTGGCCTCTGCGATCCAGGGTTGCAGGTGAGGGGCGAACATGGTATGCATGTGGGAGGGGCCGGTAAAGGGGCCACCACATTGCGTTCGCCGAAAGTCTGGCGCCGGACTATAGGGTAGAGGCAAAACACTGCCCGGTAATTTGTCCACCCCCAAACGCTGTACGTGGGCACGGTTGGCGCAGAGATTTGAGGGACACATGGACGGGTTTGGCATGCCATAAGCCCCGAGGGTAGGGCCGGCTAGGATATAAAGACGACCAGGGACGTACCGAACGTGGTAGGGATCCGTGCCCGCCCGTGGGATACGTCAGACCCGGTCGCACGTTTTCAACGTGTAAGGCCCGGCGTGGCGCCGATTGAATAAAGTTAGGTAAGTTGGCCATTGATACCTGAGTTCAGTCATACGACAGCACAGAAGCCCTGGGAAAGTTTCACTGCCCAGTTTTGCCGAGCCTTAAGGACAGTAACGAAAATAGATACAAATTACGCAATTAGGAGAGTCGCGTCAGCCATTTACAAGTAGGTCTCGGAGCGGGTAATTAATATGCGTTCGGGACTAACTAAGTCCCCAGTGAAATGGAATACGACTCGCTAAGTGGTTGCGTAACACTGGAGGGGGAAATTGTGGGTGAACTCGTTTTTTTTCGTATTCTTAGGGACCGAATGATCGTGCGGAATGAAAAGAGCGAGTGACTGTTGCATGAATACTTAAAGGGGTAGTTTTAAGGACCAGTGGAGTTGGTTTGAATTCAATGCAAGTATTCAGCGGTCAGAAACATCACTGCCAAAATTTCACTGGATGTTACCCGGGCCATGCTTGCATCTGGCTGCCCGAGAGCGCCGATGCTGTGCGTGTGCGGAGGGAGGGGTGGATGGTGGATGTGCTGTGTTGTCTTGGGGTACACGGGTGGGTCCTGTAAATGGACGAGTGCCGGCGGCGGTGCCAGTTCCCATGTCTTGTACCCGAATCATAACCATCCGACAGTGTCACGTCACACCCAAAGCCCACAACCCCTCCTCGCTACATGGCCAGCTGGGCGCACTCACGGGCGTATGTGATGTGGATAGAAGCCTGGTCTCGCTAAAACAAATTCGTGTAGTGGTGGCGACGGGCTGCAGAAGGGTTGCAAGGATGTCGGAGCGGTTGCAGAAGCTGTGGGTGAGGGAGACGACTCCCCGACAACCACCAGCCGGCCCGGCGGCGGCCAGCCGCAGTCGCTCGCCAACCACCCAGCCGCCAACCGCCCAATGCCCAGGTCCCGCTCCGGCACCGCCAAGCCCGACGTGGCCCGGACCCCCTACAATAACAGCATCATTTTTGCCACCATTTCAGAAAGTCAGAGCCGAAAATTACGAGTCATCCAAACAGCTGCATCAGAGCAGCCACAAGTGCCCTTAGCGCTACATCGATAGCCAGTCTTCTTGTAGACTCAAACACGCCCCCACTCCACCACAGGAGGACACAACAGCTGTGCCGCTACCACATGGAAATCAAATACATTAAAGATTATCCGATACAGCGCTGCTTCACGCCTGACAGATACGACAAGAGCCGATTTGCGCGCAAACTGCCACCATACAGCATTCAAATTGCCACGGCTATCTCAGATCTTAACCTCGCAATGCCATCCACTGCAGCTCGACCGCCCACTAGGCCATTCTGCACTTTCAGTCAACCAAAGGTCGAGTACTTGCTCTCGGAGAAGAAATACACTATCACATCGGCGGAGATTCTTGGTATCCTCCACAAGTTCGCCGATAACAGCTATCACAAATCACTCGTATTCACGGATGGGTGGCAGGCAACGGCAACGGCATACGAGGCTAAGGCAGGCAACGGCATCACTGGACCGGGTCTCAGACCTTCCAGGCGTCTTCCAGATAACTTCTCCATCCACTCCACTGAAGCCATGGCCATTCTGTCCGCTATCTCCATTCTCATGAGGCGAAAAGCCAGGAACGTAGCGATTTGTTCAGACTCCAAATCTCTCCCACGGTCAATTAGCAATACCCACGACTGTCCGCATCAGTTCATTAATCGAATCGAACAAACTGTGGCTCATTACGTAAACATGAACTTTTCCTTCATCCAGATTCCGGGCCACGCCAACATCCCTGGTAACGAAGAAGCAGATCGGCTCGCAAAGCAAGCCTTAGCATTGAACACCTACCCTAGCGTGGAATATTCGGTAGACGATTGCAAAGCACACGTACAACACTACATTTGCCAACATCAACAGAACACATGGACACAACGAAACTCAACACAACACAAATACAACCATGCCCACGCAATCAAACCAACGATAGGCACATGGAACACATCAAATCAATCTCACCGACAAAAGGAGGTCATCCTCACTAGACTAAGAACCGGTTGCACATAGCTAACACAGCCTCGATTAGAGGAGGACCAACACACAACACCTCACTGCGACACCTGCAGCACCACGGTAAGCATAGGCCACATCCTGCTAAACTGCAGTAGCTTTAGCTCTCAAAGATAACCACTTAAGGCATTCTGCCATCACCCTATCGCTTCCATCACTAATTGGTGACAAACACCCAGAACTCCTTCACTTGATATTTTAATATCTGTATGCCACAAAATTAGCAGGGGCACTGTAGTCACCACATCACCAACGCTCACATTAACTCGCAATGCATGACCGCGAGACACTCGTAGGAAACACGCAAATAGCCATCCCCGCATAGCGTCGGACGTACATGAGCCGTTTTGCTTCCAATTTAGAAATAATTTACCTAGCGGTGTCGTCGGAAGTAGATGAGTCGACTTGCTTTAAGGAAACAAAAACTAAAAAATAGCATAACGTAAAACGACTACCAGGCATGCAACATGCAATGACAACCCTGCATGGCGTGCTTAGACTAACCCGCTACTAACAACTTACACGCGGCAGCCGGCGTGACAGGCGGTGTGGACAACTGCCTCCATGTCCGCACGGTAAACATCCCTCGGTGCTCTTCTATAGGAGTAGGCTAAAGCCGGCGCCCTGGTAAAATCAACTGTTCGCCACTCTCAAAGCACCGCACCCCCACCCAAACTACAAATTATTTTGTGGAGGAGTAAAGTAAAATTAAAACCATTTAGACATCAGGGAGTTGTCCCCAACCCAGCCCCGCCTTCATCACCTAAAAAATATCACATAAAGTATAAAGTAAAATTCCCTTAACGTAAATGTCCACTTGGCTGCACCTTGATCGCAAAC